>CP092864.1:147106838-147153017 GCA_030710605.1 Cordylochernes scorpioides
CCCCTAATCCAAATAAATAATAGTGTGTGACGTTTCGGCAACAGAATTGTTACCATCATCAGACAAAAGACTTTTTTTTTAAATGGAAAAAAAAAAACTTTTTTTATTCTTTTGTCTGATGATGGTGACAATACTGTTGCCAAAATGTCACACACTATTAAAAATATTTGGATTAGGTCTTATTTTCTTGTACGTGAAAAGATGATGAAATTAAAAATACCCATTTCTTGATTTCTCAGGAATTCTCTAAGTTCGAATATTTGGTCATGGAGGTACAGACTGCACCACGATGCCGAGGACCAACAGCCAGAAACGTGTTTGTGTTTATTTTTTATTGATTTATCAAGAAAATGGGTTGTTCAAATATCAGGGAACAAGTGTTAAAAGCACAATTTGGATCATATTTTCTTGTATCTATAATCTATGATCCTAATTGTGCTTTATCACTTGTTCCCTGATATTTGGCCAACCCATTTTCTTGATAAATCAAGAAAAAAATAACCACAAAGGTTTTTCTGGCTGTTTGGTAACAATGCTATTGCCGAAATGTCACACACTAAAATTATTTGGATTGGGTCTTATTTTCTTGTATCTATAATCTAAGACCTAATCCAAATAATTTTATAGTGTGCGACGTTTTGGCAATAGCATTGTTACCATAATCAGACAAAAGAATAAATGAGAAAAAATATAACAGCAAGTTCTTAAATAGTACTGTTATCAAGTAATTGATTTTCTTGTATCAGGAAACAAGTTAAATCCATATTTAGTTGATTTTTATTCCACTATATGCCGCTCTGGTTCAAAATCACATTAATAGGTACCGCTCAACAAGAGCAACCTAGGTTATGATAATTGAAACAGTGAATAATATGTGAAGGTTATTCACATATTAAACCAAATGTTAACGCAGGATTCAATCCCGGTTCATGACTGTCGGGAATCGAGGGTGTGTGTTAATTATACTCCCTCTGCTGTAAGCTCTGTCGCTAGGCTTTTTCGGAGAAACACTAAAGGACCACAATCTAGGTTAGCCTCCCGCTGCAGCGGGAAGGGCGAAGTCGGGCAGGCTCAGAGGGCTGTGAGGGCACCGATAGAGGGAAGTGGAGCCAGGGAGAGTTTGATAAGGGTCGTTGCTGAGGGAAAAAGGCTTCACCAAGTACACCAAGTACAGGCTGCGGGTAAATCTGGCAAAGCTTTTATTGGTTATGGACAATAATTACAAGAAGGGAATGCATTTAAAGTACAAGGGTACAAAGGACAATTTACAGGTAGTGGGGATGGGGGACAAGGGAGTTAGGTGGAACAGATGGCAAGAGGGCATGATATGGAAGGGATGACAAGGTTTAATCAGCATCTGTGTGTATAGGGAAAGGGTAATACAGAATAAACAAGAGAGGGAGTAGGTTATAGATTACAGAGAGTCATCTGAAGATTGACTGTTTTCGGGCACGAATCTACCACAGTTGTTGCTAAATTCACAGGCGGAGCACCAGAGAATGCTGGTCGCGGCAAATTCGGAGAGGGTGGTCGGAATCGAGGGTGTTACCCACTCATCCACCGACTTTGTTTTGGTGATATGGCGCTCTGCTATCTAAAAATGCTCATGTGAATGGACAGGAACAAACTTCCTTATTAAAAACAAAGTTTCATTAATATAGATTCTTCCTTGCTTTTAAACTTTGATTTAACCAATAAGAAATCAAGGGTTTAGTTTCTTTTCTCATTTATAAACACAAATAAATAAATAGTGTGTGATGTTTTGGTAACAGCGTTGTTACAATCTTCAGAAAAAAGACTGAATCTGTGAAACTAATATCTTTTTTTTTTTGTTATTCATTCCTTTTGTCAAAAAAAAAAAAAAAAAAGCTTCAATGGCCCCCCGATCTTTACAGAATTCCAACTCTACCAGAGAGTGCAAAGAACCAAACGGGACTTGGCACATTTGTAAGTGCAAAGTCGAACTGTGTTTCACAATTGAAGACAATGTGGTGTACTTACAGTAAAAGCAACTGCCAATTCTACCCACCATGATTATCATGGCCTCTACCACGTGTACTGGGGATAAGAAAAAAAAAAGTACAGTTAAACCTGTCTATAGCGCCCCCTCTTTGGTTTGATTTAACCAATAAGAAATCAAGGTTTTAGTTTCTTTTCTCATTTATAAACACAAGGTAATAAGACCAAATCCAAATAAATAGTGTGTGATGTTTTGGTAACAGCGTTGTTACAATCTTCAGACAAAAGTACTGGTCGAACGTCACATGACACACACTATATATTTATTTGGATTTGGTCTCTTCTCTTCTTTCTTATCTCCACTCATATTAGGGTATCAAGCTTGTAAAGCTTGAGATCATGACTGGGTGAAGTAGAATGCATCTGCCTTTGTCATTAAGACTGGGAGCACTACTCAGTGGCAGGCCACTGACTTAGCTCCAAAATAAATGGCCACCTCTGACATGAGGAACAGACGCCATGTACAGCCGCTCCTAACATGGAGTACAGACTCATCCTGTATCCCTGAAGTCCTTACAGGGTACTATCTGCCTGGCCAGCTGAGCCCAGGTTTTTTACCAAGCTTGTTACTGCTCCCCCTCCTCCTTTTTCATCCGGGCTTGGGACCGGCAAAGGCGGAGTTTGGTCTAATTACCTTGTGTTTATAATCTACTAGCCGAATGACCCAGGCAACGCCCGTGTTTTACCCGATTGAATGTTTTGATTCAAATACTATTTGTTACAATTATAAATTGGCGCCTTAAATAAATGCATATGTTAGTTAATAACTATAGCCTATGTGCTTTATCTGTCTATGTACTGTTGGCTTCCGTAGGCGTCTCTTACAGGGAAAAAGAAAGAGAGGATTCCATTTCGTTATTAACTAATATATGCATTTATTTAAGGAGCAACCCGCTCCAACACAATAGTTACAAAACCAAAAAGCGAGTGGAGGGGGCAAAGAGAAAAACAAAGTGTCTCACGTAGTGGCGGCGCCATCGTAGCCAAGTGATCGTAGCCAACCAATAGGAGAGCGCCATTCCAAAGAAAAAGCAAACGGTGACAGAGATGACGCATGACGCTCGTAACTGTTTATAGAATAATCCAAATTGTTCCTCATCATTTTCTTATTTCTTTTAATTCTTGAAATTTCAGGCTAACATACCCTTCAACACAGAGATCCAGAAGAGAATATTAGCCTGAAAGCTCTAGAAATAAAAGAAATGAAAAAAAGTCAAAAAGTTTCTTTAGTTAAAAATTACCAATAATAGACAATTTGACAATTAAAATAATTTTATTGACATCTTGTCAATACATGCAAAATGCACAGTCTGCACTATTTAAAAAATCATACTATGTAAAACGACATTTGACAATAAAGGAAAATAAGACCTAATCTACTAAGTAATATAATGTAAGGAAACAACAACAACAACAACAACAAAAAGCCTTTATTTAGGGCCACTCGCCCTATACAGGATTCGCCAGTTCACAAGGGATAGGGAGAACACTGTGAGGCCTTTTTCCGGGATATAGTCTTGTGGAATCCAAATATCGCCATCGCTATATACCTATTCTTTGATATTTCATTAATCAGTGCCGGAAATGAAGGACAAAGTTTCCCCGTTTTATCATTTAGTTTTCGTCTTTCCTCAGACAGAGCAGCACAGTCAAATAAGTAATGCAACATCTCCGTTGTTATTCCTGATCCACAGAAAGTGCATTTCAGGTCTTCACGCCTCAATAAAATCAAATGGTGTTCTCTGAAAAAAATTGAAAGGGTTCTAAATTGTGCAATTAATCTGATGATAGGAAAAGGGAGTTCAGTTAAGAAGTATTCTTCGGTGGTAAAGGTTGTATATATGTCTCTATAGTGGGAATATAACTTTGATTGGGTTATTCTTGTTAGGTCGTTTTGTATTGTTTGCTCTATCGCAGTTCTTAATATTCCAGGGATAGCATTCCTTAGTGAGTCAGGATCATTACAATAAGTAAGCCACGAGGATCCGTTATTATTAAGTAAATTGCTTAATTGTTTTATAAAACCGATGGGCGCACCTGTAGCACAGGATAATTGCCTCATTCTAGTTAAACAAATTCGAGGCAGTCTATTTGTATCCATACTCAGCACCCTCAGCCAATATTTCAAGGTCAATTTCAGAGCTGTTATTATTAATGAGACGCGGCCTGTTTCTGGTCTTATTATGTATCCTGGTGTATATCTAGGCAAATTCAAAAACCTACGAATAAATGTATCTTGTATATGGTCTAATAAATCTTTATACTCTGTTGCCCAAATTGGAGCAGCATACATCAAAACAGCCATCACAATTGAGTCAAACAGTTTCATTGCAGAGTTTAGTGAATTAATTTTTGATTTCGCCAATATTGGGGTTGTAGCATTTATTGCCGCAAGTGCTTTTCCTTTGAAAAAGTTTGCGGCTTGAGTGGTTTTAGTTAATGTAAGGAAACAGACCCATTGTTACTGTGGACCACTAAGCAATATGATGTGAGGGAACAGACCCATTGTTACTGTTGCTGTGGACCACTAAGTAATATAATGTGAGGGAACAGACCCATTGTTACTGTTGCTGTGGACCACTAAGTAATATAATGTGAGGGAACAGACCCATTGTTACTGTTGCTGTGGACCACTAAGCAATATAATGTGAGGGAACAGACCCATTGTTACTGTTGCTGTGGACCACTAAGTAATATAATGTGAGGGAACAGACCCATTGTTACTGTTGCTGTGGACCACTAAGTAATATAATGTAAGGGAACAAACCTATTGTTACTGTTGCTGTGGACCACTAAGTAATATAATGTGAGGGAACAAACCCATTGTTACTGTTGCTGTGGACATTATATTACCACTAAGCAATATAATGTGAGGGAACAGACCCATTGTTACTGTTGCTGTGGACTACTAAGCAATATAATATGAGGAAACAAACCTATTGTTACTGTTGCTGTGGACCACTAAGTAATATAATGTGAGGGAACAGACCCATTGTTACTGTTGCTGTGGACCACTAAGTAATATAATGTGAGGGAACAGACCAATTGTTACTGTTGCTGTGGACCACTAAGTAATATAATATGAGGGAACAAACCCATTGTTACTGTTGCTGTGGACCACTAAGTAATATAATATGAGGGAACAAACCCATTGTTACTGTTGCTGTGGACCACTAAGTAATATAATGTGAGGGAACAGACCCATTGTTACTGTTGCTGTGGACCACTAAGTAATATAATATGAGGGAACAAACCCATTGTTACTGTTGCTGTGGACCACTAAGTAATATAATGTGAGGAAACAAACCTATTGTTACTGTTGCTGTGGACCACTAAGTAATATAATGTGAGGGAACAGACCCATTGTTACTGTTGCTGTGGACCACTAAGTAATATAATGTGAGGGAACAGACCCATTGTTACTGTTGCTGTGGACCACTAAGTAATATAATGTGAGGGAACAGACCAATTGTTACTGTTGCTGTGGACTACTAAGTAATATAATGTGAGGGAACAGACCCATTGTTACTGTTGCTGTGGACCACTAAGTAATATAATATGAGGGAACAAACCCATTGTTACTGTTGCTGTGGACCACTAAGTAATATAATGTGAGGGAACAAACCCATTGTTACTGTTGCTGTGGACTACTAAGTAATATAATGTGAGGGAACAGACCCATTGTTACTGTTGCTGTGGACCACTAAGTAATATAATGTGAGGGAACAAACCCATTGTTACTGTTGCTGTGGACCACTAAGTAATATAATGTGAGGGAACAGACCAATTGTTACTGTTGCTGTGGACCACTAAGTAATATAATGTGAGGGAACAGACCCATTGTTACTGTTGCTGTGGACCACTAAGTAATATAATGTGAGGGAACAGACCAATTGTTACTGTTGCTGTGGACCACTAAGCAATATAATGTGAGGGAACAGACCCATTGTTACTGTTGCTGTGGACCACTAAGCAATATAATGTAAGGGAACAAACCCATTGTTACTGTTGCTGTGGACCACTAAGTAATATAATGTGAGGGAACAGACCCATTGTTACTGTTGCTGTGGACCACTAAGCAATATAATGTGAGGAAACAGACCTATTGTTACTGTTGCTGTGGACCACTAAGTAATATAATGTGAGGGAACAAACCCATTGTTACTGTTGCTGTGGACCACTAAGTAATATAATATGAGGGAACAAACCCATTGGTACTGTTGCTGTGGACCACTAAGTAATATAATGTGAGGGAACAGACCCATTGTTACTGTTGCTGTGGACCACTAAGTAATATAATGTGAGGGAACAGACCAATTGTTACTGTTGCTGTGGACCACTAAGTAATATAATGTGAGGGAACAAACCTATTGTTACTGTTGCTGTGGACTACTAAGTAATATAATGTGAGGGAACAAACCTATTGGTACTGTTGCTGTGGACTACTAAGTAATATAATGTGAGGGAACAAACCCATTGGTACTGTTGCTGTGGACCACTAAGTAATATAATGTGAGGGAACAAACCTATTGTTACTGTTGCTGTGGACTACTAAGTAATATAATGTGAGGGAACAAACCTATTGTTACTGTTGCTGTGGATCACTAAGTAATATAATGTGAGGGAACAAACCCATTGTTAACGTTGCTGTGGACTACTAAGCAATATAATGTGAGGGAACAAACCCATTGTTAACGTTGCTGTGGACTACTAAGCAATATAATGTGAGGGAACAAGCCCATTGTGACTGTTGCTGTGGACCACTAAACAATATAATGTGAGGGAGAAATCGAAATGTGTATATCATCCAAGAATTGGATTGTAGACTGAAACAAGTAACACTAATCACTTTTTATAACACGTGGTAATTTCAGCTAGGAAGACTGTCCTTTGTTGAGAGATGTTCTCTCATGTAGTTCTAGATCTTCTTTGTAGAGAGAACTGAAATTTGTCTAGAAAAATAATTATAGCAGAACCTCCCTGTAAAGGACAACACCTAATTGTACAGCCAAAGTGTCTTTTAGAGAGAGGTGTCCTTTTATTAGAGAGTTGCTCTTCTTCTTTCTTATCTCCACTTAATCATATTAGGGTATCAAGTTGTGACCCTTGATGGTGTCTGTTTGACAATCATCATGACTGGGTGAAGTAGAATGCCTTTGTCATTAAGACTGGGAGCATTACTCAGTGACAGGCCGGAGAGTTGCTAAATAATAAAAATGGTCATTTTGTAAAAAAAAAAAAAAAATCCTATGGAGAGAGATGTCCTTGAAGTCAACTGTATTTGGCCAGTTTTAAGGCCAAAATTTCCATCTATTCCTATATTGAACTTTTCAGTTACCTTCTGTTTTTGTTACTTATTCCTAGTCTCTTGTAGGGCAATGATTTGATGATGGTCTGCTGTTTTTAAGATTTCTTCCAGTTTGCTTTTAGTTCGTTGAGAGGATATTCCATTTATGTTGCATTGAAAGATTGAGATTTTTAGTATTTGGAGACTGTTGTTTATTTTTCGAACAGAGCCCTCTGCCTAAGCTCTGAGTGCGTCCCTGATTTTTCTGTGTGACGGACGATGCAGCATAATCAGATGTAGACATCATGGAGAAGGAAAGAGGAGTGCTGTTTGTCTGAAGAATGGAAGTACCACTCAGTGTGACTCCTGACATGGAACTATGGAGAACAGACAATTGATACATTAGCCGGCTACAAGTTGGCCCTATCAGGAGTTAAACTCCCTGTGTTACCTGTTTACACCCTCCCACCACTTTGAGGCTGTAGGATAGGATTTTGGGAGGGAGTTACCTTCTTACATAGGAATAATACAGTTAAACCTGTCTATAGCGCTCCCTCTAAATAGCACCTTCCTCTATATAGCGCCTGATTTTAAATATTAAAATGTAAACATTTTACATTAAAAGTGACCTGTCTATAGCACCCTATTCTGGTGAGACCAAAGAGGGGACGCTATAGACAGGTTTAACTGTATTATGAAAGTTGACATGGACCCAGAGCATTGCAACTGCTGTGATAGAGATGTATGGAGACATCTGTGGCTCTTCATTGGACACGACAACATATAAGCTTCTTCTTCTTTCTTATCTCCACTCAATCACACTAAGGTATCAAGCTTGTAAAGCTTGAGATTTTTGATGATGTCTGCCGGGGAAGAGTAGAGCTCATCAATGGATGAGTCAATACAGTCAATAGTATGTCTTGGGGTTGCAGGCTGAGAATTGCACTTAGTACATATAATGAAAGGTATCTTGCCACATACACATATTTCCAGCCAATCAAATTACAGGGGTGGGGTATGATATCTTCCCGCCTCCCTAATATTTCAAGAACCTGTGTGTAAAGAATAAAATAGTTTATTGACATCAGACAATTGTAAAGAACATAAAATAAAGCAATATAGAGTTAAACCTGTCTATAGCGCCCCCTCTAAATAGCACCTCCCTCTCTATAGCACCCGATTTTAAATACATAGTACAATGCGATTTCATTAAAAGTGACTTGTCTATAGGACCCTATTTTGGTGAGTCCCAAGAGGGGGCACTATAGACAGGTTTAACTGTATATAAAATTATTGTAGATAACAGCACCTAGAAGGTACTCCCACTGACAAAGACTCCTCCTTCAGTTAATGATAGCTGCAATGACATTCAAACACAATGTAAGAAAAACAAGTGGGTTTGGTTTTATCTCCGAGGTCATCGTGTCTTTTATACAGGGAACAGATCCTCTATTTACACAAGGTAATAAGACTAAATCCATATAGTGTCTGACGTTTCGGTAACAGCGTTGTTACCATCTTACCAGAGCATCTTTTGTTGGCTTGCTCTCTGACTAACCAAATTGTACTTGCTTACTTTGACATAATGCCATCTTTCTGTATATACTCAATCTTATTAAAACTTTGGCAAGTTTAGAGCTATTTGTACACAGATTTATAAATCACTACTAATTCATCGTGTAAATAATTGAAGATATATATGTAAATAATTCTAATATAGCACAATAGTCTGATAGACTTTGTGCTTCTGTAATAATAAAATCTTCAGACAAAAGTGCTGAATGAGGAAAAATATCACAGCATGTTTCTCATTCAGTACTTTTTTCTGAAGATGGTAACAATACTGTTACTGAAACGTCACAAACTATTTATTTATTTGGATTTGGTCTTATTGTTGCCCTAAGTTGCAGCTTTGCAGGGTCGTCAATCTTGGTTCCCTCCTTCTTGGTTTTATACATGTTTCTCGAACGTGTTTCCATACTTCTTTTTTCTTATCTCTAATTGATAAAGCACAATTTGGATTATAGATTATAAACACACGGTAATAATACCAAATCCAAATAAATAAATAGTGTGTGACGTTTCGGTAACAGTGTTGTTACCATCTTCAGACAAAAGTACTGAATGGTACTGTGGAAAGTACTGTGGTAAAATTTCTCTTTCAGTACTTTTGTCTGAAGATGGTAATAACGCTGTTACCGAAACGTCACACTCTATTTATATATTTGGATTTGGTCTTATTACCTTGTGTTTTCTTATCTCCACTCAAAAATATCAGGATATCAAGCTTGTAAAGCTTGTTGATGGTGTCTGCCGGGGAAGAGTAGAGCTCATCAATGGATGAGTCAATACAGTCAATAATGTGTTTTGAGGTTGCAGGTTGAGAAAGGATGGAAAGTTGTACCATATGCTAGTCTTCGTGGAAGGTGTAAAGAAAGAAAAAAACACAAAAGCAAATTTTTTTTAGAGAGGAAATCTTTAATAGGGATTCAATAGATACAACAGCCTTAGTGACACATAGATTCTATGACAAGACTGGAAATACATCAATGAAAACAAAAGTTATTACACATACATATACACAGATAGTTTTTTTTGTATTTTTTTAATTTTTCACAGACATATATAATTTTATAGTAAAAAGACATATATTGGATTGAATAAAAGATTTATTTGCCAATATTTCGGTTGGCTGAATGCCAACCTTTATCGAAGCATTACATTTTTGTATATACAAACTTAGTGCCGCATAGTGTTAAGCGTTGAGTTTGTTTATACAAAAATGTAATGTCTTGATAAAGGTTGGCGTTCAGCCAACCGAAATATTAGAAAATACATATTTTATTCAATCCAATATATGCTTTTTTATTATCTAATGATTTAAGTAATGGATTGCTCTATTTTCAGAACAATATATATATATATATAATGAAAAGGATAATAAGATACAAAGATCATTAAATGCATTATTTGGAAAAGGAAATTTCTAATAATTCTTACATTATTTAAACATGGAATAACACATTTTGTGTTTAAAAGGTCATAAGACTTAAGTCAAATGGTGACATTATGGTAACAGCTGTCCTTTTTTATCTTTAATAGAGTTGGTTATTGTGCTGCTCTGTTTGAGGAAAGACGAAAACTAAATGATAAAACGGGGCAACTTTGTCCTTCATTTCCGGCATTAATTAATGGAATATCAAAGAATAGGTATATAGCGATATTCCACAGGATTATATCCCGGGCCACACAGTGTTCTCCCCATCCCTTGTGAACTGGCGAATCCTGTATAGGGCGAGAGGCCCTAAATAAAGGCTTTGTTGTTGTTGTAATAGAGTTGGTACAGTTGAGTCAACATGAAGAGTAAATAAAAGTACTCAGATATAAAGAATATCAAGTTTATATTTAAATACCTTTACAGTAGAACCTGTCATTAAAGGACATCTAGTTGCAAAGCCAAAGTGTCCTTTAGAGAGAGGAATTTTCTTACAGATCTGCTAAAGGTAAAAAAAAAAAAGACAATTTTGGAGATGAAAATTGACCGTAAAGATGTCCACCACTAACATGGATTGCATTGTACCAACTATTTAAGATGTCCAATGAAAGTTTTGTCATTTAATACTTTTGTATGTAGATGGTAACAAATACTGGGACCACATAAACACAAGGTAATAAGACCAAATACAAATAAATAAATAGTGTGTGATGTTTCGGTAACAACGTTGTTATTATCTTCAGACAAAAGTACTGAATCAAAGGTACTGAAGATGGTAACAACGCTGTTACCGAAAACGTCACACACTATTTATTTATTTGGTCTTATTACCTTGTGTTTATAATCTATAATCCAAATTGTGCCTTATCAACTAGGACCACACATATAACTTACTTATTTGGTATTGTGATATTAGAGGTAAACTGGTGTTGAGTCCCAACTAGCGGTATTGAGGCAGGTACTGTTTGATGATGTTACGAGCTAGGTCTCCATGGCCTTGCTGTAGATGCTGGTAGAGAGCTAGGAGGATGGCCTGGATGGGTACATCTGTGTCTGGGCCCTTGGCTGTTCCCACTTGTCGCAGATTCTCGCTAGCCTTGTCTGATTCTCCGTTGATGCTGTAGGCCAGAGCTTGGTTGTAACGCATCACGACACGTGCCGTAGACTCGCTGCGGGGATACCACCCAGCAGGAGCTTCGAAGCTGCTCAGTTGGTCCGGGTCAAGGAGCTGAACGGCTCCTGAGACATCGTCCTTGTGAATGAGTGCTTCAGCTCGGTATTGAAGGCCGAGGAACTGCTGCACTCCGCTCAGGTTAGACTGGGCCAGTAGGGTCTCTGCCTGGTTGGCTGCAATGTACACATCACCAATACATAGGGCAACGTAGGCTGAAGCCAGCAGAATGGCATTACGCAGGGACTCATCATTGCTTCCAGAGGAGTCAAGCAGCAGATAGGCATTCCTCAGGCAAATAGAGGCAAACTCCAGGGTAGGCAGTGGGATGGCAGAGCTCTCAGCACTGGTTCGGGGCTGAGGGGAGGATAGAAGGAGCTTGTGTTGCTGCCCAGACCCTACCTGTCCCTTCACCATCAGGTTCTTGCAGGCCTGGATGTTGAACTGCTGTGAGTTGTCAGGCTGGTGCTTGTAGATACAGCTCTCTGCCAGGTGCAGCCACACCCGGGGGTTGGTGTGGAAGAAATGGCTGGCATGCAGGAACCAATCAAAGGCCTCTACTGGCCGCTTGGTATGCAGGAAGAATATGGCGGAGTTGTACTTGATCTTGTATTGAAGACTGACATTGTGGGTCCATAGTACCAGAGAGTTCTTGTCCTCCTTCTTGAGTTTCTCCATAAGAATGAGGTGCTCTGTGTGGGCCTTGTGGTTGTACAGACAGGCCAGGTAGGGTTTGTCCATCTTGAAGTGGATGTTGGCCAGGTTCATGAGGTACAGCACTGTGTACATGTCTCCTGTCTCCTCAAACTTCTCCCGCATCTGCTGCTGATTGGTGTTGGAGATGGAAGTGTTGAGAACCTTGAGTGCCTTGCGGTAGTTGCCTCGTAGATAGTCCAGCTGGCTCCTGATGTAGACACCACTGGAGCCCTCTCCCTGATTGGCCAGCTGCTTCACCTCTCTCTTACAGGCCTTGGTAGACTTGAGGAGCAAGTAGCATCTTGCCTTGTAGTAGGTTAGTTTAGACTTATAGGCATCGTTGGTAGCATCCTCTTTTTCTGCTCCTTTCTCCTCCCCATCTTTGGAGTCTTGAGAGAGTAGCTTTTCCAGGCATTGAATAAGGTTCATAGCTTTTTCAGCCTGGTTTGTAGAGATGTAGAGCTCAATCAGTAGATATGATACCTTTCTAGCTAAGTCTTCAGTGAAGGACTCAACAAATTGCCACAACTTCTGGGTAATGGTAAGGGCAGCTTGATGCTGATGGTTGTGGAAAAACAATACAGCTTTGTTGTAGAGAAGAGCAGCATGTTCAGCATCATCCATACCATCAAGGTTTTCTGTAGAAAGATTGGCCTTAGTGCACAAATGATTAATTTGATCCCTCAACTCGACTATCTTCCGTTGTTTAGAACTATAAAATTGGGCAACCGCTTTGTTGTGCTGAACTTTCAAGTCATTTGGTCTTTTGGCCAGTAATTTGTTAAGGTAATCTAGGCAAGCGTCATAATTCTCATTTGAAAATTCTTCATGCGCTAGACTAGCCAATTCTTTTTCTTCGTCGGTACAAGGTTTGCTAGCGCCGCTCATTTTGTGGCACTTGGCGTCAATATGGCTTCTCAAACAAGGCGCTAAAATAGCAACAATTAGATTTCGCCTTCTTTTCGGTATAGAAAAGAATATTTTATATCATCAAACACAAAGTTTATATCTTTTTGACTAAATATGATCAACTATCTACATGATAAAATTTAGTATAAGCTATCAAATAACTTTTTTTTACGAAAAAACCAAAACAAAGGTCGCCTAACCAGTGTTGCACTAATGCCCAAGCCTTATCACTAAAATTATTTTCAGTGACTTAAAATTTTATTTTTATTTTAAAAGCGGTCTAATAATATTCTATATATTCGTTAAGAATTTTAATGAATATTTTAGAAATTTTTACAAATTTTTAATGTTATTTAGAATATAAATTTCGAATTTTATATATGCTATATTTTTATAGAAATAGTTTTCTATTAGTGAATAAATATATACAGGTATATCTAGTGAAGATTTCAAATTTTATTAATATAACTTCACTTTTTAATATTATAAAGCATTCCTTCTCATTTACCTTTATGATTTAAGTGTAGCTTTTATATGTGTATAAACGTTAATATAATGATTTTTGCTCTTTAAAGCATAATCTTAACTGTGTTTTGTTCTTTTAAAAAATAATTAAAGTAATATTCCAAAAAAAAAGTCGATGTAGTATTATTTTAGTACAGTCTACTCTCGTTATAACGCCACCATCCGGATTTTGCAAAAAAGCGGCGTAAGGCGAGGGTGGCGTTGTATCGAACACACACGTTTAAAATGTGAAATTTAAAGATACAATAAATTATTTATAACAATTACTAATAACAAATTATACTCTAAGCCAATATATAGAATGCAAAACCGGCATTAATTAATTAATATGATAAATAGAAAGCATTAATTTATAATTTATTCATAAAAAATAATTACATTTTCTTGAAGAAGTCTGTGATCACAACTTGTGTTTTCTCTCCCTCACTTATGGCATAGACACGGCGTAACAAATCCGCAGATAGATTGACATCGTCAGATGTTGCTCTCTCGGAGTGCTCAAGAAACAACAAAACTGTCTCAGCAGCTGTTCTGGCTTCCTTAACGATGGTAGGCGCCGAGTCACTGTTGCATTATCATCCTCGCCAAGTTCTTCTTTCGCTGTAACAGTGGACACCAGCAAATTGTCATCTGTTAGCTTCATTTCCGCCTCCTGGGAATCATCAACCAGTTGAAACTCCCTTTCAGTCATCAAATTCTCTGGTGTAATAGCGAAGATGTCGCGAATACGATTGAGCAGATTTCCATAATTAAGAGGCTCAACTGCAGCAGTAGAAGCGAAGCGAATCCCTGTGTGATTCCAGCAGTTGCTGATGGAATTAGGGCTCACAGAATCCCAAGCCATTTTACAATAGCGCACAGCGTAATCCAGACGTAATTCTGTGGGTAGATGGGCATCCGCCAATTCCACCATTTTCTGGAGTTGAAGCTTGCGATATTGAGCCTTGAAACTTTTGATGATGCCAATATCCAGTGGTTACAGACTGGCAGTCATATTTGGTGGGAGGAAGTGTATCTTTATGTTGCTAAGACCATCATTAGGGACGCAGTGAGACATAGCGTTATCTAACAACAGTAGGATACGACGTCCTTTAGAGACAAGCTGCTTGTTGAACTGCAGTAGCCATTCTTCAAAGATGCTAGAGGTCATCCATGCTTTGCTGTTAGACGTGTAAGTGCAGTAGAAGTGTGGACTAAAGTTTCTGAAGCATTGAGGCTTTGCCGATTTTCTAATAATCAGCAATCGCTGCTTGTCTGTTCCAGTAGAGTTGCAGCACAGTAGAACAGTGATTCGTTGCTTCATCCTTTTGACATAACGGCAGTTTTCTTCTTTGTGAGCAAGTGTTCGGTCATGAATGAGCTGAAAAAAATAATCCTGTTTCTTCTGCATTGTATATGTTGGCTGGGTCATATCCGGAGTTCGCCAGCATACTGTTCAAATTTTTTAAGGTGTTCATCAATGATAGCTGGAGAAATCGATGCGCCTTCCCCACAGAGCCGTTGTTGCGAAATATGGAATCTCCCTTTAAATCGCTGCAGCCACCCACTGCTGTACGCGAAATTTTCTGGTACGTCCAACTGCTTGGCAAGTTTTTTTTTTTTGCCTTTTCTTCGACATCGTAGGGTTATTTCTTGCCAATTGGCATATCTCCTTCTTTTCAATGGTGATCGATTCACGTTTACGCTTTTGGGAACTCATTATACGACAATAAGGTTGTTGTGTTGACGTTAGCAAAAAAATGCAGACAGGAAAAGGGGAGCGGGGGGGGGGGGGGACGACGACGTTGTGAGCGGCGCTATAACGAGTGGTTTTTGCTACTTGGGATACGAAAAATCAGCGGCGGAAGGCGAACAGCGAGGGAGTGGCGTTATATCGAGAAAAATACATTGATGTCGATTGGGACAAAACGAAAAAGCGGCGTAGGGCGAGGGTGGCGTTATATCGAGTGGCGTTATAACGAGAGTAGACTGTATATCAAATATTCCTACCAAACTTCTGCCCAGTGACTTCTCATTTTCAAACACAGGATGAATTCACTTGGTTAAACAACAAAAACTCAAGTCAGAAAAATTGTCCTGGGTATTTAGCGATTTTTGAGCACCACCTGAATATTTCAAGAATTTAATTCTCGTTAAAATTAAACGTTTAAAATGTTTGTTGTATGCAGTATTTAGAAATTTGATATGTTAAAAAAAGTGAGCTTCTTTTAGATGCTTTTTTTTGCTACTTGTTCCACTATCAAAACAAGGATATTCAGAGTTACCAACTTTCTACATTAATATGGCCTATTCACATACATTATGAAGCATTGGCACTATTAACATTGTATAATGCTCATATTAAAACTTGATTTACACACAAGGCTGTGATTATTTTCTGTTTGGCTGAAACTAACTTTATTTTCTGCAATGTTCCAGTAAATTGTACAGCAGCAGAAGGCATCTTGTGCCTGCCTCACATGACACCCAATTTTGAAAAGGAGATTTCCTGCCTCTACACGTAAGTTTCTACCAATCCTATGCTACCTTTCTAATTGTTAAACAGGTGTTCTTCTTTAACTTTCTCAACGATAATTTCCTTTAGGCCTTCTTTTTTTTTCTGCTAACAGTGTGGATTAATCAGCATAGAGAAAGGCTATTTATTTTAATTCCTCCAAATCTGTAAAACTATTTCTATTTTATCAAGATCAGCTACTCTCATGATATGTTCAGTGTAGAGGTTGAGGATATATGGTGATAGTATACAGCCTCACTCTCCTTTTTGTGGTTGTGGTAAGTCACAATCAGTATTCTCATACATGTATTTGGTCTTAACTGTGGCTTTCTGTTCTGTATATAGTTGTTTAATAAGGACAAATAGATGTTCTGGCACTCCTATAAGTCTTGGTGTTGTCCATAGTTTAGTGTGATTTATGCTGTCAAAAGCTTTGCTATAGTCAGTGAAACATAAATATATACTTTATTTATTTCTTTATATCTTTCCATTGACTATTCTAGGTTCGCTATTTGATCTCATGTCACTCTGCCTCTTCTGAAACCTGCTTGTTCTGGTGGTAATTTTGATATGGCACAATTTTGGTGGTAATTCTCTATTTAAATGAGGTTCCATTTTTTTCTGTATTATTTTGAGAAGTATTTTACTTGTGCTTGGAAGTCCATATAGTTTTCTCAGCAATGCTTGATGCAGAAGTGGTTTGTCAACATAGTAAGAGTAAATGGTTTGGAAAAGTTGATGTTAAGAAATGTTGACGGAAGAGAGAGGAATACTTGCAATGAGCTGGCTAGAAGGGGTCAAGAAAGCTACTGGAAGGTCTCACTCTATATGAGCTATGAATGATGGGCAATAACAGATCAAATTGAAGAAATTTTGTCTATATATAGTCACCAAAAGTTGAACTCAACTTGAAGGACACTAACAACTGGTGTTCAAAAAACTCTAAACATGGATTTGTATTCCCACAGTCTCCTAATTTGAAAATTGATAGAAATGAGGCTTATGTCACCATGAGAGTGCATTAAAAGCTGAATTGTATATGATTAAAAGCCATCAAACTTTTCTAATTATATATTGGGGGTAGAAAATGCCTTCTAATTAAGAGATTCAGAAAACCTGTTTATAAACCTCATGAAGCTAATTTGTGTTTTGAAAAAGCCTAACCAGTATGCCATTTTCTATAGGCAGGAGAGTTCTGAAGTACAATAATCAACATTTTGGATAGATTTTCTTGTTTAATCTCAGGAGAAAACAATTAGGAGGATTGTGGAGGAAGATGCAGGTTCCAACATGAAAGCAAAGATCAAACACCTGGAGACAATGTTTAAGAACGAAAAGATTCCATCAGATATGTTAGAAAATATTGAATGCTAAAGTTGGACATGTTCATGAGACTGCAAAAGAAGTTAAGTTTGAAAATTAAAGAAAAAATAAAATACTCCAGCACAAAAACAGAATCCAGATCACTTAGGCAAAAATCAAGTGTGAATGATTGATGCTCAACTTTCCAGATCATGACTTCTTTCTAAACACAAGGTAATAAGACCAAATCCAAATAAACAAATACTGTGTGACGTTTCGGTAACAGCATTGTTACCATCCTCAGACAAAAGTAATGAATGAGAAATTTTACCACAAGCATGGTTTAAATAGGGATTCGCCGCTAGGTGGCCGGACAATAAACAACACGTGCAGCACCGCTCCGGTAAATATAGTTTATATTACTAATATTTCAGTGTATATTTGCCTTATACTATGAAAGGGATAATACTGTCACTCTTAGTACTCGTGGTATGCAACAATAAATATGCAAATTTACTCAAGGTAACGCACTATGCAAAAAACTCAGTATGAAGAGATAATGATAGACAATGTGGCCTAAATATAAACTTACCATCTGGGAATATATCTGGTAACCAAAAAAGACTGCTATGTATCATTCTAGCTCTATTATTTATCTCAGGCATTGAACAAAACCCAGGCCCCCCAACCAAAAAGCAAACTACATTGACTGCGTCAGTACACTCAGGAGAGAGAGAATCAATAGATGGCGAGCTAAAAATGCTAATCTTAAACATGGCGACGGAAATAAAGAGTCTAGGAGAGAGAATTGACATCAGACTTACCAAAATAGAGACTCGAATGGACGATTGGGATAAGCGATTCTGCAATATAGAGGAGAAGCTAACTAAATGTATAGAGTCTCAAAGGCTACCGAAAAACTGGCTTCATGTAATTCGTTAAAGGTAAATGAACTGGAGGCTAGAGTCGAATTTTTTGAGACGAGACTGCGTGAGCCCAATCTAGTGTTCTATGGTATTGAGAGGGAGGGTGACGAAAATCAGGCAGATTGTAACTTAAAGATTCAAAACATAATTAGAGATAAAATGGAAATCGGAGATGATTTAAAAATAACAAAATGTCACCGACTTTCACGCGGATCCAATGCACCAGTTCTTGTTGTGGTGCCTGATTATGCTGATAGAGCAAAAATATTTAAAAATGCCTACAAACTCAGAGATACTAAAATTTCGATAAGTAAAGATTATAGTAAAAATGTTAGAGAGCAACGGCGCATCCTAATTGCAAAAAGGAAAGAATTGGGTGAAAGGGGAATAAAATCGAAGTTGAGAGATAACAAGCTTTTTGTAAATGATAAAGTCTGTAAAGTGATGAATGGCCAAGTTGTTGATAGCACAGGAGTTGCTATATAGCAAAAACCGTGTAGAAACAATTGTGTAAATAGAAGAAATACGACATCAAAATTACAAATTAATTCTCCGCCCCATAATCAAATAATGGAAAGTTACTACGACATAAATACATGTAAATATGATTCTCAAGACGATGACAATGCAAATTTTTCTGAAAATTCGCGAGACATCGCGGAAAAAATAATATGTTGGAATATAAATGGTTTCTATAGGATTCTTTCGATATTTCCACTCCTCGAGCACATAAAGAACTACGAAATTTTTGCTCTACTTGAAACATGGTGCCTGAACAGGACTAACATAACACTAAAAGATTATCAAATTATCGAATTACCTGCCACCAAAGAATCTGGAAGGGGAAGAGGGTCAGGGGGTATAATTGTCGGTTTTAGGGAAGGCGGGAAATATAGAGTAGAGAGTTCTGAAAAGGATGGCACTTGGTTATCTATTTTCTTATCAACAAACACAAGAGCCCTCCAACATGTTATCTGTTTAATATTTGTATACCTTCCTCCAAACCAAATACAGCTGCATAACTTAGACAAACTGTTTACATACATTCAAAAGCAAATAGCAGATGGAAAAGAAATTTTTTACTTGGAGATTTAAACATCAGAACTGGGAAGTTGGGAGGACTACACAATCCACTTAATCTCCAGCTCCCCCTAACATCGGAAAGAAGGGCCAAAAGATCATATAATATCATCTCTGTCTAATAAACTTCTTGATTTCCTGGAAGATAATTCTTTGACAATAGTTAATGGAAGATCTAGAGGTGATAAAGATGGAGATTTTACATACATATCTGAAAGAGGCTCTTCAACTATTGACTATTGCATACTCTCACAGGGTTCGCTACAAATTTTACTGGACTTCAAAGTCGATGACCAACTGTACTCTGACCACCACCCTTTGGTTTTAACGATAAAAGGCCAAAACTTCAATGAGAAAAAAACCAAACGGGAAGATTATAATATTACGAGATATAGATGGTCAGCCGATGGACTGGCAATGTTTAAAATGAAACTGGAAGAATTGCGGGAAAAAAACATACCAGCCTCCGATGACCTTGTATACACTTTCAATCAGCGAATTTTGGAAGCAATGTCATCTGCAAAAATAACCTACTCAATTAAGGGCGGCCCCAGGAAATCTAAGCCGTGGTTCGATAAGGACTGCTATGATATGAAAAAACTGGCAAAAGAAAGTCTGAAGAAATATCGTAAAACAAATAGATTGGAAGACAGAGAATGTTATGCTTCTTCCAGAAAGAAATATCTCGCTTTATTGGATCTAAAAAGGAAAGGCTTTGATAATGAAAAACAGGAAATACTCAGAAATGCTAAAGACTCAAAGACCTTCTGGAAAACTATTGCGCTCTACAAAAGCACATCTATAATCCAAGGAGAAATATCTATACGGGACTGGCTGAACTTTTACCGCGAACTAATGACTACAGAGAAAAATTTGAGAATTTGTAATTTACATAATGTGATTTCTCAGAACGATCCTATATTGGACTCAGAGATAACCAATGCAGACATATACAAGGAGATAGCTGGTTTGAGGAGTAACAAGGCATGCGGGCCCGATGGCATCCCCAATGAAGTATTAAAAACACTCCCTGATTCGTACATACTGCTGTTGAAACAACTCTACAATAGTGTTATGACGACTGGAAAATACCCAGCAATTTGGACTAATTCCACTATACACCCAATCTTTAAAAATGGTTATAAGAACAGCCCCTCCAACTACCGAGGTATTGCACTGATTAGCAATGTATCAAAGCTTTTCACATCAATCCTAAGATCACGACTGGAGGAATGGGTCGAAGGAAGAAGGGTTATACCTGAAAACCAAGCGGGATTTAGAAAAGAAAGATCATGTATTGACCACATATTTACACTAACTACTTTAATCCAACTATCATTAAGAAAAAAGAGGGGAAAACTATATGTCTTTTTTGTCGATCTAAGGAAGGCATTTGATACTGTACCCCACTCAATACTCTGGAAAAAACTTTACAACCTAGGCATAAGTTACCAATTCATAAGTACGATCAAAAGTTTCTACGAACAAGCAACTATAGCTATCAGATGGAAGGGATCATTTACGGAAAGTATTAAGATAAACTCGGGAGTCCTCCAGGGAGAACCACTTTCCCCACTGCTATTTATATTATTTATCACGGACTTAATCGAAATTTATAATAACTCAGACCTGCTGAGTGTAAATTTGCCAGAATTTGGAGATATCCATTTATTGCTGTACGCCGACGACATAGCAATTATAGGTGAGTCCAGGATGAACCTCCAAAAGAAGATCAAAATACTGAAAGAATATCTCGATGAGAACTTAATGACACTAAATGAGTCCAAGTCAAAGATTATGGTGTTCCGTAATGGAGGTAAACCCTCAAATAAGGATAGATGGTTCTGGAATGATAAACCCATAACAATAACTTCAAGATATACATACTTGGGATTCCCTCTGACACCAACAATAACAACTACTCACCCGGCAAATTACTTTAAAGGAAAAGCACTTACAGCAATTAACGCCACACACCCAATATTAATAAAATCAAAAGCAAAGTCAATAAATTTATCAACCAAACTCTTTGATACAATAGTGAGAGCTGTCCTGATGTATGCCGCTCCATTGTGGGCAACAGAGCATAAAGACTTACTGGACAGTATACAAGACATATTTATCCGTAGGTTCCTGAATCTGCCCAGATACACTCCAGGTTACCTAATCAGATTAGAAACCGGTCGTATCTCATTGAGTGTAACAGCCTTAAAATTAACCCTGAAGTATTGGCTGCAGGTGTTGAATATGAGCAGTGACAGATTGCCACGTATATGTTTTAATAGAACACGGGAACTCTCTAATGCTTCGGGCACACCCATCGGTTTTATTAAAAAGCTCACTAATCTGCTTAACAATAATGGATCCCCTGCACTTGTTTCCTGTGATGACCCTGAAACGCTGAGGAGCGCGATTACAGGGCTCTTAAAAACAGCGGCAGACCAATCTATACAAAACGACCTTACAAGAATGGATAAATCTAAGCTATACTCTCACTACAAAGACATTCACATATCTTTCATGACGGAGGGATACCTCTTTTAGGGGATTTTCCTTTCCTGGTTGTAAGACTACTCGCACAAGTTAGAATACTTTCAAGTTTTTTTAGAGAAAACCACACCAAGATGCTCTGCGGTGAGGACCCGACTTGTACCTTCTGTAATTCAAAACTAAAAAATGAAATCACTCACTATATTTTTGACTGCTCTGCTCTGATAGAAGAAAGAAGAACCCTTATGCTCAAAACTGGGCAACTCTGTGCTTCACTTCCATCAATAATTGACAATATGACCCAGAATAAGTATATTGCTACGGCGTTTTATGGTTTCCACAAGTCTATATCTCAGAAGAAGGCCAAGTGATACTCACTCCTCACTTTCTTACTGCTACTCTTTTTGTGTTGATTTCTTTCTTCCCTCTTTCTTATTATTATTATTTTTTTTTTCCTTTTCTTGTTTTTTTTTTTTTTTCTTTCTCTTTTTACTCTGTATATATCGTTATTTCCTTTGTCTCACTGCTTTGTTCTTATGCATACCTCTGGTGAATCCTGTATAGGGTCAGTGACCCTAAATAAAGGCCTTTTTGTTGTTGTTGTTGTTGGTTTAAATAGTTACTGTTATCAAGTGTGTAAATAAGATAGCAGATAAGAAGAAGATAGTTTTCTGAGAAACACAGATAATTATTCTTAGAATTAAAAGTGGAAAAAACCCAATTTTTTTTTTTCAAATATAATTAAAAGCATATCTATAAAGTATCTTCTTCTTATCTGCTATCCTATTTACACACTTGATAACAGTAACTATTTAAACCATGCTGTGGTAAAATTTCTCATTCAGTATTTTTTGTCTGAAGATGGTAACAATGTTGTTACCGAAACGTCACACACTATTTATTTATTTGGATTTGGTCTTATTACCTTGTGTTTATAATCTATAATCCAAATTGTGCCTTATCATGACTTCTTTCTGTTTAATGAATTATCACTATTTTAACAATCCCGGATCAAAGGAAATAGTGACTACTACACATTGGACCCATCTAACCCCCTAGGTTTCCTTTAAATAGAGTCTACCAATGTTGACACACACTGAGTGCTGCAGGAATGGGTATTCCTTCGAGACAGCTCTGCTGTTGTCTATATTCCTGGGCATGCTGGGAGCGGACAGGTTCTATCTGGGTTACCCAGCTCTGGGGCTGGTTAAACTCTGCACTCTGGGCTTCCTCTTCCTGGGTCAGCTGCTGGACATTGTGCTGATAGCCCTTCAGGTCGTAGGGCCGGCTGACGGCTCCCACTATGTCACCAGCTACTTCGGCCCTCGTCTGGAGATCCTACGTATGGACAATGACACCTATGTCATGCCACAGGATAAGTGGTGACATCAATACCTGTTGTAAATACCTGTGAATAGCTTCTTTTCGTTAGCAACACATTAAATTGCACAAAGTTCTTTTTCTTTTTTCTAATGTGTGTCTTTTTTTTTTTCTATTTTAAAACTTACATTTTATGGAATCAAACAATCCATGTTTTATTCATGATGAAATTGTGAAAAAGTATTATAAGTACAATTATATTCTCACAATGAGTATCTTTTTTATTTAAAAATGCTAGCTTTCAAGCGTTATTCGCTCTTCAACGGGCTTACAAAAATATCCACCTAATCCCACTAGAAATATTTACAAAAACAAAAAAACAAACGAACGCGCGCAGCGTGGATATTTATAACTGATAATTTTGAATTGCTTTGTAATTTAACTATTTTAAATATTTTATATATGGTACCATAAAATATTTAAAATAGTTAAATTACAAACCAATTCAAAATTATCAGTTATAAATATCCACGCTGCGAGCGTTCGTTTGTTTTTTTGTTTTTGTAAATATTTCTAGTGGGATTAAGTCGATATTTTTGTAAGCCCGTTGAAGAGCGAATAACGCTTGAAAGCTAGCATTTTTAAATAAAAAAGATATTCATTGAGAGAATATAATTGTAATTATAATCCATGTTTTATACTTCAGCATACAAACTTTTTGGAAGGCATGAAATAGGCTGTGACTCAAGTGCAAAGAGGAAATTTCTACCTTGAAAAAATATATCATTTTAATGCAAACAGGAGTGGTGTGTATTCTTTGTATTTTAAGATTTTTCTTCCGCACAATTATAACATAGAGGGATAACTTGTAATACAGCTAAACCTGTCTATAGCTCCCCCTCTTGGGACTCACCAAAATAGGGTGTTATAGAGAGGGGGTGCTATAGACAGGTCACTTTTAATGTAAATCGCATCGTACTACGTATTTAAAATCGGGTGCTATAGAGAGGGGGTGCTATAGACAGGTCACTTTTAATGTATATCGCATCGTACTACGTATTTAAAATTGGGTGCTATAGAGAGGGGGTGCTATAGACAGGTCACTTTTAATGTAAATCGCATCGTACTACATATTTAAAATCGGGTGTTATAGAGAGGGGGTGCTATAGACAGGTCACTTTTAATGTAAATCGCATCGTACTACATATTTAAAATCGGGTGTTATAGAGAGGGGGTGCTATAGACAGGTCACTTTTAATGTAAATCGCATCGTACTACATATTTAAAATCGGGTGTTATAGAGAGGGGGTGCTATAGACAGGTCACTTTTAATGTAAATCGCATCGTACTACATATTTAAAATCGGGTGTTATAGAGAGGGGGTGCTATAGACAGGTCACTTTTAATGTAAATCGCATCGTACTACGTATTTAAAATCGGGTGCTATAGAGAGGGGGTGCTATAGACAGGTCACTTTTAATGTATATCGCATCGTACTACGTATTTAAAATTGGGTGCTATAGAGAGGGAGGTGCTATTTAGAGGGGGCGCTATAGACAGGTTTAACTGTATATATTCAAGCATCCCACAAAATAACCTTACCAATTTATTAATATTCAAAATTGAATTGTTTATACTTAGAAGAAATGGAAATGGGGGGTCGGTGGAAGGCTGGTTAAACCGTTTGGTTTACGACCACTACGACCCGGGTTCGATCCCCGCATTGGACACTTTTTTCTGTTTAAAAAAAAAAAAAAATGCTCCAATGGCCCCCTGATTCTTGCAAAAGTCCAACCCCACCAGCGAGTGCAAGTAACCAAACGGGGCTCTGGCACATTTGTAAGTGCAAAGTCGAACTGCTTTCACATGTGTAGACATGTGGTGCGCTTACAGTAAAAAGCAGTCGCTAACTACCCACCATGATTATCATGGCCTGTACCACGTGTACTAGGGATAAGCAAAAAAAAAAAAAAAGAAATGCAAATAAAAAAGTTTTTTTTTTTTATCTCGAAAGCTTGTGAGTACTATTAGGAGTATAAATAAGTTAGTTCAGTTTTTTTTTTTTTTAATTGAAGCTACATTGTGATAAATTGGTTAGACTTTCAATGTACAAAGTATTGTCCATCACTAGCCACTACTTTTTCCATCTTTCTGGCTATTGATGGATCCCATCGCAGAAAAAGGCCGGCTCTTTGGCCTCTATTCGTTCATCGATCCATTTTTTGACTTCATCATAATTGGAGAAGTGCTGGTCAGCCAAGCCATGTTGCATTGATCGGAAGAGATAATAATTGAAAAGAGCAATGTCCGAGTTATACGGCGGGTGGGACAGGACTTCCCATTTCAGCGTTTCTAAGTATGTTTTAACAGGGGCTGCAGCATGTGACCATCTTTATTCATAATCTATTATCACTTTGTCATGTCTATTGGCGTATTGCAGCCATTTTTCTCGCAATGCTTGGCTCAAACGCATCAATTGTCTTCAGTAAACTTCCCCTGTGATCCTTTCGTTGTAGCAGCTCATAATATACCACTCCTAGCTGGTCCCACCAAATACACAGCATAATCTTCTCTCCATGAATAATCCATGAAAGGACACCTTTCTACAAAATACTTTTAATCACCAAAATTATCATCTTTACTCCTAAAAGCAGTTTTCTGGTAAGAGGACACTTCTCCCTAAAGGAAATTTTGGCTCTGCAATTAATTGTCCTTTACAGGGAGGTTCTACTGTATATGTGAAAAAAGTAAGAAAAAAAAAAAAAAGGTCAGATCTTGATGATAAGACACAATTTGGATTATAGATTATAAACACAAGGTAATAAGACCAAATCTAAATAAACAATTAGTGTGTGACCTTCCGGCAACAACGCTGTTACCGAAACCTCACATACTATTTATTTGGATTTGGTCTTATCACCTTGTGTTTATAATATACTTAGCCGAATGACCCGGGCAACGCCCGTGTTTTAATTTAGACACGTGGACCTGTTGGATCATTAACGCCTGTGTTTTACCCGATTGAATGTTTTTATTCAAATACTATTTGTTACAATTATAAATTGGCGCCTTAAATAAATGCATATGTTAGTTAATAACTATAGCCTATGTGCTTTATCTATGTACTGTTGGCTTCCATAGGCGTCTCTTACTGGGAAAAAGAAAGAGAGGAATCCATTTAGTTATTAACTAATATATGCATTTATTTAAGGAGCGACCCGCTCCAACACAATAGATATAAAAACCAAAAAGCGAGTTGGGGGGGGGGGGGGGGGGGGGAGGCAAAGTCAAAAACAAAGTGTCTCGCGCAGTGCCGGCGCCATCGTAGCGAACCAATAAGAGAGCGCCATTCCAAAAAAAAAGCAAACGGTGACAGAGATGATGACGCTCGTAACTGTATATAGAATAATCCAAATTGTGCCTTATGCACTTAGTACATAGTACCTTGCAACCATAGACTTACTTTAAATCAATCAACTATATTTCAACACACTCACTTTAATTCAACCAACTTTTCACATATCAATCGGGCTATTTTAACCTACTATAATTTAACAGACTTTGATTCAACTGAAAATTCTGATCCTTTGGAATGTTGAAGATGACTTCAAGTGTTGAATTATAGTCGGTTGAATTAAAGAGGTTCTAATGTATTTGGCTTTTTTTTTTTACTCTGGATATATTATTTTGAACAACACAAGGTAATAAGACCAAAGTCAAATAAATAAATAGTGTGTGACGTTTTGGTTACAGCACTGTTACTGAAATGTCACACACTAATTATTTATTTATTACCAGTTGCAAACAAGACACGCTATATCTTATCTGGATAATTGCGCATGAAACTATTTACAATAATTGTAGTAGAGTAGGTAACAGAATTATCAAAAATAAAATAAACAATTAAGAAAAAGAGCATTGAATAAACATATCCATTAAACAAATAAGCAACAACATAAGCAGATAGAAGAAACCACAAGGTAGTTATTTACAATATGTTAAGCAATGATGGAAGTTGATTTAATTGGATAATTTATTTATTTGGATTTGGTCTTATTACCTTGTGTTTATTTTGAACAACCTTCTCTGGTCGGAAGTTTTTTTGAAAAATAAACAGCTATGTTAACCTATCTTTCTTTATTTTCTTCCTGATCTTTCAGTGACTCTCCTCAAGAGAATATTCTATCCATTCACTTCATACTTTGTAATAACCAACTTTTAGGGTAACAAGACCAAAATGAAAAAAAAAAAGGTAATGGTTCAGTAACAGCATTGTTACCATATTCTGACAAAAGTACTGACATGGACAAAATGAAGTTTCATATTTTGATGTTGCCATTTATCAATTTTTCTAATGGAGACAGAGGCAAT
Source organism: Cordylochernes scorpioides (assembly GCA_030710605.1). Lineage (NCBI taxonomy): Eukaryota > Metazoa > Arthropoda > Arachnida > Pseudoscorpiones > Chernetidae > Cordylochernes > Cordylochernes scorpioides. Next base: position 147,134,424 of record CP092864.1, read on the forward strand.
TTTGTTCACACTTGGTTATCTTGTGTCTTCAATAAAGGTCACTGTGTTTCAAATATATTTAAGAGTTATTGTCTGAAAATCGATATACATGTTAAAAGGTACAACTTCCTTAAGTTCTGTCCATGAGTGTATCTTTCAGTAATTTTGTCTAAAGATTCTAATTGTATGATTAACCTATAATTTATTTATTCCAGATTTGTTCTTATTTTAGGATTCTACTCTATAATCCAACTTGTACCTTATAACACAAACTTTGATATCCTGACTAATATCCAAAATGATATTATTGAATAAAAAATAACTCCGCCTTTGCCGGTCCCAAGCTCGGATGAAAAAGGAGGAGGGGGAGCAGTAACAAGCTCACTAAAAAACCTGGTCTCAGCTGGCCATGCTGATAGTACCCTGTAAGGGCTCCAGGGATACAGGATGAGCAGCGTTTGTACTCCATGTTAGGAGCAGTTGCACATGGTGTCTGTTCCTCATGTCAGAGGCGGCCATTTCTTTTGGAGCTAAGTCGGCCTGCCACTGAGTAGTGCTCCCAGTCTTAATGACAAAGGCAGACACATTCTACTTCACCCAATGTGGAGATAAGAAAGAAGAATAAGAATAAAAAATACTTTTATTTTATTCAAATATACATCTATATATACATTAGTAAAAAATACAGCTGACTATTATAGTATATATGTGTCAGTTAGGCAGGCAAGCTTCTTTACACATATAGATATTCTAAATTTGATTCTATGTACAGGGAGAAGCAAAGCTTTTAATTTCCTTATAACATAAAATCTACTTCATTTCTAACAACAAATTGATGATTATATCACTTTGATAGAGAGTGAGCAAACCTAGTCTAGTAATTGTCACGAGAAGGGAATAATTTAGGGGCCTCTGTGGGAGAATAATGAGGAAGATACAATGTGGTTGTGTTTGTGAGACTACATGGTGGTTTGGCTGAGCTTTATGGCAAGTTCCAGATCGGCTTGTTCTGCGGCTTCCTGTCTTCTCCTCCGTTCTTCCTCCAGTCGTAGACTTTCTGTGGTAACCCAGGCCAGTTGTTCTTCTTCTGTGGCCCCAGGCCATCCATTGGCTCCAGCCTTCTCTTCAAACTGCAACATTTCTCTAAGTTAGGAGCCTAATATGCAAATATTGTTGCGTTGGTAACCTGATGTACTAGGACAAAATATTTGACTTTTGACATTCATTTAAAAACTAATAGTTTTACAAGGAAAACCTCTTCTAACTAAATGTCTTAAATAATCTTCAAGAACAAAAAGTATGCAAATTTAACGATACAAAAGTATGGAAAATAATTATACAAAATTATGTAAAAATAATTATACATGAAACTTAATAAGAATAAATAAGTTGTAAAAAGTTACAATTAAGTCCATGAGAAAAGATGTAACCAAAACAAGTAAGTTTGAAAAGTGGCATGTGAACAACAGTCTCCAGCTGCGCACCTCTCTCCTAACAATATATAGACACGCACTCTATTTCTCCTAGTTAGGAGCCTGATATGCAAATATATAGACACACAGTCTATTTGTAGGTTCATTTGTCTGGGCCTTCTCTTCAAACTGCAACATTTCTCCTAGTTAGGAGCCTGATAAGCAAATACAGTTAAACCTGTCTATAGCGCCCCTTCTTGGGACTCACCAAAATAGGGTGATATAGAGAGGGAGTGCTATAGACAGGTCACTTTTAATGTAAAATGTTTACATTTTAATGTTTAGAATCGGGCGTTATTGAGAGGAAAGCACTATTTAGAGGGGGTGCTATAGACAGGTTTAACTGTATATATAAAATGAAAGGATTTAAGCATAAATGTTTCTTTTATACACAATAAAAACTTCTACTGTCCTTACTGCGATGAAAAAATATATATTGGGATGGGGCTTGGATCAGTGGTGAACCCTCCCAGCGGTTTTGTCAATTTAATCTACCAGACCACTTCTTAGAGCTCTAATACTGTATTGGATCATTCTGCTTTTATATGCTACACTAAAGGGTAGAATATCAGAATCCCAATATATTTTATCATCGCAGTAAGGACAGTAGAGGTTTGTATTGTAAATAAAAGAAACATTCGTGCTTTTGATTCCTTTCATTTTATATAATAAGACCTTATATATACCAGGTAATAAGACCAAATCGTCTTAAATTGGTCTTATTACCTTGTGTTTATAATCTACTAGCCGAATGACCCGGGCAACGCCCGTGTTTTACCCGATTGAATGTTTTAATTCAAATACTATTTGTTACAATTATAAATTTGGCGCCATTAATAAATGCATATATTAGTTAATAACTATAGCCTATGTGCTTTATCTGTCTATGTACTGTTGGCTTCCGTAGGCGTCTCTTACTGGGAAAAAGAAAGAGAGGATTCCATTTAGTTATTAACTAATATATGCATTTATTTAAGGAGCGACCCGCTCCAACACAATAGTTACAAAAACATAAAGGCGAGTGGGGGGGGGGGGGGGGGGGGGGGCAAAGGTGGCGTGATCGTAGCCAACCAATAGGAGGAGGGCGCCATTCCAAAAAAAAAGCAAACGGTGACAGAGACGAAAACTGAGGAGATGAAGAATAATCCAAATTGTGCCTTATCACTGAAGGGTGGAATATCAGAATCCCAATATATTTTATCATCGCAGTAAGGACAGTAGAAGTTTGTATTGTAAGAAAAATTGGCGCTCAAGTCCTTTCATTTTATATAATAAGACCTATTTTTTTTTGCTTATCCCTAGTACTCGTGGTACAGGCCATGATAATCATGGTGGGTAGTTAGCGACTGCCTTTACTGTAAGCACACCACATGTCTACACATGTGAAAAACAGTTCGACTATGCACTTACAAATGTGCCAGAGCCCCGTTTGGTTAGTTGCACTCGCTGGTGGGGTTGGACTTTTGCAAGAATCGGGGGCCATTGGAGCATTTTTTTTTTAAAACAGAAAAAGTGTCCAATGCGGGAATCGAACCCGGGTTGTAGTGGTTGAAAACCAAACGGTTTAACCAGCCTTCCACCGACCCCCCCCATATGAAGACCTTATATCTTATAGTTCTAATCTAGAATTCAAATTATGCCTTATCATACATAAAAATCTCTCTACAAATGACAATTTTTCATCACCAAAATGACCTTTTTTTTTTACTATTTATCAAATTTCCAGTAAGAGGACACCTCTCCCTAGATGACAGTTTTGGTTCTGCAACTAGTTGTGCAACTAGTGCAAAAGTTGAACTGCTTTTCATATATATGTAGACATGTGGTGCACTTACAGTAAAAGCAGTCGCCTACTTCTACCCACCATGATTATCATGGCTTGTACTTACGTGTACTTGGGATAATAAAAAAAATCATTGTTAAGCATTAACAAAATTGCTTAGAATCTTTGGCTATGCATTTAGGTGTCTTTTACAGGAAGATTCTATTGTAGTTACACCTATTTTGGTCTATCCATTCTACAAGTTTAACATGTCCTTGGAAAATTCTGATGGTTTTATGGTTCCCCTTTGGATCTCATTGATTCAAAACCCACCATGGATTGACAAGGATCCTAGCCCAAAACCATGGTATTCAGGTGGAATTTATGAATTTTCCAAAACATTGGTGGTTTTGTCACCAACCCAAATCTGCTTTAATGACAGGAGATTGACCTCTTTCAATCCCCTACTGGAAAAAACTCCATCTATCCTCATTTTGTTGTTTCTTATCCCCTTGTTTAAAGATTACACAAATTCCATGAGTTCATTATCATCGAGCTGTTTTATGATAAGCAGCGGCCTCTCCCAAAGGTCCTGTTTAGTACATCTAATACAAGCCAAAATGTGTTCTGGAACTGCAGGTGCTAAGCTACATTTTGGGCAAGTGGGGGTAGATTTTGTTATTATTTTCTATCTTCAATAGCTTGAGATGGCCTGTTCTAAATCTTATTATTATTATTTTTTTGCTTATCCCTAGTACACGTGGTACAGGCCATGATAATCATGGTGGGTAGAAGTAGGCGACTGCTTTTACTGTAAGTGCATCACATGTCTACACATGTGAAAAGCAGTTCGACTTTACACTTACAAATGTGCCAGACTCCCATTTGGTTACTTGCACTCACTGGTGGGGTTGGACTTTTGCAAGAATCGGGGGCCATTGGAGCATTTTTTTTTTTTTTAAATCTTATTGTTTGATGCTGTCTGAGGTTCAGAGCTCCTCCTGGGTCCACTCCACTGTACCAACTGTGCTTTGGTAGGATCCTCCAGTTCTTGTTTATTATTGTTTTGGCTGCTGTCTCTATTTCCTCACTTTAGAACACTGGACTGTACTGTTTCTGACCAAAGTATAAATACAGTAAAACCTCTCTTTAGCAAACTCCAAAGTGACTGAACTTGTGGTTCACTATATAGCCATGGTACATTATAACCATAGTAAATTATATTATAAAATAGGGTTATAAACACAAGGTAATAAGACCAAATCCAAATAAATAAATAGTGTGTGACGTTTCGGTAACAGCGTTGTTACCATCTTCAGACAAAAGTACTGAATGGTAGAAGATGGTAACAACGCTGTTACCGAAACGTCACACACTATTTATTTATTTGGATTTGGTCTTATTACCTTGTGTTTATAATCTATAATCCAAATTGTGTCTTATCAAAATGGGGATTAGTTTAGGTTCATTATAACCTTCATGTCACTTGCTTATTGAATATCTTCCAGAACTACAGAAATCTGGAAACATTGAATACAAGGATCTTTTTATGTTTATAAACAGTATTGACTCATATTTTAAATTTATAAAATTCTGTGAATATATCTATGATTTTATCTCTTGGTTAAAAAAAACGTAATTGCCAAACTAGGTATATTTATTTGTGTTTATTTCATTGGTGTGGTTGTAAATTCAAACATGATTTTAATGTCCTTTCCTTTTTTTCTTTAAACTCTACTCAAACCTTGTAATTATTCTATTGTTTATGTAATATAGTATCTTAGTGTTGTTTCTTGACGTAAACATCCCTTGTGGGGATATCGCGTCTGATTTGATAATAAATAAGGGAAGTAATGCAAGGTAATAAGACCTAATCCAAATAATTTATTAGTGTGTGACATTTCAGCAACAACATTGTCACCATCATCAGACAAAAGAAAAATCAATTGAAAAAAAAAATATATTTTTTTTTCTTTTGTTTGATGATGGTGACAATGTTGTTGCCGAAACGTCACATACTAATAAATTACATTTGGATTAGGTCTTATTTTCTTTTATTATAATCTATAATCCAAATTGTGCTTTACCTTAAATAAGGGAAGGTTGGTTATAACCAAGATTCATTGTAGCTGGGTTTTACTGTATAGAGTAGCTGAATTAACCCTAATGTTATTATCACAGTGTAAATTCTACAGTGAAAAAGGTACAATTTAGCCCCTAGATAAGAATCACTATGTAATAATACTGAATATTGTAAAGATAGAGTCTGCCTGGCTGGCATTCATAGTTCTTCAAATTAAAGATACTTCGACCCTTTGCAGAACTGACTGCTATAGGGTGCGTCCCCAGGTGGCAGATAGGGGAACAACCTTCAAATTTGAAGACCAGCTGTGAAACAAGCAGAATAACTCTGACCAATAAGCAGTCTCGGACCAACAACAGTATTGTTAGAAGAGAAGAAAGACCTCTTTAAAAATCCTGACTTCAACTGACCTGGTTGATAGACCTCAGCAAGGGTCCCACTCCAGGGATACAGAGGAGCTGTGTCTGTACTCATGTTAGTCGGCAGCAAAGGCTTCCATGTTAGGAACAGCCTCAAACTACAGGAAAAGTCAGACTTTCACCAAAGTGTGCCATGGTGCCATGATCAATGAAATCTGCACCTCTACACACCATTCCATGAGATCAGATGAACTCATGGAATTTGTGTAATCTTTACACCAGGGGATAAGAAACAACAAGATACTTCGGCCAGTAAATCTTTTTTATTATTTGGCCAGAGGGAACCTCTATCTTTATGATAATTAAGACCAATTTTGGTCCTGAGGTAATAAAAAAGATTTATTGCCTGAAGTATTTTTAAGAAATACTGAATATGTTGTGTTTTGCTGACAGCATTGTTACTATATTCAGACTATTTGGTGTAGTTTGTTAGCAATGCTGTTACATTGCCTGAGGAACACTCTGGATTGAATTATACATTAGAACAACCTCTCTGTAGAGGAGCTGTTCGAGAGCTTGAATGCCAACACCAACCTAGAACCCCTTTATAAAAACTATTATTAGATAATAAAAAGGCATATAATGGATTGAATAAATTATTTATTTGCCAATATTTCGGTTGGCTGAATGCCAACCTTTATCGAGGCATTACATTTTTGTATACACAAACTCAGAGCATAACACTATGCAGCACTGAGTTTGTGTATACAAAAATGTAATGCCTTGATAAAGGTTGGCATTCAGCCAACCAAAATATAGGCAAATAAATATTTTATTCAATCCAATATATGCCTTTTTATTATCTAATAATTTAAGTAATGGATTGCTCTATTTTCAGAGAACAATATATGTTTATCTCTATATTAAGCTTGAATGCCAACACCATCCTAGAACCCCTGTATAGAGACTATTATAGGGAGGAGATTGTCTCCCCTTCTAACAGGGAGGACGAGTACCTGTCATCTGAGCAGAGGTCTGTTCTGCCAATTCCTCGACATGGCAATAGCCGGGGAGAAGTCCCATCTGTTCGAGAACTTGAATGCCAACACCATCCTAGAACCCCTGTATAGAGACTATTATAGGAAGGAGATAGTCTCCCCTTCTAACAGGGAGGAAGAGTACCTGTCACCTGAGCAGAGGTCTGTTCTGAAGCTATTCCTCGACATGGCAATAGTCGGGGAGAAGTCCCATCTGTTCGAGAGCTTGAATGCCAACACCATCCTAGAACCCCTGTATAGAGACTATTATAGGAAGGAGATAGTCTCCCCTTCTAACAGGGAGGATGAGTACCTGTCACCTGAGCAGAGGTCTGTTCTGAAGCTATTCCTCGACATGGCAATAGCACAAGTGTATGTGTATACTGTCAAACTTCTTTAATTCAACACCCCAGGAATCAGAATTTTGAGTTAAAGTCAGTATTGAATTAAATAGTCAAAGTATAAAGGCGCTCATTAGTTTTTTTTTTTTTTTGCTTATCCCTAATACACGTGGTACAGGCCATGATAATCATGGTGGGTAGTTAGCGACTGTTTTTTTACTGTAAGCGCACCACATGTCTACACATGTGAAAGCAGTTCGACTTTGCACTTACAAATGTGTCAGAGCCCCATTTGGTTACTTGCACTCGCTGGTGGGGGTTGGACTTTTGCAAGAATCGGGGGCCTTTGGAGCATTTTTTTTTTAAACAGAAAAAAGTGTCCAATGCGGGAATCGAACCCGGGTCGTAGTGGTCGAAAACCAAACGGTTTAACCAGCCTTTCACCGACCCCCAATAGCGCTCATTAGTAAATATGTTGATTGGGATTCAAAAAAAGGATGAAATAAATTAAGTATTAAGTCAGCTGGATTTAAGAGGTTACACTGTAAACACAAGGTAATAAGACCAAATCCAAATAAATAGTGTGTGACATTTTGGTAACAGCGTTGTTGCCATATTTAGACAAAAGTACTGAATAGTAACAATACTGTTACCGAAACATCACACACTATTTATTTATTTTGTATTTGGTCTTATTACCTTGTATTTATAATCTATAATCCAAATTGTGTCTTATCAATTCTTGTCCTATATATTGCCAATTTATTGTAGTGTTTTCTCCTGTAGAAGCACTTTCATGACCAAAAGCTTGAGATTAGTGAAATAAAAATGTTTTAAAACAACTTATCGCTGAAAGCCTGATATTTCAACCTTGTAACAAGGATTAAGAAAAAGGCATCTACTTATCGTGAAACTGAAAGTTGCTGATGACTTGCGCCATCTATCGGAATCTTCTTCTTCTTTCTTATCTCCACACTGGGTGAAGTAAAAAGCATCTGCCTTTGTCATTAAGACTGGGAGCACTACTCAGTGGCAGGCCGACTTAGCTCCAAAAAAAAATGGCCGCCTCTGACATGAGGAACAGACGCCATGTGCAGCCGCTTCTAACATGGAGTACAAACGCTGCTCATCCTGTATCCCTGGATTAGGAGCCCTTACAGGGTACTATCAGCCGGGCCAGCTGAGCCCAGGTTTTTTACCGAGCTTGTTACTGCTCCCCCTCCTCCTTTTTCATCCGGGCTTGGGACCGGCAAAGGCGGAGTTATCTATCGGAATGAATATTGACTATTCTCGTTGATTTTTAATGCCGCAAGCCATCATCAACTTTCAGTTGCATGATAAGTAGATGCCTTTTTCTTAATTTATGCACCTTATCCCAGTATATTACATTTGTAAAATTTTTTCACCTTGTAACAAAGGGTTATTTTATTGAAGGATACTTAGAGAGAAATCTCACATGACATAAGAGGTTCACTCACCATAAAACAAACTACAGTAGAACATCGATTATTCAAATACCGATTATCCGAAACATCGGTTATCCGAAAGCTATCTATGGCAATTTTTCAGGGAAGAAAGAAAAGACTTCTGGAAAGAAAATGGCCGGAACTGTTTACTTTGTAAGGATCTCATGGATGATAATTTGGTTCACTATTTCTTCCAATGGCCTCTCTTAACAGAAAAACGTACTGAAAATTTCCCAAGCCCTAACTTTGGTCAATTTAGATACCATCGCATATGTCAACTTCTCTCTTCAGCTCTGGATGATGAATTACTGATTGTTAGATACTTTAAGTTCTGCACAGAAGCTGGGCACAAGAGAAAGAATGCAGGGCAAAGGATACTGGAGGATGACCTATCTGTAAACAGGTAACTGAATGTAAGACAAACTTTATTTTGTTGTAAATGTTTCCTCTTCCCTCTCCTCTTGTTGATGTGTAAATACGGCGAATCCTATATGGGGCGGAATGCCCTAAATAAAGGCTTTTGTTGTTATCCGAAAGCTAATCCGAAACCAAAACCACCGAAACCGAAGGTTAACATAGTGGGCTTTCAGGCTGGCTCCTTTCATCCTGCCAACAATGTCTTCTAAACGTAAACATTCACAGTTTTACTGATAAAATAGTAGATCAGTGGAAGAATGGTGCTAGTGGATCAAGCTTAGCTCAGAAATATGGAGTTGGAAATGCAACAATACCAGACATTAAAAAGAATAGTGATGCCATTACAAACTATGCTAGTGCACTTGATAATGAAGATGGAAATTTGTACAGAAAAGTGATGAAAACGGCAGAAAACAAGGATTTAGATGCTGAAGTTTACATATGGTTTATGCAGTTATGTAGGAAAGAAAGACTGATCAGTTATCCGCAATATAGATTATCTGAACACCCCCATTTCCTAATTGATTTGGATAATCTATGCTCTACTGTAACTTCAACCATTATCTTTAACCAACTTTGTGTCTGTTTGTTTAATACCAGATGATCAATGGATGAATGGTATAAACAGTTGATCATTGACTGCCTTGACCTTGGATTCATCATGATTGGAGAGACAAGCACCGGTTCTGTCCTCCTAAGAGAACAACAGTCTTTGATACAGGACCTTTGGGAGAGGCCGCTGCTCATCATAAAACAGCTCGAGGAGCATTCTCTCATGGAATTCGTGTAATCTTTACACAAGGGGATAAGAAACAACAACAACAACAGTCTTTGATTTCCAGACTTAAGTCTGGTCATCTACGGACAATAATTTTCCAGAATGGTTGCAAGGTTTTCCCACTATGTACTAAGTGTCAACCTGCAACCCCAAAACACATTATTGACTGTATTGACTCATCCATTGATGTGCTCTACTCATTCCCAGCAGACACCATCAACAAGCTTTACAAGCTTGATACCCTAAAATGATTGAGTGGAGATAAGAAAGAAGAAGACATTATTGACTCATCCATTGATGAGCTCTACTCATCCCCGGCAGACACCATCAACAAGTTCTACAAGCTTGATACCCTGATATGATTGAGTGGAGATAAGAAAGAAGAAGACATTATTGACTGTATTGACTCATCCATTGATGTGCTCTACTCTACCCTGGCAGACACCATCAACAAGCTTTACAAGTTTGATACCCTGATATGATTGAGTGGAGATAAGAAAGAAGTAGATGACCTTGGATTGAATCCCATAATTGGTCATATTTTATCTGGAAAATTTCTCCAATGGCTCTCAATTCTTGCAAAAGTCAAATCCCACTAGTGAGTTCAAATTACTGTGGCGACCACTTTGCTTCAGCGAGCGTGAACTGGGACAAAGATTCAATACACATACTACAGGCAATAAAGTGGCGGCCCCATTATGCCTCTGCAAGCACATGCTGGGAGAACACATTCCGCATGCGTGAGGTGTCATCCGACACTTTCTCTGGCCACTGACGCGGTAAACAACAAGGCTTGCTCCCAACAGTCGTTACTTCTTTTCTCTTTATATATTTCTGGCTTTAAATAAATTAATTTTAATTATAATTTTACCAGCGGCCTTTCTACAAGCCACACCAATACATCACGCAACCACCACATAACCAAATGGGGCTTTTTGGGATATTTTTAAGTGCAAAAGTCTAACTGCTTTCTAAATGTGTAGACATATAGTGCACTTAAGAGTAAAAGCTGTCACTAACTATTACCCAGCATTATTATTATGACCATATTGTACTAGTCATAATAGTAATTTCCCTCCCACAATCCTATCCTACATCCTCAAAGTGGTGGGAGTGTGTAGCACAGGGAGTTTGACTCCTGGTAGGGCCACCCTGGCTAATGTACCAATTGTCTGTTCTCCATAGTTCCATGTCAGGAGTCACACTGAGTGGTACTTCCACAGACCAACAGCACCCCTCTTTCCTTCTCCATGATGTCTACATCTGTCTCAGTTTGAGGAATAAGTAACAACAACATAATAATAATTTTTAAAAAGATTGATATATTTGCCTGATGTAGAGGAGTGTTCTATATGGAGTCGGCTTCTCTTCTTCTTTCTTATCTTCACTCAATCATATCAGGGTATCAAGCTTGTAGAACTTGTTGATGGTGTCTGCTGGGAAAGAGTAGAGCTCATCAATGGAGGGGACAATAGAGTCAATAATGTCTTCTTTCTTATCTCCACTCAATCATATCAGGGTATCAAGCTTGTAAAGCTTGTTGATGGTGTCAGCTGGGGAAAAGTAGAGCAAAATCATTGGATGAGTCAATACAGTCAATAATGTCTTCTTCTTTCTTATCTCTACTCAATCATATTAGGGTATCAAGCTTGTAGAACTTGTTGATGGTGTCTGCTGGGGATGAGTAGAGCTCATCAATGGATCAGTCAATACAGTCAATAATGTCTTCTTCTTTCTTATCTCTACTCAATCATATTATGGTATCAAGCTTGTAAAGCTTGTTGATGGTGTCTGCTGGGGAAGAGTAGAACTCATCAATGGATGAGTCAATACAGTCAATAATGTCCTTCTTCTTTCTTATCTCCACTCAATCATATCAGGGTATCAAGCTTGTAAAGCTTGAGACTTTTGGTGTCTGCTGGGGATGAGTAGAACTCATCAATGGATAAGTCAATACAGTCAATAATGTCTTCTTCTTTCTTATCTACACTCAATCATATCAGGGTATCAAGGTTGTAAAGTTTGTTGATGGTGTCTGCCGGAGAAGAGTAGAGCACATCAATGGAAGCGTCAATACAGTCAATAATGTGTTTTGGGGTTGCAGATTGACACTTAGTACATAGTGGTAAAACCTTGCAACCATTCTGGAAAAGTCTTTGTCTGTAGATGACCAGACTTAAGTGTGGAAATCAAAGACTGTTGTTCTAGTTAGCTTCTTCAATTGACAATCAAACTATAAGGCTACAAGACTAAAATAATATTTTAAAATGTATTATCTCAAACACATATGATAACTAGCCGAATGGCCCGGGCAACGCCGGGGTTTTACCCGATTAAATGCTTTTATTCAAATACTATTAGCTACAATTATAAATTGGCGCCGTGGATGTCATTCTTGTATAATATATAAATGAGTTTTAAAAATTGTAAAAAAAAAAAAAAAAATGCATCGGCCGGGAATCGAACCCGGGCCGCCCGCGTGGCAGGCGAGCATTCTACCACTGAACCACCGATGGTTATGAGAAATGGCCATATTAGGGTATTTATTCCATTCACAAAAGCAAACAGTGACTGAATTGATTAAGAAAGAATTGAATTTGACACTGATAACTGCATATATAATAAGACCAAATTCAAATAAAAAAAATAAGTATGTGACTTTCGGTGACAACTCTGTTACCAAAATCATACACCATTTTTTAATTTGAACTTTGTTTTGTTATCTTGTGTTTCTAATCTATATTCCAAAAATTGTCCCTTATTATTTTATCCAAAAGAATACACACTGTACATTTATGATAATCATTCTGTATTAAGTTTGTAATTGCTTATACTGTGAGTCCAACCGCTGTCCACACATACAGAAAGCAATGTGATTTAGAACCTACAAGAAGGCAAACCTATTAGGTTGCTTGCACTCACTGGTGCACTGATAAACTCCGCCTTTGCCGGTCCCAAGCCCGGATGAAAAAGGAGGAGCAGTAACAAGCTCACTAAAAACCTGGGCTCAGCTGGCCCGGCTGATAGTACCCTGTAAGGGCTCCTAATCCAGGTATACAGGATGAGCAGCGTTTGTAATCCATGTTAGGAGCGGCTGCACATGATGTCTGTTCCTCATGTTAGAAGCGGCCATTTCTTTTAGAGCTAAGTCGGTCTGCCACTGAGTAGTGCTCCCAGTCTTAATAAAAAAGGCAGACACATTCTACTTCACTCAGTCATGATGTTTGTCAAACAGACACCATCAACAAGCTCTACAAACTTGATACCCTAATATGATTAAGTGTAGATAAGAAAGAAGAAGAGACTGGTGGTTTATACTTGTACAAGAACCAAGTACCTTTTAAAACATTTTACACTCATGGACAAAACATATGGATGTCACCCATCATCTCTTCCTTTTTAGAGAGACAGAGGCTGTTCACACTTAGTTATTTCATGTGTTTTCAATGAAAGTCACTGTAGCAATATTTTTTCCATACCAACTTCCAACCAATAAATGATCTTCAAAAAAAAAAAAAAAAACACAGGGTAATAAGACCAAATCCAAATAAATAAATACTGTGTAACGCTTTGGTAACAACGTTGTTACTATCTTCAGACAAAAGTACTGAAATGAAAAACAAAGAATGAAGTACATTCAGTACTTTTTCTGAAGATGATTACAATGCTCAAACATCACACACTATTTATTTATTTGGATTTAGTCTTATTACTTTGTGTTTATAATCAATAATACAAATTGGGCCCTATCAATAAAGTACAGTGAATCAGCCATGAGAAACTAATCAGGACAACGCTAATTAAAAATACTTTGAAATATACCAAAGATAGAGTTATCAAATGAACACAAGGTAATAAGACCAAATAAATAAATAGTGTGTGACGTTTCAGCATTGTAACCATCTTCAGACAAAAGTACTGAATGAGAAATTTTATCACAGCATACAAGAAAATAAGACCTAATCCAAATATTTTTTCTCATTTATTCTTTTGTCTGATGATGGTAACAATGCTGTTGCCGAAATGTCACACACTATTAAATTATTAGTATTAGGTCTTATTTATTACCTTGTGTTTATAATTTATAATCCAAATTGTGCTTTTTATCATAGATATTATATGTTATATAAAAATATTATTTAAAATTCGTTGATAAGGGCCAACAGCCTGAAACGCGTCCGCGGTTAGCTTTTCTTGATTAATCAATTCATTCAAAATCAGGCCAATTCAGGAATATTTAAAAATCAACGATAATAGTTTATATTTATTCCGATAGATGGCGCAAGCCATCAACAACTTTCAGTTGCACGATAAGGAGATGCCTTTTTCATAATTTATGCACCTTATCCCAGTACAATATAACATTTGTACTATTTTTACACATTATTTAAAATGTTATTTTAGAATTATCATTTATAGAAAAAATACTCCGCTAGATCAACCGCCAGAGATCACGCTTTCCCTATATATAACCATTTGTTGTTGTTTCCTGAATGGCCGCCTCCAATATTTTTGTAAATTATGTAAATAAGTTTTCATTTTTTTAATTCTTATGCCTTAAGTCAGATATACCTTTCTCAAATTATGTTTTTCTATATTCCATAAAGTCAATTAAAGCTATTTCTAATCTTCACTATTTTTATTATTATCCTTTCAAGATTTTAACTACGACTGCATTACCATAGCATAATCCTCAAGATAATCAAAAATCAACAGAAAAATCTTTATACAGTAAAACCCCTCTATAGTGAACCCCAATGGGACAGAGCTTTTGGTTCACTATAGCCACGGTTTGGCCATTTTTTTTAACTTTTCCAAATTTTTAGACTGTATAATTAAAAAACAGCCATACAAACAGGTAAAGGCAGCCACTTAATAATGGTCACTTTGTTTTAATTCCCTAAATTGACCTATTTCTTTACAGTAATGCTGAATATCAAAAGAAGTCATTTGATATTAGGTTCTTCTTATCATTAGCATACATGCTTATATATAAACCTATGTATTATTTAAAAATTAAGCCAAATCCCCCAGGGCAAAAAATTATTAATTATATATTTGAAAGGTATAAGAGTATTTTAGAACATCTTTCTCAAATAATATAATACTATATTTATTTGAAAAAATTCCTCTAATACCTTGTTGTTTGAAAGTGAAAAGTGAAATTTGAAAATAAGAATTGTCTTAAAATATCCTTATTTATATCAAAGGAATGAAGCTCCGTGTATTCTGAATCAATTGAGGATGAATCAAAAGTATCCAATTCAGAAAAATCGGACTCGAAACATGTTGATACGATAGCGCGATCGGTAAAATTGCGAATAAAAAACGCCAAATTGCAAACAAAATCGGTAATAAAACGGCCGGCCAGGGGGAATATCCGCGAACCCTGAATGAGTCATATACCTAACAAGAATTCCATTCTAAAAATAGAACTGTAGTGGTAGTTTTTGAGAATTTATAAGTTGATTTGTTTGTGGCCCATGAGACACGGGGGAACTTGGGGGAACTTTTTTTTTTTTTTCTTCTTCTTCTTCCAATTCCAGTTTCCACATATTCTTCTGAAGTGTATATTAAATTTTGTTTTTAACCTGTTATTCAAACCATTTCTGGCCTTAAAATTATTTATAATTATTTTTTAGCCTAGGTTAAACTTGATATAGAATGCTTCTAAAAGGGCATGCTGCCACTGTTTTTTTTTTTTTTAGAACGCCACTCTTTATTTTTTTTCTTTATTTTGGAAGCCATTTGTATTTTTCTTCTATTTCAAAATTGTCGAATGCAAAGATATTCTATTAAATAAAAGTATAATGTGTAAAAATTTATACAACATACAGCAAAAATAGAATGGAAATGAAAAAAAAAACAAACAATGCCGCTAATTTTTTGTTTTGAAATCGCGATCCGCGAGCTGAAACATGCTCAAAATTTTGTTGTTTTAAAAAATTTTTAAATCACAATTTTAAGTTAGTTATAGGCATAGTATTTTTAATAGATTTTATCATTTTGGGACCGAAAATAGGTTCGTTATAGGGGTAGTTCGTTATTTTAAAAATCGCAAAGTTCGTTATAACGATGGTAATTTCAATGAAATGGAATCGGGAATCGCCGTGGGTTGTTATAAGGGAAGGTTCGCTATATCCAGGGTTCGTATTAGCGGGGTTTTACTGTATTTATAATATATATGTTATATTAAAATATTATTCTATTTAAAATTATATTTAATAGATTCAAATACTCTGTTAAATCGACCGCCAGAGGTCATGCTTTCCCTATTAAATCTCGTTGTTGTTCTTCCCCGTTGACTCATAACTTTTGGTTAGTAGCCCGTGAAACCATATTTTCTCTTCCCCGTTGGCCGGCTCAAAACTTTTGTACATTATGTAAATAATGTTTTTGTTATCCTTATTCTACTCGCCTTAAGCCAGGCAGTACTTTTATCAAATTGTATTTTTTTCTATATTCCTTTAACTTAATTAAATTACTGATCAAAACTATTTTTCATTATCATACTTACAATCTCAAAATAATCAGCATCAAGTATTAATTCTATATACCTAATTATCAAAAATCAAACAGAATTTTTTTTTTTCTATTATAACATATATTATAGAACAAAATCTCTTACGGATTGATTGAATGCACTGATTCATCTCAGAGACAATGCCACAATAAAACACCAGCATTGGAAAACTCACACACACACACACACAGATATATAAACCCATCTATATCAAAATTCGAAACTATTATAGACGCGTATGATTCTTCTTTAAAAAAATAAACAATTTCTACTGTCCTTACTGCAATGGAAAAATTAATGGGAGGGCCTGATTCATCAGTGGTGAACCCTAATTATATATTTATAATTGAATGTAATTCTGCTGTCCTCAAAGCTTATGTCCATAGCTCATCTAAAATACCAATTCCAAGAGTCTAGCATCAGTATCACTATAAATGGAAGATAAAAAAATGCAATATAACAGCGGTATGGTAGATTAAACTGGCGAAACCACTGGGAGGGTTCACCACTGATAAGCCAGGCCCTTCCTAATTTTTCCATTGCAGTAAGGACAATAGGAATTGTTTTATTTGTAAAAGAATCTTACGCGTCTATAATAGTTTCAAATTTTGATAACAGATGGCACTCTAATGCATCATAAAGTCCATCTATAAACCAAAGTTTCCTCAAAGCTTATACCTTTTAAATAAAGACACTTTTCATTTGTTTTTGATCTTTTCTTAGAAATGGAATTTTGATAAGGCACAATTTGGATTATAGATTATAAACACAATAAAATAAGACCTAATTCAAATAAATTAATAGTGTGTAACATTTCAGTAATAGAATTAACTCCGCCTTTGCCGGTCCCAAGCCCTGATGAAAAAGGAGAAGCGGGAGCAGTAACAAGCTCACTTAAAAACCTGGGTTCAGTTGGCTCGACTGATAGTACCCTTTGAGGGCTCCTAATCCAGGGATACAGGATGAGCAGCATTTGTACTCCATGTTAGGAGCGGCTGTACATGGCATCTGTTCCTCATGTTAAAGGTGGCCATTTCTTTTGGAGCTAATTCGGCCTGCTACTGAGTAGTGCTCCCAGTCTTAATGACAAAGGCAGACGCATTCTACTTCACCAAGTGTGGAGATAAGAAAGAAGAAGAAGTAATAGAATTGGCCCGACTGATAGCACCCTGTAAGGGCTCCTATCCTTGGGTTACAGGATAATCAGCAGCGTCTGTTCTCCATGTTAGGAGCGGCTGCACAGGGCGTCTGTTCCTCATGTTAGAGGCAGCCATTTAATACCAGGTCAAAGTTACACCTCTCTGTAGGTGACCTCGGGGAAATACTGGATAAAACCAGAGCTTTAACATAACTGGCATATAACCTATATGGAGTCATGCGTAAACTTCTTTATGAGCACGACCTTCAAGATCTTGTCTAATTTAGGCTAATAAAAGTATAAGTGAAAAAAAAAGTAATAGAATTGTTTCCATCATCAAACAAAAGAATTTAATTTTATTTTTCTTTTGTCTGATGATGGTAACAACGCTGTTACCGAAACGTTGCACACTATTAATTTATTTTGATTTGGTACATAATTCAAATAAATTAATAGTGTTTAACATTTCAGTAATAGCATTGTTACCATCAGACAAAAGAATTTATATAAAAAAAGTGTTTTCTTTTGTCTGATTGTAACAATGCTGCTACCGAAATGTCACACACTATTAATTTATTTGAATTATAGATTAAAAACACAAGGTATTAAGACCAAATCCAAATAAATAAATAGTGTGTGACGTTTCAGTAACAGTGTTGTTACCCATGGTAAACGGATTGCGGATTTCGACAATTTAGAAAGAGGAGATCATATATTGCCGCAACTCATTTTATTAACGCGATTAAAGGAAGCTTTCGGGCAAGCCCTTCTTCAGCTAACTATAGTGTGCAAACAAGGCAGACGAGATAATCTCTCTCTCGTCTGCCTTGTTTTTACACTATAGTTAGCTGAAGAAGGGCTTGCCCGAAAGCTTCCTTTAATCGCGTTAATAAAAGGAGTTGCGGCGATATATGATCTCCTCTTTCTAAAGTGTTGTTATCTTCAGAAAAAAGTACTTTTGTATGAAAATGGTAACAACGCTGAAACTTCATACACTATTTCTTTATATAGATTTGGTCTTATTACCTTGTGTTTTTAATCTATAATTCAAATTGTACCTTATCATTAGATTTGGTCTTATTACCTTGTGTTTATTATCTATAATCCAAATTGTACCTTATCAGTAACAGATTTATTACTGTCAGACAAGAGAATTTATAAAAAAAAGTTTTTTCTTTTGTCTGATGGTGCAATGTTGTTACCAAAACATCTAAAACTATTAATTTATTTGGATTTGGT
>CP092864.1:147153117-147230559 GCA_030710605.1 Cordylochernes scorpioides
TGAGACAAAAAATTTATAGGGCATAATTGAGCAAGTAAAACATTTATAGGGCAAAATGGAGCAACCAATACATGTAGATCAGGGCATGAAGATACCAAAGGGTTCCAACCAATACACCTTATTTTTCATATCAATCATTTTCATTATTTTCTCTCAATTAAAATTTAAATATTTAATCAATTTAGCAATTTATTCAACTTATTATCAATTTTAATCATTAACTATCATTTTATTTACCAATTAGTTTATATTATCATTTTCATTTATCAATTATCATTCTATTTACCACTTGACTTATATTGCCACAACTCAATTATCAACGAAAACTCACTGACTTTCGATTAAACTAAAAACATTAAATCACCCTTTGTTGTTGAAATCTTTTTATTTTTCATTTTTCTTTTTTCCAAGCACTCTACTTTGATTTCGCTCAAAAAACTTTTATTTTATTTTTATTTTTGATTTCTCAAAAGACCTAATAGAATTCCCTCGGTCTCCATTCCCAATTCCGAGCTAGAATATAATTAGGCATTTTTCCTTTTTTTTCTCACCACGCACCAAGCATTCACTTTGATTTCTTCCAACTTTTTATTTTTATTTTACTTTGATTTCTCAAAAGACCTTATGAAATTTCCTCGAATTCCTTTCCAAAATTCAAGCAAAAAAGTAATTAGGCATTTTTCCTTTTTTTCTCACCACGCACCAAGCATTCACTTTGATTTCTTCCAACTTTTTATTTTTTTTATTTTTGATTTCTCAAAAGACCTAATAGAATTCCTTCGATTTCATTCCCAATTTCGAGCTAGAATATGGTTAGGCATTTTTCTTTTTTTTTTTTTTCTCACCATTCAACCAAACACATTCAATTTTGATTTCATTCAACTATTTTTATATTATTTTTATTTTGATTTCAAAGCCTAAATAGAACCCCCTCGAATTCATTTCTTAACTCGAGTAGAATTCGTTTAGGCGCATTTTCTTTTCTTTTAATCCACTATGTACCATAACATTCCTTGATTTCTTACAATTAAAAATTTTTGATTTCTATTAATTATACTCAACCTATATCATCAACACCATTCTATTTTACTTTTATATTACCAGCAATGTTTGTATATAGCCCCTCCATACCCACAACTAATTTTCCCACAAAATTATTTTTCACTTTACAGAATTCTCTCAGGCTAACCCCTTCTTGAATTCTTCACATGTAGGGGGCGCATCTGTCATAATTTGTATATAATTAAATGCAACCCCGACCCACTATGTATATATCATGTATGATTTTCAAAGACTTAATAAAGAACAAGGTAACTGGAGGAAAGAAAGTAACAAAAGATATAGGAAGTAAGACTAAAGCTGGCACGACTATTTTGGCACCCCTGTGTCAACATTGCAGGGGCAGAGACCGGACGTCTCTAGTGACCGCAGAAGTTATTTTAGCCAAGATGCACTCAATACTTCCGGCAAAAACAGGACGTATCTAATATCCGTCGAAGCTATAAGCGTCAAGATACCCAATACTTCCTGACGAAATCGGATATACCAGGCAGGCCATCTTTCATCAAGGAGAGCCGCCGGCCAATTAGGGAGGAACCACTAGTAGGTCAACCAATAGGAAAACACCATGTGATCATATCTCAACCAATCAGAGAGAAACTGAAGCTTGGTGTTAAATCGAAAAGCAAGAAATGTCAGTTACGCTTTGGCTCCCAAGGAGGTGACATCGGCTCTAGACCTCTCCCCCTCTGCTCATCCCACAGCTAAGTACAATCACCGCCATGTGATCAGCTAATTAATAAGTCAAATCGCTCAGCTCTTATCAAGCTTTCTTTCCTCCAACCCGTTGCCTTTATTTTCAAACTCAATCACGTGTCCTGATTATTCCTAACTGTATGCTGCAACTTCCACTCAAACGGCTGCGCTTCAACCAAATCTCACCATTCGCATCCAACAATAAGAAACCCCGCAACGATATCGCCACATATATGTAAATAATTCTAATATAGCACAATAGTCTGATAGACTTTGTGCTTCTGTAATAATAAAATCTTCAGACAAAAGTGCTGAATGAGGAAAAATATCTCAGCATGTTTCTCATTCAGCACTTTTTTCTGAAGATGGTAACAATACTGTTACTGAAACGTCACAAACTATTTATTTATTTGGATTTGGTCTTATTGTTGCCCCAAGTTGCAGCTTTGCAGGGTCGTCAATCTTGGTTCCCTCCTTCTTGGTTTTATACATGTTTCTCGAACGTGTTTCCATACTTCTTCTTTCTTATCTCTAATTGATAAAGCACAATTTGGATTATAGATTATAAACACACGGTAATAATACCAAATCCAAATAAATAAATAGTGTGTGACGTTTCGGTAACAGTGTTGTTACCATCTTCAGACAAAAGTACTGAATGGTACTGTGGAAAGTACTGTGGTAAAATTTCTCTTTCAGTACTTTTGTCTGAAGATGGTAATAACGCTGTTACCGAAACGTCACACTCTATTTATATACAGTGTACTCCGCTTATAACAAAGTCGGTTATAGCGAAATTCCGCATATAGCGAATGAAATTGTCTGCACGAAAGAAAAGAAGGGCTTAAACCATTAAAATAACTCTGGATATTGCGAAGTCGGATATAAAGAATTTTCGCTTATAACGAAGTGATTTGCATGTATAAATTTTTATTTTATCCGTTTATAACGAAGTTTTCTCATTTACCATTATAATTGACTAATATATTATGCATAATATATATCAAATTACAACGTGTGAATGACACAAATTTAATGATACACAACAAATAATTAAGTTAATAATATACAATTTTAAAATATGCAAACATATTATAAGTATTTTTTTACATTATTTAAACAAAATTAAATTGTTTAATAAACGCTTATATTTTATTAACGTTTACCATGGCAGGAGAACGAAAACAAACAAGAAACTCACTATCTCTGTCAGTCAAGCTGCAAATCCTAAGAGAGATTGAAGTGGAGAAGAAGAAAAAGACAGATGTTGCCCAGAAACATAATATCCCACAGTCGTCGCTCAGCACCATAATAAAGAACTCTGAGAAGATCCACCAACAAGCTCTGCATGCGGGAGAAAGCAGTCGGAAACGAGCACGTGGATCTACATATGCTGATGAGGCTCTGCTGCAGTGGTTCAAGCAGGCAAGAAGTGCAGCGCTTCCAGTTAATGGTCCATTGCTTTCCGAAAAGGCGAAGACCCTGGCTCTTGAATTTGGATTAAAGGATTTTACTGGGAGTGGTGGATGGATCGAGCGTTGGAAGGCAAGGCATGGCATCAAGCTGCGCAACATTTGTGGAGAATCAGCTGATGTCAATCGTGAGACAATGACGAACTGGTTGACCGATGTAATGCCTAATATAATTAGTAACTATGCTTGCAAAGACATCTTCAACGCCGATGAAACCGGTCTCTTCTGGCGTCTTCTTCCTGACAAGACACTTCACTTTAAGGGAGAAACTTGCACCGGCGGAAAGGCTAGTAAGGAACGGATCACAATCCTTCTATGCTGCAATATGGATGGTTCTGAAAAGATGCAACCTTTGGTCATTGGAAAGGCGAAACAGCCGAGATGCTTCCGAGGAATCAAGCACCTTCCTGTTCAGTACGAAGCAAATCAGAAGGCCTGGATGGCTGGACTACTCTTCGAATCCTGGGTTCGGCACATCGACAAGAAGATGGCTGGACAACATCGACAAATTATCCTCCTGCTTGACAATTGCGGCGCTCATCCCCCAGACATGCAGGGCCTCACAAATACTCGTATAGCATTCTTGCCGCCAAATACCACTTCAATGCTGCAATGCGACCAAGGCATTATTCGCAATTTCAAGATGATTTATCGAACGCGTTTAATGAGGAAATATTTGACGGCATACGATGCTGGAACAGCATTAACAATCAATCTTAAGCAAGCTGTGGATATTATATCTGTAGCATGGAATGATGTGCTTCCAGCGACAATTTCCAACTGTTGGCATCATAGTGGAATTATTAAGTCCGATGTCAGTTCTCCATTGGATACACCACAGCCTGCAACACAAATGTGGGAGCAACAAAGCCTCTTCGATCGCATGAAAGAAGTTTTAAAAATACCGTTAGAGATGGATTTCGATTCTTATGCTGACGCTGACAATGACGTCGTTACAAATGCCATGTTATCCGATGTAGAAATTGTCGAGAGCATTCTTCAAGCAAAAGAAGAAGAAGAAACGGACCAAGTTGATGAAGAAGTAGACCCAATTGTCCACATTCCGCATCCAAAAGAGGTCTTGGAGAGCATTCAAACTATGCGATTGTTTCTTCAATGTCAGGATGAGTCCAAGTCTCTTCATAGGCATCTGTCAGACTTGGACAACATCGAAAAGAGTGTTCAGCACTTGTTACTGACTTCTAAATGTCAAAAGAAAATCACAAACTACTTCTCCAAAAACACCTGATGAGGTTGTTATTGATCTTTGTGTTGCTCTTTTGAGTTGAATAGTAAATAAAATTATTGGTACAAAACATTTTTTTTTTCCAACTGCGGATATAACAAACTTCGGATATAACAAAGTGATTGTCATGGATAATGCGACTTCGTTATAAGCGGAGTACACTGTATTTGGATTTGGTCTTATTACCTTGTGTTTTCTTATCTCCACTCAAAAATATTAGGATATCAAGCTTGTAAAGCTTGTTGATGGTGTCTGCCGGGGAAGAGTAGAGCTCATCAATGGATGAGTCAATACAGTCAATAACGTCTTCTTTTTTCTTATCTCCACTCAATCATATTAGGGTATCAAGCTTGTAAAGCTTGTTGATGGCGACTGCTGGGGAAGAGTAGAGCTCATCAATGGATGAGTCAATACAGTCAATAATGTGTTTTGGGGTTGCAGGTTGAGAAAGGATGGAAAGTTGTACCATATGCTAGTCTTCGTGGAAGGTGTAAAGAAAGAAAAAAAAAAACACAAAAGCAATTTTTTTTTATAGAGGAAATCTTTAATAGGGATTCAATAGATACAACAGCCTTAGTGACACATAGATTCTATGACAAGACTGGAAATACATCAATGAAAACAAAAGTTATTACACATACATATACACAGATAGTTTTTTTTTTGTATTTTTTTATTTATTTTTCACAGACATATATATATCAATTGAAAAAGCCCTGTACGATTTATAAGTAAATAAAATAAAGCATCAAGGGCTGCGTTTCTTTATTAAAACAAAATAGTATCGTGGATATGCACGTTAAATTTATAAACAAATCTTATTTCAAACTAGTTGGATTACTGTTTTATTAATTCCTGTAGAAGGGCGTATGTGCCCGAAAGCTTGTATATATTTGTTTTAATAAAGAAACGCAGCCCTTGATGCTTTGTTTTATTTACTTACATATATATATATAATTTTATAGTGAAAAGGCATATATTGGATTGAATAAAAGATTTATTTGCCAATATTTCGGTTGGCTAAACGCCAACCTTTATCAAGGCATTACATTTTTGTATATACAAACTTAGTGCAGCATAGTGTTAAGCGCTGAGTTTGTGTATACAAAAATGTAATGCCTTGATAAAGGTTGGCGTTCAGCCAACCGAAATATTGGCAAATAAATCTTTTATTCAATTCAATATATGCTTTTTTATTATCTAATGATTTAAGTAATGGATTGCTCTATTTTCAGAACAATATATATATATATATAATGAAAAGGATAATAAGATACATAGATCATTAAATGCATTATTTGGAAAAGGAAATTTCTAATAATTCTTACATTATTTAAACATGGAATAACACATTTTGTGTTTAAAGGTCACAAGACTTAAGTCAAATGGTGACATTTTGGTAACAGCTGTCCTTTTTTATCTTTAATAGAGTTGGTTATTGTGCTGCTCTGTCTGAGGAAAGACTAAATGATAAAACGGGGCAACTTTGTCCTTCATTTCCGGCACTAATTAATGAAATATCAAAGAATAGGTATATAGCGATATTCCACAGGATTATATCCCGGAACACACAGTGTTCTCCCCATCCCTTGTGAACTGGCGAATCCTGTATAGGGCGAGAGGCCCTAAATAAAGGCTTTGTTGTTGTTGTTGTAATAAAGTTGGTACAGTTAACATGAAGAGTAAATAAAAGTACTCAGATATGAAGAATATCAAGTTTATATTATACAAACAATTATCTGAAAATTGCTAAATATTTAAATACCTTTACAGTAGAACCTGTCATTAAAGGACATATAGTTGCAAAGCCAAAGTGTCCTTTAGAGAGAGGAATTTTCTTACAGGAGATCTGCTAAAGGTAAAAAAAAAAAGACAATTTTGGAGATGAAAATTGACCGTAAAGATGTCCACCACTAAAATTGGAGGTTGTATTGTACCAACTATTTAAGATGTCCAATGATAGTTTTGTCATTTAATACTTTTGTATGTAGATGGTAGTAAATACTGGGACCACATAAACACAAGGTAATAAGACCAAATCCAAATAAATAAGTAGTGTGTGACGTTTCGGTAACAACGTTGTTACTATCATCAGACAAAAGTACTGAATCAAAGGTACTGAAGATGGTAACAACGCTGTTACCGAAACGTCACGCACTATTTATTTATTTGGTCTTATTACCGTGTGTTTATAATCTATAATCCAAATTGTGCCTTATCAACTAGGACCACACATATAACTTACTTATTTGGTATTGTGATATTAGAGGTAAACTGGTGTTGAGTCCCAACTAGCGGTATTGAGGCAGGTACTGTTTGATGATGTTACGAGCTAGGTCTCCATGGCCTTGCTGAAGATGTTGGTAGAGGGCTAGGAGGATGGCTTGAATGGGTACATCAGTATCCGGGCCCTTGGCTGTCCCCACCTGTCGCAGGTTCTCGCTAGCCTTGTCTGATTCTCCGTTGATGCTGTAGGCCAGGGCTTGGTTGTAGCGCATCACGACACGAGCTGTGGACTCACTGCGGGGATACCACCCGGCTGGAGCCTCGAAGCTGCTCAGTTGGTCCGGGTCAAGGAGCTGAACGGCTCCTGAGACATCGTCCTTGTGAATAAGTGCTTCAGCTCGGTATTGAAGGCCGAGGAATTGCTGTACTCCACTCAGGTTGGATTGGGCCAGTAGGGTCTCAGCCTGATTGGCTGCAATGTACACATCACCGATACATAGGGCAACGTAGGCTGATGCCAGCAGAATGGCATTACGCAGGGACTCATCATTGCTTCCAGAGGAGTCAAGCAGCAGATAGGCATTCCTCAGGCAAATAGAGGCAAACTCCAGAGTAGGCAGTGGGATGGCGGAGCTCTCAGCACTGGTTCGAGGCTGAGGGGAAGACAGAAGAAGCTTGTGTTGCTGCCCAGACCCTACCTGTCCCTTCACCATCAGGTTCTTGCAGGCCTGGATGTTGAACTGCTGTGAGTTGTCGGGCTGGTGCTTGTAGATACAGCTCTCTGCCAGGTGCAACCATACCCGGGGGTTGGTGTGGAAGAAATGGCTGGCATGCAGGAACCAATCAAAGGCCTCTACTGGCCGCTTAGTATGCAGGAAGAATATGGCGGAGTTGTACTTGATCTTGTATTGAAGACTGACATTGTGGGTCCATAGTACCAGAGAGTTCTTGTCCTCCTTCTTGAGTTTCTCCATAAGAATGAGGTGCTCTGTGTGGGCCTTGTGGTTGTACAGACAGGCTAGGTAGGGCTTGTCCATCTTGAAGTGGATGTTGGCCAGGTTCATGAGGTATAGCACTGTGTACATATCTCCTGTCTCCTCAAACTTCTCCCGCATCTGCTGCTGGTTGGTGTTGGAGATGGAAGTGTTGAGAACCTTGAGTGCCTTGCGGTAGTTGCCCCCGTAGATAGTCCAGCTGGCTCCTGATGTAGACACCACTGGAGCCCTCTCCCTGATTGGCCAGCTGCTTCACCTCTCTCTTACAGGCCTTGGTAGACTTGAGGAGCAAGTAGCATCTTGCCTTGTAGTAGGTTAGTTTAGACTTATAGGCATCGTTGGTAGCATCCTCTTTTTCTGCTCCTTTCTCCTCTCCATCTTTGGAGTCTTGAGAGAGCAGCTTTTCCAGGCATTGAATAAGGTTCATAGCTTTTTCAGCTTGGTTTGTAGAGATGTAGAGCTCAATCAGTAGATATGATACCTTTCTAGCTAAGTCTTCAGTGAAGGACTCAACAAATTGCCACAACTTCTGGGTAATGGTAAGGGCAGCTTGATGCTGATGGTTGTGGAAAAACAATACAGCTTTGTTGTAGAGAAGAGCAGCATGTTCAGCATCATCCATACCATCAAGGTTTTCTGTAGAAAGATTGGCCTTAGTGCACAAATGATTAATTTGATCCCTCAACTCGACTATCTTCCGTTGTTTAGAACTATAAAATTGGGCAACCGCTTTGTTGTGCTGAACTTTCAAGTCATTTGGTCTTTTGGCCAGTAATTTGTTAAGGTAATCTAGGCAAGCGTCATAATTCTCATTTGAAAATTCTTCATGCGCTAGACTAGCCAATTCTTTTTCTTCGTCGGTACAAGGTTTGCTAGCGCCGCTCATTTTGTGGCACTTGGCGTCAATATGGCTTCTCAAACAAAGCGCTAAAATAGCAACGATTAGATTTCGCCTTCTTTTCTGTATAGAAAAGAATATTTTATACCATCAAACACAAATTTTGTATGTTTTGGACTAAATATGACCAACTATCTACATGATAAAATTTAGTATAAGCTATCAAATAATTTTTTTAACGAAAAAACCAAAACAAAGGTCGCCTAACCAGTGTTGCACTAATGCCCAAGCCTTATCACTAAAATTATTTTCAGTGACTTAAAATTTTATTTTTATTTTAAAAGCGGTCTAATAATATTCTATATATTCGTAAAGAATTTTAATGAATATTTTAGAATTTTTTACAAATTTTTAATGTTATTTAGAATATTAATTTCGAATTTTATATATACTATATTTATAGAAAAGTTTTCTATTAGTGAATAAAAAAATATATACAGGTATATCTAGTGAAGATTTCAAATTTTATTAATATAACCTCATTTTTTTAATATTATAAAGCATTTCTTCTCATTTACCTTTATGATTTAAGTGTAGCTTTTATATGTGTATAAACGTTAATATAATGATTTTTGCTCTTTAAAGCATAATCTTAACTGTGTTTTGTTCTTTTAAAAAAGAATAAAAGTAATATTTATAAAAAAAAGTCGATGTAATATTATTTTAGCATATCAAATATTCCTACCAAACTTCTGCCCAGTGACTTCTCATTTTCAAACACAGGATGAATTCACTTGGTTAAACAACAAAAACTCAAGTCAGAAAAATTGTCCTGGGTATTTAGCGATTTTTGAGCACCACCTGGATATTTCAAGAATTTAATTCTCGTTAAAATTAAACGTTAAAAATGTTTGTTGTATACAGTATTTAGAAATTTGATATGTTTAAAAAAGTGAGCTTCTTTTAGATGCTTTTTTTGCTACTTGTTCCACTATCAAAACAAGGATATTCAGAGTTACCAACTTTCTACATTAATATGGCCTATTCACATACATTATGAAGCATTGGCACTACTAACATTGTATAATGCACTAGAAACTAGAAAAAAAAATTAAAACTTGATTTACACACAAGGCTGTGATTATTTTCTGTTTGGCTGAAACTAACTTTATTTTCTGCAATGTTCCAGTAAATTGTACAGCAGCAGAAGGCATCTTGTGCCTGCCTCACATGACACCCAATTTTGAAAAGGAGATTTCCTGCCTCTACACGTAAGTTTCCACCAATCCTATGCTACCTTTCCAATTGTCTAACTGGTTGTAGTGTATCGATTTATTAGTCCAGCGATGGCCCAGAAAGTATTTCAAAGTTAGTGTTTTATTGGTATTACTTATTAGCTACATTTTTAAAGGAAGTCCTAAGGCAACACCCTAGAATGTCTATATTGGTTCTCTCTGGTTTCCGCCGCTTGCTTGTATGTTTGCCATGGTCTGTCATCCCACAGGCTGGAAGGAAGTCTCTCGGCCCCCACATGGTGTTCTTCTTTAACTTTCTCAACGATAATTTCCTTTAGGCCTTTTTTTTCTGCTAACAGTGTGGATTCATCAGCACAGGGAAAGGCTATTTATTTTAATTCCTCCAAAAAAATCTGTAAAACTATTTCTATTTTATCAAGATCAGCTACTCTCATGATATGTTCAGTGTAGAGGTTGAGGATATATGGGGGTCGGTGGAAGGCTGGGTGAATCCGTATTCCCATATTTGGTCTTAACTGTGGCTTTCTGTTCTATATATAGTTGTTTAATAAGGAAAAATAGATGTTCTGACACTCCTATAAGTCTTAGTGTTGTCCATAGTTTAGTGTGATTTATGCTGTCAAAAGCTTTGCTATAGTCAGTGAAACATAAATATATACTTTATTTATTTCTTTATATCTTTCCATTGACTATTCTAGGTTCGCTATTTGATCTCATGTCACTCTGCCTCTTCTGAAACCTGCTTGTTCTGGTGGTAATTTTGATATGGCACAATTTTGGTGGTAATTCTCTATTTAAATGAGGTTCCATTTTTTTCTGTATTATTTTGAGAAGTATTTTCTTGTGCTTGGGAGTCCATATAGTTTTCTCAGCAATGCTTGATACAGAAGTGGTTTGTCAACATAGTAAGAGTAAATGGTTTGGAAAAGTTGATGTTAGGAAAAATTGAAGGAAAATAAGGAAGAGAGGAATACTTGCAATGAGCTGGCTAGAAGGGATCAAGAAATCTACAGGAAGGTCTCTATATGAGCTGTGAATGATGGACAATAACAGATCAAATTGAAGAAATTTTGTCTATATATAGTCAACAAAAGTTGACCTCAACTTGAAGGACACTAACAACTGGTGTTCAGAAAAAAAACTCTGAACATGGATTTGTACTCCCACAGTCTACTAATTTAAAATCTGTGAGAAATGGGGCTTATGTCACCATGAGAGTGCATGAAAAGCTGAATTGTATATGATTGAAAGCCATCAAACTTTTCTAATTATATATTGGGGGGTAGAAAATGCCTTCCAATTAAAAGATTCAGAAAACCTGTTTACAAACTTTATGAAGCTAATTTGTGTTTTGAAAAAGCATAAACAGTATGTGATTTTCTAGAGGCAGGAGAGTCTTGAGGTACAATAATCAACATTATGGATAGGTTTTCATGTATGGGAAAACATTTAGGAGGATTGTGGAGGAAGATGTAGGTTCAAATGAAAGCAAAGATCAAACACCTGGAGACAATGTTTAAGAACAAAAAGATATGCAAAAAAACATTGTATGCCAAAGTTGGACATGTTCATGAGACATTGCAGAAGAAGTTAAGTTTGAAAATTAAAGAAAATAAAAGACTCCAGCACAAAAACAGAATCCAGATCATTTTGGCAAAAATCAAGTGTGAATGATTGATTCTCAACTTTACAGATAATGACTTCTTTCTGTTTAATGAATTATATTTTCACCATTTTAACAATCTCGGATCAAAGGAAATACACACACAAAAGCCTTTATTAGGGACTTGCCCCGTACAGATTCTCCCAATTGGGTATGGAAATAATCATCTTGTGTTAATTACATAAAATTAAACTGGTTTTAGGATCAAAGGAAATAGTGACTACTACATATTGGACCCATCTAAGCCCCCTAGGTTTCCTTTAAATAGAGTCTACCAATGTTGACACACACTGAGTGATGCAGGAATGGGTATTCCTTCGAGACAGCCCTGCTGCTATCCATATTCCTGGGCATGCTGGGAGCAGACAGGTTCTATCTGGGCTACCCAGCTTTGGGGCTGGTTAAACTCTGCACTCTGGGCTTCCTCTTCCTGGGTCAGCTACTGGACATTGTACTGATAGCTCTGCAGGTTGTAGGGCCGGCTGACGGCTCCCACTATGTCACCAGCTACTTCGGCCCTCGCCTGGAGATCCTACGTATGGACAATGACACCTATGTCATGCCACAAGATAAGTGGTGACATCAACACCTGTTGTAAATACTTGTGAATAGCTTCTTTTCGTTAGCAACACATTAAATTGCACAAAGTTCTTTTTCTTTTTTCTAATATGTGTCTTTTTTTTCTATTTAGAAACATACATTTTATGGAATCAAACAATACATGTTTTATACTTCAGCATACAAGCTCTTTGGAAGGCATGACATAGGCTGATAACTCAAGTGCAAAGAGGGCACTTCTACCTTTAAAAAATGTATCATTTTAATGTGAACAGAAGTGGTGTGTATTCTTTGTATTTTAAGATTTTTCTTCCGCACAATTATAACATAGAGGGATAACTTGAAATACAGTTAAACCTGTCTATAGCACCCCCTCTTTGGACTCACCAAAGTAGGGTGCTATATAGAGGGGGTGTTATAGACAGGTCACTTTTAATGTAAATCGCATCATACTACGTATTTAAAATCAAGGGCTATAGAGAGGAAGGCGCTATTTAGAGGGGGCGCTATAGACAGGTTTAACTGTATTTATTCAAGTATCCCTCAAAATAATTTTACCAATTTATTTATTCGAAATTGAACTGTTTATACTTAGCCAAGTACTTAGCAAATAAAAAGTTTTTTTCTTTTCTTGAAAGCTTGTGAATACTATTAGGCGTATAAATAAGTTAGTGCGTTTTTTTTTTTAATTCGAAAATTGAAGCTATATTGTGAAAAATTGGTTAGACTTTCAATGTTTAAAGTATTGTCGATCGCTATCCACTACTTTTTCCCATCTTACTGGCAATTGTCAGATCCCATCGCGGAAAAAGGCCGGCTCTTTGGCCGTTATCCATTCATTGATCCATTTTTTGACTTCATCGTATTTGAAGAAGTGCTGGTCAGCCAGGCCATGTTGCATTGATCGGAAGAGATAATAATAAAAAAAAGCAATGTCTGGGCTATATGGCGAGTGGGGTAAGACTTCTCATTTGAGCGTTTCTAAGTACGTTTTAATGAGTGTTGCAGCATGTGGCCGAGCTTTATCATCTTTATTCATTATCTATTATCACTTTGTCATGTCTATTGGCGTATTGCAGCCATTTTTCTCGCAATGCTCGGCTCAAAACGCATCAATTGTCTTCAGTAGACCTCCCCTGTGATCCTTTCATTCGGTTGTAGCGCCTCATAATATACCACTCCTAGCTGGTCCCACCAAATACACAGCATAATCTTCTCGTCGTGAATAATCCATGAGAGGACACCTTTCTACAAAAGACTGTTTTAATCGCCAAAATTATCATTTTTACTCCTATAAGTTACAAAACTATTTTAGATGCGTAATATTCTTTTTAAAATAAAACAATTTCTACTGCCCTTACTGCAATGGAAAAATGCTATATATATATAAATGAATAGTGTGTGATGTTTCAATAACAGCATTGTTACCGAAATGTCGCACGCTAATAATTTATTTGGATTTTGTCTTATTACTTAGTGTTTATGTAGGCTGGTCGTGATAAGGCACAATTTGGATTATTCTTATATACAAGTATCAGAGTCATCAATCAACAATTCTGTCACCGTTTGCTTTTGTGAATGGAATAAATACCCAAATATGGCCATTTTTTATAAGCATCAGTGGTTCAGTGGTAGAATGCTCGCCTGCCACGCGGGCGGCCCTGGTTCGATTCCCGGCCGATGCATTTTTTTTTTTTATAACTCCTATAAGTAGTTCTCCAGTAAGAGGACACTCTTCCCTAAAGGAAATTTTGGCTCTGCAATTAATTGTCCTTTACAGGGAGGTTCTACTGTATATGTGAAAAAAGTAAGAAAATAAAAAAAAAGTCGGATCTTGATGATAAGGCACAATTTGGATTATAGATTATAAACACAAGGTAATAAGACCTAATAAATAGTGTGTGACATTTCGGTAACAGCGTTGTTACCATCTTCAGACAAAAGTACTGAATATTCAGTACTTTTGTAGAACGACATTTGAAATTATCCCGCATGTGTTTCTTTTGAATGAAAAATTTAAATTTATTTTAAGAAGAAATAACGGATATTTCTAACCTTAGGGATGAAGTATGATAGGATGAATTGTGAAGTGTAATGGACTGGACTGGACACTTTTATTTTTCCGTTTATCATTACTCTTCACAATTCATCCTTTCATACTTCATCCCTAAGGTTGGAAATAATCGTTATTTCTACTTAAAATAAATTTCAATTTTTTGTTAAAGAAACAAATGCAGGATATTTTCAAATGTCGTTCTACAATCATAAGCCGCATTATATTGTATTCAGTACTTTTGTCTGAAGATGGTAATAATGCTGTTGCCAAAACGTCACACACTATTTATTTATCTCGATTTGGTCTTATTACCTTGTGTCAGATCTTGATATTCAAAATTTCAAAAAATGGCATATTTTTACTGCTCACATAAGCATTTTAGATGGCAGAGCGCCATCTAGTGAAATAAAAATTAACAAAATTTTATTTAGGTATATTACATAATATTGGTCAGCTCTTCTTTTTTTTTTTAATAAATCAAGAAAAAGCAACAATGAATGCATTTATGGCTTTTTGTTCCTTATCAGTATGATACAAGCTACCACAATAAACAATGCAGGCTGGTCGTGATAAGGCACAATTTGGATTATGTTGATGTTGTTGCTTATTCCTCAAGTTGTTTAAACAATCCCCATTAGGTTCAATTGTCTCAGCTTTTCTATCATAGTCCTGGGGGTTTTCCAGAGGTCTTTTTTGGAGGATTTGATACGATTCAATAGATGTTTAGGACTGGCTGGTTGGGAATCGTATTTGGGGTATTTCGGGAATGTTTTGATTTTTCCATTAAATTTGAGAATTCTAAGATGTCCTGTTCGTAATCTTGAAATCGCCGTTTGTTCTTCCCTAGTAAGGGTGTGGAAAGAAGATTCGTTAGGAATGGGAGTGTACCAGGGGTGGTTTAGGGTGCATTTCCAGAGAGAGGTTTGTTTGTGGATGGAAGAAATCTCAGAATAGGTGAGTTAGGAGTTTTCAGGCTGGTCCTTACAGCCTTCTTTAGCCAACTGGTCAATTATAGATTATAAACACCAGGTAATAAGAACAAATCCAAATAAATTGATAGTGTGTGATGTTTTGGTAACAGCATTGTTACTGAAACGTCACACACTATTTATTTATTTGGATTTTGTCTTATTACCTGGTGTTTATGTAGGCTAGTCCTATAAGCTTCCTATATATGGGTAACTGAAGATTAATTTGAAAGAGGAAAAATCATGTAAAAAGTTTCTTTTAATTTTGAATTTACAAGTTTTCAAGCAAATATACTGTTCTTCAACGGGCTAATACTCTATGTACAATCTCTAAATAATATTTATACGAAATACAGTAAAACCCCGCTAATACGAACCCCGGATATAACGAACCTTCCCTTATAACGAACCCACGGCGATTCCATTCCATTGAAAATACCATCGTTATAACGAACATTGCGATTTTTAATATAATGAACTACCCCTATAACGAACCTATTTTAGGTCCCAAAATATTAAAATCTATTAAAAATACTATGCTTATAACGAACTTAAAATTGTAATTAAAATAACAAAATTTTGAGCATGTTTCAGCTCGCGATTTCAAAACAATGAATTTAGCGGCATTGTTTGTTTTCAATTACATTAGATTTTTGCTGTCTGTTGTTTACATTTTTACACATTATACTTTTTATTAAATAGAATATCTTTGCAACCATCAAATTTGAAATAGCAAAAATGTAAATGGCTTCCAAAATAAGAAAACAAAGGCATTCTAAAAACAAAAACGTTATTTTACTTAAAAAAAAAAGGCTACTTTAAAACTTTTCAAAGTGAAACAACACAGGCAAAATTTCAGGACATGTTAAAATAATAAAATATATCTTTTCTATTATAAGAGATAAAATAGAAGGCTATAAAAATTGTTTACAAAGAGGAATCAACCTCAACTTTTGCCGCGATCGTACGTGTTAGGGCTAAAAAAAAAAAAAGTCCAAATGAACGGCCCGTGATGCAACAAAATTTATTTTTTATGCAATGAACTATGGCGATTTTAAAGCCAGCAATGGTTTGCATGACAGGTTCCAGACAAAAAGAAATCTAGACTTAAAAATAATATATGGAATAATGAAAGAAAATGGAAGAAAAACACAAACTTTATTTGAAAGGTGCAATGCTTGAAGAATGCTTTAAAGCAACAAGGTATTAGAGCCATATTTTCAAGTAAACATTGTATTATATAATGTGATAAAGATGCTTTAAAATCATTTTATATCTTTTATATATATTTAATAAAACTTTGCCTAGGATATGTCTTGATTTTTAAATTAGACATAGAGGTACATGTATGTTAATGATAAGAAGAACCTATCATCAACTAATTTCTTTTATTATTCAGTATTAATATAAGGAAATTGGTCAATTAAGGGAATTAAAACAAAGTGACCACTATTAAGAAGCAGCTTCTTCCAGTGCGTATGACTTTCCTTTAATTATATGGTCTAAAAATTTGGAAAAGTAAAAAAAAAAAATAGCCAAACCGTGGCTATAGTAAACCGTGGCTATAGTGAACCAAAAGCTCTGTCCCATTGGGGTTCACTATAGAGGGGTTTACTGTAATTGAAAAACTTTTGTTGCACATTCCAATAACAAAAGTTTTAGGTCTTCCTGATGTTTCTGTGACTCTCCTCAGGAGAATATTCTATCCATTCACTTCATACTTTGTAATAAACAACTCGTAGGGTAACAAGACCAAATTGAAAAACTATAAGTGATGGTTCAGTAACAGCATTGTTACCATATTCTGACAAAAGTACTGATTACAAAGTACACTCATGGACCAAATAATTAATAACATTCCTAAAAATGCAATAACTATCTATACCGATGGTAGCAGAGATGAGCTAGGACACACTGGCAGTGGCTGTCTCATCTAAACCACAAATGGCATTGAGAAAATGAACAGAAAAAACCCAGATTTTTTCTCAGTCTTCAGATCAGAACTTATAGCCATCTATGAAACCTTAAAATCCATCAGAAATACTAATTATCAAGATATCTGGATTCTTACTGATAGTAGAAGTGCCATACAACACTTGAGTCACACAGGGGAACTCAGAGACAAAGTAAGCAGGAACATAATTGGCTATCTCCAAAAACTCTCAAAAACCTCAAAAATTCACCTTCAATGGATACCCTCACAAGTTGGCATTGAAGGCAATGAAGCTGCTGATGTGCTAGCGAAAAAAGGCACAAGAGAACCCTTGCCACAGAAAAATAAACTTACTTTTAAAGAAATAGAAACAATAGCCAAAACAAAAATAAACAAGAACTGGAGGATCCCACCTAAGCACAGTTGGTACATCCTTGGAGCAGTGGCCACCCAGACCTTTCGGTCCATAAACCGGCATGCGATAGCATACCCATTGCTGTATCTAGGTCACCTAACCAAAAGGAATGATGCATTCTCCATGCACCGAGCGGCCATTGTTTGGCCCCTCACGCCTGCCATTATGGTCTGGCTCCATGGGGTCGACCAATCAAACCCACAGGCGTCTCCGAGAGTTCATGGCAAGGTTGTTGACCGAGCCCTCCCGTCCGGACTTAGTTAAACCCGTCCTACGCTCCAATAGGACTCACCCCCTTTGGCCCTCGAACCCTTTGTTCACAGTACTCCCTGAATTAGCAGACGAATCAAGGACCTCTGAGGTTTACGCTGGGAACTAATACAAAGGCGGGAGGGTGTTACTGCTGTGTGCACCCCTTGGTTTTTCATGGCGCGCACGGCAAGGACGCTCCCAATGGCGCACACACAGAGCGAAGACCCAAGAGTTTCAAGACATGTGCGACTAGCGTCAGCTAACGTGCCAGTCATCATTTTTCTAATAGAGACACAGGCAATTTTGTTCACACTTTGGTTATCTTGTGTGTCTTCAATAAAGGTCACTGTAATATCTTTCAGAGTTATTGTCTCAATCCCGATATACATGCTAAAAGGTACAACTTCCTTAAGTTTTGTCCATGAGTGTATCTTTCAGAGTTATTGTCTCAATCCTGATATACATGCTAAAAGGTACAACTTCCTTAAGTTTTGTCCATGAGTGTATCTTTCAGAGTTATTGTCTCAATCCTGATATACATGCTAAAAGGTACAACTTCCATAAGTTTTGTCCATGAGTGTATCTTTCAGAGTTATTGTCTCAATCCTGATATACATGCTAAAAGGTACAACTTCCTTAAGTTTTGTCCATGAGTGTATCTTTCAGAGTTATTGTCTCAATCCTGATATACATGCTAAAAGGTACAACTTCCTTAAGTTTTGTCCATGAGTGTATCTTTCAGAGTTATTGTCTGAATCCTGATATACATGCTAAAAGGTACAACTTCCTTAAGTTTTGTCCATGAGTGTATCTTTCATTAATTTTATCTGAAGATACTAATTGTATGATCGACTTATAATTTATTTATTCCAGATTTGATCTTGTTATTTTAGGATTCTAATCTATAATCCAACTTTCCCCTATAACACAAACTTTAATTTCCAGATTAATACCCAAAATGACATTATTGAATAAAAAATAACTTCGCCTTTGCCAGTCCCAAGCCCGGATGAAAAAGGAGGAGGGGGAGCAGTAACAAGTTCACTAAACAACCTGGGCTCAGCTGGCCCGGCTGATAGTACCCTGTAAGGGCTCCTAATCCAAGAATACAGGATGAGCAGCGTTTGTACTCCATGTTAGGAGCGGCTGTACATGGTGTCTGTTCCTCATGTCAGAGGCGGCCATTTCTTTTGGAGCTAAGTTGGCCTGCCACTGAATAGTGCTCCCAGTCTTAATGACAAAGGCATTCTACTTCACCCAGTGTGGAGATAAGAAAGAAGAAGAATAAAAAATACTTTTATTTTATTCAAATATACATCTATATATACATTAGTAAAAAATACAGCTGACTATTATAGTATATATATGTCAGTTAGGCAGGCAAGCTTCTTTACACATATAGATATTCTAAATTTGATTCTATGTACAGGGAGAAGCAAAGCTTTTAATTTCCTTATAACATAAAATCTACTTCATTTCTAACAACAAATCGATGATTATATCACTTTGATAGAGAGTGAGCAAACCTAGTCTAGTAATTGTCACGAGAAGGGAATAATTTAGGGGCCTCTGTGGGAGAATAATGAGGAAGATACAATGTGGTTGTGTTTGTGAGACTACATGGTGGTTTGGCTGAGCTTTATGGCAAGTTCCAGATCCGCTTGTTCTGCGGCTTCCTGTCTTCTCCTCCGTTCTTCCTCCAGCCGTAGACTTTCTGTGGTGACCCAGGCCAGTTGTTCTTCTTCTGTGGCCCCAGGCCATCCATTGGCTCCAGCCTTCTCTTCAAACTGCAACATTTCTCTAAGTTAGGAGCCTAATATGCAAATATTGTTGCGTTGGTAACCTGATGTACTAGGACAAAATATTTGACTTTTGACATTTATTTAAAACTAATGGTTTTACAAGGAAAACCTCTTCTAACTGAATGTCTTAAATAATCTTCAAGAACAAAAAATATGTAAATTCAACGATACAAAAGTATGGAAAATAATTATACAAAATTATGTAAAAATAATTATACATGAAAGTTAATGAGAATAAGTTGTAAAAAGTTACAATTAAGTCCATGAGAAAAGATGTAACCAAAACAAGTAAGTTTGAAAAGTGGCCTGTGAACAACAGTCTCCAGCTGCGCACCTCTCTCCTAACAATATATAGACATGCACTCTATTTCTCCTAGTTAGGAGCCTGATATGCAAATATATAGACACACAGTCTATTTGTAGGTTCATTTGTCTGGGCCTTCTCTTCAAACTGCAACATTTCTCCTAGTTAGGAGCCTGATAAGCAAATACAGTTAAACCTGTCTATAGCGCCCCTTCTTGGGACTCACCAAAATAGGGTGATATAGAGAGGGAGTGCTATAGACAGGTCACTTTTAATGTAAAATGTTTACATTTTAATGTTTAGAATCGGGCGTTATTGAGAGGAAAGCACTATTTAGAGGGGGTGCTATAGACAGGTTTAACTGTATATATAAAATGAAAGGATTTAAGCATAAATGTTTCTTTTATACACAATAAAAACTTCTACTGTCCTTACTGCGATGAAAAAATATATATTGGGATGGGGCTTGGATCAGTGGTGAACCCTCCCAGCGGTTTTGTCAATTTAATCTACCAGACCACTTCTTAGAGCTCTAATACTGTATTGGATCATTCTGCTTTTATATGCTACACTAAAGGGTAGAATATCAGAATCCCAATATATTTTATCATCGCAGTAAGGACAGTAGAGGTTTGTATTGTAAATAAAAGAAACATTCGTGCTTTTGATTCCTTTCATTTTATATAAAAAGACCTTATATATACCAGGTAATAAGACCAAATCGTCTTAAATTGGTCTTATTACCTTGTGTTTATAATCTACTAGCCGAATGACCCGGGCAACGCCCGTGTTTTACCCGATTGAATGTTTTAATTCAAATACTATTTGTTACAATTATAAATTTGGCGCCTTTAATAAATGCATATATTAGTTAATAACTATAGCCTATGTGCTTTATCTGTCTATGTACTGTTGGCTTCCGTAGGCGTCTCTTACTGGGAAAAAGAAAGAGAGGATTCCATTTAGTTATTAACTAATATATGCATTTATTTAAGGAGCGACCCGCTCCAACACAATAGTTACAAAAACGAAAAGGCGAGTTGGGGGGGGGGGGGGGGGGGGGGGGGGGGCAAAGGTGGCGTGATCGTAGCCAACCAATAGGAGGGCGCCATTCCAAAAAAAAAGCAAACGGTGACAGAGACGAAAACTGAGGAGATGAAGAATAATCCAAATTGTGAAATTGTGCCTTATCACTGAAGGGTGGAATATCAGAATCCCAATATATTTTATCATCGCAGTAAGGACAGTAGAAGTTTGTATTGTAAGAAAAATTGGCGCTCAAGTCCTTTCATTTTATATAATAAGACCTATTTTTTTTTTGCTTATCCCTAGTACACGTGGTACAGGCCATGATAATCATGGGTGGGTAGTTAGCGACTGCTTTACTGTAAGCACACCACATGTCTACACATGTGAAAAAACAGTTCGACTATGCACTTACAAATGTGCCAGAGCCCCGTTTGGTTAGTTGCACTCGCTGGTGGGGTTGGACTTTTGCAAGAATCGGGGGCCATTGGAGCATTTTTTTTTTAAACAGAAAAAAGTGTCCAATGCGGGAATCGAACCCGGGTTGTAGTGGTTGAAAACCAAATGGTTTAACCAGCCTTCCACCGACCCCCCCATATTAAGACCTTATATCTTATAGTTCTAATCTAGAATTCAAATTATGCCTTATCATACATAAAAATCTCTCTACAAATGACAATTTTTCATCACCAAAATGACCTTTTTTTTTACTATTTATCAAATTTCCAGTAAGAGGACACCTCTCCCTAGATGACAGTTTTGGTTCTGAAACTAGTTGTGCAACTAGTGCAAAAGTTGAACTGCTTTACACATGTGTAGACATGTGGTGCACTTACAGTAAAAGCAGTCACCAACTTCTATCCACCATGATTATCATGGCTTGTACTTACGTGTACTTGGGATAATAAAGAAAATCATTGTTAAGCATTAACAAAATTGCTTAGAATCTTTGGCTATGCATTTAGGTGTCTTTTACAGGAAGATTCTATTGTAGTTACACCTATTTTGGTCTATCCATTCTACAAGTTTAACATGTCCTTGGAAAATTCTGATGGTTTTATGGTTCCCCTTTGGATCTCATTGATTCAAAACCCACCATGGATTGACAAGGATCCTAGCCCAAAACCATGGTATTCAGGTGGAATTTATGAATTTTCCAAAACATTGGTGGTTTTGTCACCAACCCAAATCTGCTTTAATGACAGGAGATTGACCTCTTTCAATCCCCTACTGGAAAAAACTCCATCTATCCTCATTTTGTTGTTTCTTATCCCCTTGTGTAAAGATTACACGAATTCCACGAGTTCATGCTCCTCAAGCTTTTTTTTGATAAGCAGTGGCCTCTCCCAAAGGTCCTGTTTAGTGCATATAATACAAGCCAAAATGGTGTTCTGGAACTGCAGGTGCTAAGCTACATTTTGGGCAAGTGGGGTAGATTTTGTTGTTATTTTCTATCTTCAATGGCTTGAGATGGC
The DNA here is from genome assembly GCA_030710605.1 of Cordylochernes scorpioides. NCBI lineage: Eukaryota > Metazoa > Arthropoda > Arachnida > Pseudoscorpiones > Chernetidae > Cordylochernes > Cordylochernes scorpioides. The sequence goes on from CP092864.1 coordinate 147,175,358, forward strand.
CTGTTCTAAATATTATTATTATTATTTTTTTTGCTTATCCCTAGTACCTGTGGTACAGGCCATGATAATCATGGTGGGTAGAAGTAGGCGAATGCTTTTACTGTAAGTGCATCAAATGTCTACACATGTGAAAAGCAGTTCAACTTTACACTTACAAATGTGCCAGACTCCCATTTGGTTACTTGCACTCACTGGTGGGGTTGGACTTTTGCAAGAATCGGGGGCCATTGGAGCATTTTTTTTTTTTTAAATCTTATTGTTTGATGCTGTCTGAGGTTCAGAGCTCCTCCTGGTTCACTCCACTGTACCAACTGTGCTTAGGTGGGATCCTCCAGTTCTTGTTTATTTTTGTTTTGGCTACTGTCCTCTATTTCCATACTTTAGAACACGATTGTGCAGTTTCTGAACCAAAGTATAAATACAGTAAAACCTCTCTCTTTAGCGAACTCCAAAGTGACTGAACTTGTGGTTCACTATAGCCATGGTTCATTATAACCATAGTAAATTGTATTATAGAATAAAAATAGGGATTAGTTTAGGTTCATTATAACCCACATGTCACTTGCTTATTGAATGTCTTCCAGACTACAGAAATCTGGAAAACATTGAATACAAGTAGATGGCGCAAGCCATTAGCAACTTTCAGTTGCACGATAAGAATATGCCTTTTTCTTTTTTTTTTTTTTTTGCTTATCCCTAGTACACGTGGTACAGGCCATGATAATCATGGTGGGTAGTTAGCGACTGCTTTTAACTGTAAGCGCACCACATGTCTACACATGTGAAAGCAGTTCGACTTTGCACTTACAAATGTGCCAGAGCCCTGTTTGGTTACTTGCACTCGCTGGTGGGGTTGGACTTTTGCAAGAATTGGGGGCCATTGGAGCATTTTTTTTTTTTAAACAGAAAAAAAGTGTCCAATGCGGGGATCGAACCCGGGTCGTAGTGGTCGTAAACCAAACGGTTTTAACCAGCCTTTTTCTTAATTTATGCACCTTATCCCAGTACAATATTACATTTGTACTATTTTTTCACATTGAATACAAGGTTCTTTTATGTTTATAAATAGTAAGGACTCGTATTTTAAATTTAGAAAATTCTGTGAATATATCTATGATTTTCTCTCTTGGTTAAAAAAACCGTAATTGCCAAACCAAGTATATTTGTCTGTGTTTATTTCATTAGTTGGTTGTAAATTCAAGCATGATTTAATGTCCTTTATTTTCTTCTTTAAACTCCACTCAAACCTTGTAATTATTCAATTGTTTATGTAATATAGTATCTAAGTTTAGTGTTGGTTCTTGACATCCCTTGTGGGAATATCACGTCTGATTTAATGATAAAATAAGGGAAGTAATACAAGAAAATAAGACCTAATCCAAATAATTTAATAGTGTGTGACATTTCAGCAACAACATTGTCACCATCATCAGACAAAAGAAAAATCAATTGAAAAAAAAATATATATATATTTTTTCTTTTGTTTGATGATGGTGACAATGTTGTTGCCAAAACCGTCACACACTAATACATTATTTGGATTAGGTCTTATTTTCTTTTATTATAATCTATAATCCAAATTGTGCTTTAATTTAAATAAGGGAAGGTTGGTTATATCCAAGGTTCATTCTAGCTGGTTTTACTGTATAGAGTAGTTGAATTAACCCTAATGTTATTAACACAGTGTAAATTCTACAGTGAAAAAAGTACAATTTAGCCCCTAGATAAGAACCACCGTGTAATAATACTGAATATAGTGAAGATAAGAGTCTGCCTGGCTGGCATTCATAGTTTCTTCAAATTAAAGATACTTCGGAACTTTGCCGGTCCCAAGCCCGGATAAAAAAGGAGGAGGGGGGAGCAGTAACAAGCTCGCTAAAAAACCTGGCTCAGCTGGCCTGGCTGATAGTACCCTGTAAGGGCTCCTAATCCAAGGATACAAGATGAACCGCGTTTGTACTCCATGTTAGGAGCGGGCTACACATGGCGTCTATTCCTCATGTCAGAGGCGGCCATTTCTTTTGGAGCTAAGTCGGCCTGCCACTGAGTAGTGCTCCCAGTCTTAATAACAAAGGCAGATGCATTTTACTTCACCAAGTCATGATCTCAAGCTTTACAAGCTTGATACCCTGATATGATTGAGTGGAGATAAGAAGGAAGAAGATACTTCGGCCAGTATATCTTTTTTATTATTTGGCCAGGCAAACACTATCTTTATGATAATTAAGACCAATTTTGGTCCTGAGGTAATAAAAAAGATTTATTGCCTGAAGTATTTTAAAGAAATACTGAATATGTTGTGTTTTGCTGACAGCATTGTTACTATATTCAGACTATTTGGTGTAGTTTGTTAGCAATGCTGTTACATTGCCTGAGGAACACTCTGGATTGAATTATACATTAGAACAACCTCTCTGTAGAGGAGCTGTTCGAGAGCTCGAATGCCAACACCAACCTAGAGACCCCTTTATAAAGACTATTACTAGATAATAAAAAGGCATATATTGGATTGAATAAATTATTTATTTGCCAATATTTCGGTTGGCTGAATGCCAACCTTTATCGAGGCATTACATTTTTGTATACACAAACTCAGAGCATAACACTATGCGGCACTGAGTTTGTGTATACAAAAATGTAATGCCTTGATAAAGGTTGGCATTCAGCCAACCAAAATATAGGCAAATAAATATTTTATTCAATTCAATATATGCCTTTTATTATCTAATAATTTAAGTAATGGATTGCTCTATTTTCAGAGAACAATATATGTTTATCTCTATATTAAGCTTGAATGCCAACACCATCCTAGAACCCCTGTATAGAGACTATTATAGGGAGGAGATTTGTCTCCCCTTCTAACAGGGAGGACGAGTACCTGTCACCTGAGCAGAGGTCTGTTCTGAAGCTATTCCTTGACATGGCAATAGTCGGGGAGAAGTCCCATCTGTCGAGAGCTTGAATGCCAACACCATCCTAGAACCCCTGTATAGAGACTATTATAGGGAGGAGATTGTCCTCCCCTTCTAACAGGGAAGACGAGTACCTATCACCTGAGCAGAGGTCTGTTCTGAAGCTATTCCTCGACATGACAATAGCACAAGTGTATGTGTATACTGTCAAACTTCTTTAATTCAACAACCCATGAATCAGAATTTTGAGTTAAAGTCAGTATTGAATTAAATAGTCAAAGTATAAAGGCGCTCATTAGTTTTTTTTTTTTGCTTATCCCTAATACACGTGGTACAGGGCCATGATAATCTGGTGGGTAGTTAGCGACTGTTTTTTTACTGTAAGCGCACCACATGTCTACACATGTGAAAGCAAGTTCGACTTTGCACTTACAAATGTGTCAGAGCCCCATTTGGTTACTTGCACTCGCTGGTGGGGGTTGGACTTTTGCAAGAATCGGGGGCCTTTGGAGCATTTTTTTTTAAACAGAAAAAAGTGTCCAATGCGGGAATCGAACCCGGGTCGTAGTGGTCGAAAACCAAACGGTTTAACCAGCCTTTCACCGACCCCCAATAGCGCTCATTAGTAAATATGTTTGATTGGGATTCAAAAAAAGGATGAAATAAATTAAGTATTAAGTCAGCTGGATTTAAGAGGTTACACTGTAAACACAAGGTAATAAGACCAAATCCAAATAAATAGTGTGTGAAATTTTGGTAACAGCGTTGTTGCCATATTTAGACAAAAGTACTGAATGGTAACAATACTGTTACCGAAACATCACACACTATTTATTTATTTTGTATTGGTCTTATTACCTTGTATTTATAATCTATATCCAAATTGTGTCTTATCAATTCTTGTCCTATATATTGCCAATTTATTGTAGTGTTTTCTCCTGTAGAAGCACTTTCATGACCAAAAGCTTGAGATTAGTGAAATAAAAATGTTTTAAAACAACTTATCGCTGAAAGCCTTGATATTTCAACCTTGTAACAAGGATTAAGAAAAAGGCATCTACTTATTGTGAACTGAAAGTTGCTGATGACTTGCGCCATCTATCGGAATCTTCTTCTTCTTTCTTATCTCCACACTGGGTGAAGTAAAAAGCATCTGCCTTTGTCATTAAGACTGGGAGCACTACTCAGTGGCAGGGCCGACTAGCTCCAAAAAAAAATGGCCGCCTCTGACATGAGGAACAGACGCCATGTGCAGCCGCTTCTAACATGGAGTACAAACGCTGCTCATCCTGTATCCCTGGATTAGGAGCCCTTACAGGGTACTATCAGCCGGGCCAGCTGAGCCCAGGTTTTTTTACCCAGCTTGTTACTGCTCCCCCTCCTCCTTTTTCATCCGGGCTTGGGACCGGCAAAGGCGGAGTTATCTATCGGAATAAATATTGACTATTCTCGTTGATTTTTAATGCCGCAAGCCATCATCAACTTTCAGTTGCATGATAAGTAGATGCCTTTTTCTTATTTATGCACCTTATCCAGTATATTACATTTGTAAAATTTTTTCACCTTGTAACAAAGGGTTATTTATTGAAGGATACTTAGAGAGAAATCTCACATGACATAAGAGGTTCACTCACCATAAAACAAACTACAGTAGAACATCGATTATTCAAATACCGATTATCCGAAACATCGGTTATCCGAAAGCTATCTATGGCAATTTTTCAGGGAAGAAAGAAAGACTTCTGGAAAGAAAATGGCCGGAACTGTTTACTTTGTAAGGATCTCATGGATGATAATTTGGTTCACTATTTCTTCCAATGGCCTCTCTTAACAGAAAAACGTACTGAAAATTTCCCAAGCCCTAACTTTGGTCAATTTAGATACCATCGCATATGTCAACTTCTCTCTTCAGCTCTGGATGATGAATTACTGATTGTTAGATACTTTAAGTTCTGCACAGAAGCTGGGCACATGAGAAAGAATGCAGGGCAAAGGATACTGGAGGATGACCTATCTGTAAACAGGTAACTGAATGTAAGACAAACTTTATTTTGTTGTAAATGTTTCCTCTTCCCTCTCCTCTTGTTGATGTGTAAATACGGCGAATCCTATATGGGGCGGAATGCCCTAAATAAAGGCTTTTGTTGTTGTTGTTATCCGAAAGCTAATCCGAAACCAAAACCACCGAAACCGAAGGTTAACATAGTGGGCTTTCAGGCTGGCTCCTTTCATCCTGCCAACAATGTCTTCTAAACGTAAACATTCTCAGTTTTACTGATAAAATAGTAGATCAGTGGAAGAATGGTGCTAGTGGATCAAGCTTAGCTCAGAAATATGGAGTTGGAAATGCAACAATACCAGACATTAAAAAGAATAGTGATGCCATTACAAAACTATGCTAGTGCACTTGATAATGAAGATGGAAATTTGTACAGAAAAGTGATGAAAACGGCAGAAAACAAGGATTTAGATGCTGAAGTTTACATATGGTTTATGCAGTTATGTAGGAAAGAAAGACTGATCAGTTATCCGCAATATAGATTATCTGAACACCCCCATTTCCTAATTGATTCGGATAATCTATGCTCTACTGTAACTTCAACCATTATCTTCCCCAACTTTGTGTCTGTTTGTTTAATACCAGGTGATCAATGGATGAATGGTATGAACAGTTGATCACTGACTGCCTTGACCTTGGATTCATCATGATTGGAGAGACAAGCACCGGTTCTGTCCTCCTAAGAGAACAACAGTCTTTGATACAGGACCTTTGGGAGAGGCCGCTACTCATCATAAAACAGCTTGAGGAGCATGACTCATGGAATTCGTGTAATCTTTACACACGGGGATAAGAAACAACAACAACAACAGTCTTTGATTTCCAGACTTAAGTCTGGTCATCTACGGACAATAATTTTCCAGAATGGTTGCAAGGTTTTACCACTATGTACTAAGTGTCAATCTGTAACCCCAAAACACATTATTGACTGTATTGACTCATCCATTGATGTGCTCTACTCATCCCCAGCAGACACCATCAACAAGTTCTACAAGCTTGATACTCTGATATGATTGAGTGGGGGATAATAAAAGAAGACATTATTGACTGTATTGACTCATCCATTGATGAGCTCTACTCATCCCCGGCAGACACCATCAACAAGCTTTACAAGCTTGATACCCTGATATGATTGAGTGGAGATAAGAAAGAAGAAGATGACCTTGGATTGAATCCCATAATTGGTCATATTTTTATATGGAAAAGTTGCTCCAATGGCCCTCAATTCTTGCAAAAGTCAAATCCCACTAGCGAGTTCAAGTAACTGTGGCGACCACACTTTGCTTCAGCGAGCGTGAACTGGAACAAAGCTTCAATACACATACTACAGGCAATAAAGTGGCGGCCCCATTATGCCTCTGCAAGCACATGCTGGGAGAACACATTCCGCATGCGTGAGGTGTCATCCGACACTTTCTCTGGCCACTGACGCGGGTAACAACAAGGCCTGCTCCCAACGGCCGTTACTTCAAACCGTTACTTCTTTTCTCTTTATATATTTCTGGCTTTAAATAAATTAATTATAATTATAATTTTATTAGCAGCCTTTCCACAAGCCACACCAACACATCACGCAACCACCACATCACCAAATGGGGCTTTTTTGGGATATTATAAAGTGCAAAAGTCTAACTGCTTTCTAAATGTGTAGACATATAGTGCACTTAGATTAAAAGCTGTCACTAACTATTACCCAGCATGATTATTATGACCACATTATACTAGGTATAATAGTAATTTCCCTCCCAAAATCCTATCCTACAGCCTCAAAGTGGTGGGAGTGTGTAAACAGGTAGCACAGGGAGTTTAACTCCTGGTAGGGCCACCCTGGCTAATGTATCTATTGTCTGTTCTCCATAGTTCCATGTCAGGGAGACCAAAGTCACACTGAGTGGTACTTCCAGGTCTTCAGACCAACAGCACCCCTCTTTCCTTCTCTATGATGTCTACATCTGTCTCAGTTTGAGGAATAAGCAACAACAACAACATAATAATAATTTTTAAAAAGCTTAATATATTTGCCTGATCTAGAGGGAGTGTTCTATATGGAGTCAGCTTCTCTTCTTCTTTCTTATCTCCACTCAATCATATCAGGGTATCAAGCTTGTAGAACTTGTTGATGGTGTCAGCTGGGGAAGAGTAGAGCTCATCAATGGATGAGTCAATACAGTCAATAATGTCTTCTTCTTTCTTATCTCCACTCAATCATATTAGGGTATCAAACTTGTAAAGCTTCGAGACTTTTGGTGTCTGCCGGGGAAGAGTAGAGCTCATCAACGGATGAGTCAATACAGTCAATGATGTGTTTTGGGGTTGCAGGTTGACACTTAGTACATAGTGGGAAACTTTGCAACCATTCTGGAAAGTCATTGTCTGTAGATGACCAGACCTTAGTATGGAAATCAAAGACTGTTGTTCTAGTTAGCTTCTTCAATTGACAATCAAACTATAAGGCTACAAGACTAAAATAATTTTTAAAAATATATTATCTCAAACACAAAAGATAATAAGACCAAATCCAAATTAAAAAAATAAGTATGTGACTTTCGGTGACAACTCTGTTACCAAAATCATACACCATTTTTTAATTTGAACTTTGTTTTGCTATCTTGTGTTTCTAATCTATATTCCAAAAATTGTCCCTTATTATTTCACCCAAAAGAGTGAGTCCAACCGCTGTCCACACATACAGAAAGCAATGTGATTTAGAACCTACAAGAAGGCAAACCTATTAGGTTGCTTGCACTCACTGGTGCACTGATAAACTCCGCCTTTGCCGGTCCCAAGCCCGGATGAAAAAGGAGGAGGGGGGAGCAGTAACAAGCTCACTAAAAAACCTGGGTTCAGCTGGCCCGGCTGATAGTACCGTGTAAGGGCTCCTGATCCAGGTATACAGGATGAGCAGCGTTTGTACTCCATGTTAGAGCGGCTGCACATGGCGTCTGTTCCTCATGTTAGAGACGGCCATTTCTTTTAGAGCTGAGTCAGCCTGCCACTGAGTAGTGCTCCCAGTCTTAATGACAAAGGTAGACACATTCTACTTCACCCAGTCATGATGGTTGTCAAGCTTTACAAGATTGATACCCTAATATGATTGAGTGGAGATAAGAAAGAAGAAGATGGTTGTCAAACAGACACCATCAAGGGTCACAACTTGATACCCTAATATGATTGAGTGGAGATAAGAAAGAAGAAGAAAAGACTGGTGGGTTTATACTTGTACAAGAATCAAGTGCCTTTTAAAACATTTTACACTCATGGACAAAACATAAGGATGTCACCCATCATCTCTTCCTTTTTAGAGAGACAGAGGCTGTTCACACATGGTTATCTCATGTGTTTTCAATAAAAGTCACTGTAGCAATATTTTTTCCATACCAACTTCCAACCAATAAATGATCTTCAAAAAAAAAAAAAAAAAAAAAACAAGGTAATAAGACCAAATCCAAATAAATAAATAATGTGTAATGCTTTGGTAACAACGTTGTTACTATCTTCAGACAAAAGTACTGAAATGAAAAACAAAGAATGAAGTACATTCAGTACTTTTTCTGAAGATGATTACAATGCTCAAACATCACACACTTTTTATTTATTTGGATTTGGTCTTATTACCTTGTGTTTATAATCTATAATCCAAATTGTGCCTTATCAATAAAGCACAGTGAATCAGCCAAGAGAAACTAATCAGGACAACGCTAATTAAAAAAACTTTGAAATATACCAAAGATATAGTTATAAAATGAACACAAGGTCTTCTTCTTCTTCTTTCTTATCTTCACTTAATCATATCAAGGTATCAAGCTTGTAAAGCATGACAACCATCATGATTGGGTGAAGTAGAATGCGTCTGCCTTTGTCATCAAGACTGGTAGCACTACTCAGTGGCAGGCCGATACACAAGGTAATAAGACCAAATAAATAAATAGTGTGTGACATTTCAGCATTGTAACCATCTTCAGACAAAAATATTGAATGAGAAATTTTACCACAGCATACAAGAAAATAAGACCTAATCCAAATATTTTTTCTCATTTATTCTTTTGTCTGATGATGGTAACAATGCTGTTGCCGAAACGTCACACACTATTAAATTATTAGTATTTGATCTTATTACCTTGTGTTTATAATTTATAATCCAAATTGTGCTTTTTATCATAGATATTATATGTTATATAAAAATATTATTTAAAATTCGTTGATAAGGGCCAAGAGCCCGAAATGCGTCCGCGGTTAGCTTTTCTTGATTAATCAATTCCTTCAAAATCAGGCCAATTCTGGAATATTTAAAAATCAACGAGAATAGTTGATATTTATTCCAATAGATAGCACAAGTCATCAGCAACTTTCAGTTGCACAATAAAGAGAAGCCTTTTTCATAATTTATGCACCATATCCCAGTACAATATCCCATTTGTACTATTTTTTCACATAATTTAAAATGTTATTTTAGAATTATCATTTATAGAAAAAATTATTCTGTTAGATCAACTGCCAGAGGTAGCGCTTTCCCTATATATAACCATTTGTTGTTGTTTCCCGAATGGCCGGCTCCAATTTTTGTACATTATGTAAATAGGTTTTTCATTTTTTTAATTCTAACGCCTTAAGTCAGATATACCTTTCTCAAATTATGTTTTTCTATATTCCATAAAGTCAATTAAAGCCATTTCTAATCTTCACTATTTTTATTATTATCCTTTCAAGATTTTAACGACTGCATTACCATAGCATAATCCTCAAGATAATCAAAAATCAACAGAAAAATCTTTATATTTATAATATATATATGTTATATTAAAATATTATTCTATTTAAAATTATATTTAATAGATTCAAATACTCTGTTAAATCGACCGCCAGAGGTCATGCTTTCCCTATTAAATCTTGTTGTTGTTCTTCCCCGATGGCTGGCTCAAAACTTTTGTACATTATGTAAATAATGTTTTTGTTTTCCTTATTCTACTCGCCTTAAGCCAGGCAGTACTTTTATCAAATTGTATTTTTTTATATATCCCTTTAACTTAATTAAATTACTGATCAAAACTATTTTTCATTATCATACTTTAAAGATTTCAACCAGGACTGCATTTCAATACCATAATCCTCAACAAATATCTCTATTCTCAAAAAAATCAGCATCAAGTATTAATTCTATATAACTAATTATCAAAAATCAAACAGATTTTTTTTTTCTATTATAACATATATTATAGAGCAAAAATCTCTGTACGGATTGATTGAATGCACAGATTCATCATCTCAGAGACAATGCCACAATAAAACACCAGCATTGCAAAACTCACACACAGATATATAAGCCCATCTATATCAAAATTCAAAACTATTATAGAAGCATGATTATTCTTTAAAAATAAACAATTTCTACTGTCCTTACTGCAATGGAAAAATTAATGGGAGGGTCTGGTTCATCAGTGGTGAACCCTAATTATATATTTATAATTGTATGTAATTCTACTGTCCTCAAAGCTTATGTCCATAGTTCATCTAAAATACCCATTCCAAGAGTCTAGCATCAGTAGCACCATAAAAGGAAGTTCCAAAAATGCAATATAACAGCGGTATGGTAGTTTAAAACTGACGAAACCGGTGGGAGGGTTCACCACTGATGAGCCAGGCCCTTCCTAATATTTCCATTGCAGTAAGGGCAGTAGAAATTGTTTATTTGTAAAAGAATCATACGTGTCTATAATAGTTTCGAATTTTGATAACAGATGGCACGCTAATTCATCATAAAGTCCATCTATATACAAAAGTTTTCCCAAAGCTTATACCTTTTCAATATAGAAATTTGTCATTTGTTTTTAATCTCTTCCTAGAAATGGAATTTTGATAAAGCACAATTTGGATTATGGATTATAAACACAAGGCAATAAGACCTAATTCAAATAAATTAATAGTGTGTAACATTTCAGTAATAGCATTGTTACAATCAAACAAAAGAATTTTTTTTTTCTTTTGTCTGATGATGGTAACAATGCTGTTACCAAAATGTTGCACACTATTAATTTAATTTGATACCTAATGCAAATAAATTAATAGTGTGTGACATTTCAGTAATAGAATTGTTACCATCAGACAAAATATTTTTTTCAAATGTTTTTTCTTTTGTCTGATGGTAACCATGCTATTACCGAAACGTCACACACTATTGATAAGGCACAATTTGTATTATAGATTATAAACACAATGTAATAAGACCAAATAAATAAATAGTGTGTGACGTTTCGGTAACAGCGTTGTTACCATCTTCAGACAAAAGTACCTTCAGTACTTGTACTTGAAGATAGAAGCAATGCTGTTTCTGAAACGTCACACACTATTTATTTATTTTGTCTTATTACATTGTGTTTATAATATATAATACAAATTTTACCTTATCAGTAACAGATTTATTACTGTCAGATAAGAGAATTTATAAAAAAAAAGTTTTTTCTTTTGTCTGATGGTGCAATGCTGTTACCAAAACATCGAAAACTATTAATCTATTTGGATTTGGTCTTATTTTCTTGTAAAATGGAGTCATGTTAATTATATCTATCTGCAAACCAGCTAAGAGATGATACAGAGAAGTGGCAAAGTTGTTAGAAGGTTAACACTTACTTGATGCAGAGACAAGATCAGTGCAAGCAGCAGCAGAGAAGGTAGGACATTGTGGTGGCAGTTTGGAGAGAGCAACTTGGAAAGTTTATATTCCCTCTATTAGAGGTTCACTAAACCTACCCATGAGTTTATAGCCAGTTTATTTTTTTTGTTTATCCCTAATACACATGGTACATGCCATGATAATCATGGTGGGTAGAAGTAGGCGACTCCTTTATTGTAAGTGCACCACTTGTCTACACATGTGAATCCCTAGTACACGTGGTACAGGCCATGATAATCATGGTGGGTAGAAGTAGACGATTGCTTTTACTGTAAGCGCACCACATGTCTACACATGTGAATCCCTAGTACATGTGGTAAAAGTCATGATAATCATCTTCTTCTTTCTTATCTCCACACTGGGTGAAGTAGAATGCATCTGCCTTTGTCATTAAGACTGGGAACACTAGTCAGTGGCAGGCCGACTTAGCTCCAAAAGAAATGGCCGTCTCTGACATGAGGAACAGACGCCATGTGCAGCCGTTCCTAACATGGAGTACAAACACTGCTCATCCTGTATCCCTGGAGCCCTTACAGGGGTACTATCAGCCAGGCCAGCTGAGCCCAGGTTTTTTAATGAGCTTGTTCCTTCTTTTTCATCCAGGCTTGGGACCGGCAAAGACAGAGTTATGATAATCATGGTGAATAGAAGTAGGCTACCGCTTTTACTGTAAGTGCTCGAAATGCTCAAAAGCTTAGCTGAATAAAAAACTTGATAAGAAACTCCTCGCCTCATGATTTATTACTTTTGATACTATACTAAGAAATGATAGAACTTCAGTAGATGGAGGGCTCCTCCTGACCTTCCTCAAAGACCTTTCTTTTGAAAGAAGGAACTACTACAAATTACTACAGTTTCGACAATCGTCCACTGACGGCTAATGCACAGGCCATGCTAATCATGGTAGGTAGAAGTAGACCACTGCTTTTATTGTAAGAGCACCACATGTCTACACATGTGAAAGGCAGTTTTGCTTATCCCTAAGTACACGTGGTACAGGCCATGATAATCATGGTAGGTTGAAGTAGGCAACTACTTTTACTGTAAGTGCACCACATGTCTACACATGTGAAAAGCAGTTTTGCTTATCCCTAGTACATGTGGTACAGGCCATTATAATCATGGTAGGTAGAAGTAGGCGACTACTTTTACTGTAAGTGCTCCACATGTCTACACATGTGAAAAGCAGTTTTGCTTAGCCCTAGTACATGTGGTACAGGCCATTATAATCATGGTAGGTAGAAGTAGGCGACTACTTTTACTCTAAGTGCTCCACATGTCTACACATGTGAAAAGCAGTTCGACTTTGCACTTGCACTTACGTCCTGGACATATCTAGTGATATATTGTGTATCATTGGAGTGATATAATGCCAGGTACACGTGGTACAGGCCATGATAATCATGGTGGTTAGAAGTAGGCGGCTGATTTTATTATAAGTGCACCACATGTCACACATGAGAAAAGCAGTTCGACTTTGCACTTATAAATGTGCCAGAACCCAGTTTGGTTACTTGCACTCGCTGGTGGGGTTGGACTTTTGCTAGAATCGGGGATCATTGTAGAATTTTTTTTTTTTTAATCAGAAAAAAGTGTCCAATGTGGGAATCGAACTTGTGTCATAGCGGTTAAAAAAACAATGGTTTAGAATATCCTCTTAGACATATCTAATGATATATTGTGTGTTATTGAGGTGATATAATCCCAAGATTCTGAAGACTTTCCAAATTGCTCTTCCCACAGTGTGAGCAGTGAAGCAAGGGAACGGGGGGCAAAGAGTTAGAAGAGGCAGAGACAACGTGCAATTCATTCTTCTTTATTATTGGCTTGTTACTTTGTTATACTGTTATTTGGGTTAGTGTAAGGGGGGGGAATTCTTTTATATAATTATAAATCATCTTTCAGTTTAGGTGAGAGAGTTAAACAAAACAGATTAATATTCACTCATTACAATTAGACCCTCCATTAGTGATGTTAACACGGTAGAACAGAAACTATATACAGACTGCCGTTTCATCACCTTTTTAGAGAGTAGGACTCATTGTTAGGGAGAGAAAAATGGGTTTACAAAAACTAGTTAAATAATAGTTAAATAAGATAGTTAGAGAAGAGAAAGGAAAAGATAGAGAAAGAACAGTAATAAAAATTAAAGCCAGAAAAAAAGAATAATAGTAAATAACATCTATAATAGTAATGATAATAATCTATAATAATCATTATAAGTAATGATAATCAATAAGAAAGTAAAGAGATAATATATCTATATATACACATAATGTTAATCATAATAAAAATATATCTCAACTATATATATATATATTATAACCTAGCATATTCATGTTTTAATATACATATAACTCAAACAGCGATAATCTTCTGAGGTTTTTTTCTTATAACAACATGTAGGGGGGGGGGGGGGGATATTCTCAGACAACAACAACAACAAACAAAGTCCAAGGTAGGTAAGTTAAACTAACAAAGTAAACAGCAAAGACAAAGAGAAAATTAAAAACTTCAACAACAAGAGAATCTAGAAAAAATAACAAAAGAGAGAATCAACATATGATAAAAGCACAATTTGGATTATAGATTTATAATACAAGGTAATAAGACTTAATCCAAATAAATAGTGTGTGACATTTCGGCAACAGTATTGTCACAATCATCAGACAAAAGAATAAAATTTTCTTTTTTTTTCCCTCATTTATTCTTTTGTCTGATGATGGTGACAATGCTTTTGCTGAAACGTCACACACTAATACATTATTTGGAGATTAGGTCTTATTTTCTTGTAAGAGAATAAAGAAAAAAGATAACAAAAGAGAAAACCAACATAGTAAAAAAAATTGAGTAAAATTAATCATTTCTCCAGAGAAAAGTATCTTTTCAAAACATTTTTATTCTCTAGCTTTCTGGCACCAACGCCCTTCTATGTGTTCTATTGATGAATAATACTTTACTTTTGTCTGAAGATAGTAAAACACTGTTACCGAAACGTCACACACTATTTGGATTTGTTCTTATTACTTATGTTTATTGCATTTCTCAGCCTGCAACCCCAAGACATATTATTGACTGTATTGACTCATCCATTGATGAGCTCTACTCTTCCTTGGCAGACACCATCAACAAGCTTTACAAGCTTGATACCTTAATATGATTGAGTGGAGATAAGAAAGAAGAAGATATTATTGACTGTATTGACTCATTCATTCATAAGCTCTACTTTTCCCCGGCAGACACCATCAACAAGCTGTACAAGCTTGATACCTTAGTGTGATTGAGTGAAGATAAGAAAGAAGAAGAAGACTTATGTTTATAATTTATAATAGAAATTGTGCCTTATTATCATTATACCAGGTTTTCTCCTGTAGAAGGACGTCCATACCTGAAAACTAGAGAATAAAAATGTTTTAAAAAGACACTTTTCCCTGGAGGAATGATTAATTTTACTCAATATTGATACAAGGGTTTATTTAATAGAATAGTAAAAAATGCAAAAAAAATCTGTATACTGAACTATAATAAACTTGTTATATAAAAAAAACGTACCTGGATCTGTAAAGAAAAAGAAAAAACATTTTTTTTCTCAAAATATTTCGAGAGATTAACACAAAGCAATAACGCACCATCTATACATATAAAATGAAAGGATTTAAAAGCACGAATGTTTCTTTTATACATAATACAAACTTCTACTGTCCTTACTGCAATGAAAAAAAAAAATATATATATATTGCTCCCTCTTTATCAATTTATTTATATTGATATCCAGGTACGCTCTTTTATATAATCTTAATTAATGGATCGCTTTTTGACTCAAACTATAATAAACAGGTTCTTTAAAATTAAATATACATCAGCCAGTAAATCTTTATTTTCGAAACATCAAGACAATAAAAAGAGATTTGCTGGCCGAAGTAACTTTAATTCTAAGAACTATGAATGCCGGCCAGGCAGCCTCATCTTTATGATACAATAACAAAATTATTCATTGAAGCCAATAAATCTGTATAAAGTGAACTATAACAAACAAATATCATTCAATTATAAAGCACAATTTGGATTATAGATACAAGGTAATAAGATCTAATCCAAATAATTTAATAGTATGTGACGTTTCGGTAACATCATTGTTACCATTATCCAAAAAAAGAATAAATGAGAAAAAAATATCACAGCAAGTTCTTAAATAGTACTGTTATCAAATGTGTAAACAAGATAACAGATAAGAAAAAATAAGTTTTTTTTAAGACAACCTGAAATATTCTTCTTGAATTAAAACATGATAATGCTCAATTTGGATTATAGATTATAAACACAAGGTAATAAGACCAAATCCAAATAAATAAATAGTGTGTGATGTTGAAGATGGTAACAATGCTGTTACCGAAACATCACACACTATTTATTTATTTGGTCTTATTACCTTGTGTTTACATAAAATAAAAAAAAAACACTTTTAATTCTAAGAATAATGTCTTGAAAAACTATTTTTTCTTATCTGTTATCTTGTTTACACACTTGATAACAGTACTATTTAAGAACTTGCTGTGATATTTTTTCTTGTTTATTCTTTTGTCTGATGATGGTAACAATACTGTTACTGAAATGTCACACACTATTATTTGGATTAGGTCTTATTACCTTGTAAATATCATTCTATTCATTGAGACAGATTAATCAATTGGAAACAATCGACAAACGAGATTCAATGATGGAAGCCAAAAGAAGAAAACAAATGCAAGAGTGACAAAAAGAAAGGAATGGATATGTACCACAAATTTGTTCAACATCATCATTTTCCTATAAAACTCGATAGTTAACAACAAAAGTCTTTTGATTAATTGAGATGCGCAACAGAGATTTGTAGATACAGTTAAACCTGTCTATAGCGCCCCTTCTTGGGACTTACCAAAATAGGGTGCTATAGAGAGGGGGTGCTATAGACAGGTCACTTTTGATGTAAATCGCATCGTACTATGTATTTAAAATCGGGCGCTATAGAGAGGGGGCGCAATAGACAGGTTTAACTGTATTTGGATATATAGTTACACCTGTCTATAGCGCCCCCTCTTGGGACTCGCCCAAAATAGGGTGCTATAGACAGGTTACTTTTAATGTAAATCTCATCGTACTATGTATTTAAAATCGGGCGTTATTTAGAGGGAGGCGCTATAGACAGGTTTAACTGTATTTGGTTATATAGTTAAACCTGTCTATAGCGCCCCCTCTTGGGACTCGCCAAAATAGGGTGCTATAGACAGGTCACTTTTAATGTAAATCTCATCGTACTATGTATTTTAAAATCGGGCGCTATAGAGAGGGGGTGCAATAGACAGGTTTAACTGTATTTGAAGAAATAAAACAAAGAAACTTTCAATAATTTAACAGCCATTGTGATAATATAGAATAGTTATCAGAATAATGATAAAGAATTTGTGGAAATGAGAGAGGCTGACATTCTGAAACAGTCATGAGAGGTGATACTAAGTCACCTTCTAGGAATATACTAGGGAACTGCTACTGTTGCACACCTAGAAAAATACTGTTGATGGGTTATGGCTCTATAGAAAGAACAGCATAACCATAGCTGCCTATCTTCCTATGGAGAAATAAATTTTCCTAGATTTTCCAACGTCACGTTTGCGTTGCGTATATGCACACATTGAAGAGAACACATCGAGGATACGTTGAGTTATTAAAAAAATATCATACATATGCCTTCCTCCCTGTTGTTTGGATACTAGCAAAGTTCTCTGTGTGTGAGATTTGAGAGAAATTAGGGAATTTGGTTTTGAAATGGGAGTTAATAAAGAGGAGAGATAGATTCTTGAGTGTTTGATATGAAAAAATATTTAACTACAAGATTCAAAATATTTATATATATATATATATGTATTATTATATATATATATTTAGATTATAAAACTATATACAAAACTATACTGTATTTAACAATCTCCTTTTGGTGGCCAATCAACTATATATATATATCTTTAAATAAAAAGATAAACAAATAGATTTGCTAAGTATTTCTGTTTTGAAATGTATAAAAAAAAAATAGTTTAAAGAAATGAAAATTTGTGGCCACCAAGACCATGCACCAATAGCCAAAAAATGTTTAATACATTGACAAAACCTATTTTGTCACCCAAATTAGAAAAAATGGATAGCGGAACTTATTTTTTTGGCATTCGTAATTGAAAAAGAATAATGGGGAATATAAGAAAAGGAGAAAAAAAAACTGAAAAAACTCTGGAAAAAATAACGAAAAAAAATGTTTTCACATTTTAACATTGAAGAAGAAGACTAGAGAACCTTCTTTGGTAAAACTTCTACGTGTAATTCCCAAGCATCTCTCCCCAAGACAGACATAGTTAAGGCAAGAGGTGAAACTAAGAGCAAACTTGTTTGCTAAAACTCTCAATAAAAACCAATTACTTGAAAAAAAAAAAAAAGAATAAGTTAAAAAAAAGAAGTAGAAGAAATGAATGAGAATCCTGCAGAAATACGGTGCAAGACTTCCTGTTTTGTCTATGAGCAAGAATGATGACTGGGAAAGAAAAGATAGGGGGAGGGGTGTTATCACAATGTAGGGGCCAGCCCCCAGGGGTAGGGGGGGGATGGCGGAAGATTGAACATAGCTAGCTGGTAGATTTATTTTACCTGATCGAAATTGGCAAAGTTGGCAAAGCCATCGTCTGTGGTGGATGAGGCAAAAGGGTCGCTGCCTCCCATGGCAAAAGGATCATTGGTGGAAGCGGGCGGTGCGGAAGCCATCCCGAAAGGATCAAATGGATCATTGACTGCAGATGGAGGGGGACCGGCAGCTGGTGATACAGCAAAGGGGTCTGGGGTGGCGGTGGACAGGAAGGGGTCTGCAGGGAAGGTTGAAGGAGTGTAGTTGACTGGTGGGGGAGGTGGAGCAGGGGCCGCTCGGGAGGGTGTCGCCTTGGCTCCATGTTTGGGTGGAGCTGGCCTTGGAGGTGGGGCCTTGCCCTTCTTTGGTGGTAGCTGGGGGGTAGGACTCTCAGGCCTGGGAGGAGGCTGATGGGGGGCAAGGAATGGATCCGTGCCAAATGGATCGGCCCCCTACACACATCTCAGTTAGAACTTTTAAAGAAATAGAAACAGTAGCCAAAACAAAAATAAACAAGAACTGGAGGATCCCACCTAAGCACAGTTGGTACAGTGGAGTGAACCCAGGGAAGAAGCTCTGAACATCAGAAATAGACAGCATCAAACAACACTAACAAGATTTAGAACAGGCCATCTCAAGCCATTGAAAATAGAAAATAATAACAAAATCTACCCCACTTGTCCAAAATGTAGCTTGGCACCTATAGCTCCAGAACACATTTTGGCTTGAATTAGATGTACTAAACAGGACCTTTGGAAGAGGCCACTGCTTATCATAAAACAGCTCGAGGAGCATGAACTCAGAGAATTCGTGTAATCTTTACACAAGGGGATAAGAAACAACAGAACTCTTCCTGTTAACCACAAACTTGACAAACAACACTCACAGAGAAAACTTAAGTAAATTGTAACCTTTAGCATGTATATCGAGATTCAGAAAATAACTCTGAAAGATGATAAGGTACAATTTGGATTATAGATTATAAATACAAGGTAATAAGACCAAATCCAAATAAATAGTGTGTGATGTTTTGGTAACAACGTTGTTACTATCTTCAGACAAAAGTACTGATGCATTCTGATTGCAGAGTTTTAAACACAAGATAATAAGACCAAATCCAAATAAATAAATAGTGTGTGATGTTTCGGTAACAGCGTTGTTACCGAAACGTCACACACTATTTATTTATATAGATATGGTCTTATTATCTTGTGTTTAAAACTCTGAAAGATATTTGATACACAGTGACCTTTACTGAAGACACACCAGATGACTAAATGTGAACAAAACTTGCCTCTGTCTCCTTCAAAAAAAAAAAAAAACTGAAAAAAACCTGAGACATTAAAGACTTTCCACTAAGCACTTTCTTAAGTTTTGTCCATGAGTGTAGGTAAGAAGTTGCAACAAATTCATTCTCTAATAAGATTGATTTATTAAAACAAATAACCAAGAGATTCAACACTTGCACAAGATTTGTGTCTCCATTGTTTCAGGATGTACTAAGTACCAGAGAGAAAATGCGGAATATGCCCCCATAGAATGGTTAAGTCTACTACCTTATTGTACATTGTTGTACCCAGCTTGCACCACGCTGATGAGGGCCAACAGCCCGAAACGCGTCCGTGGTTAGCTTTTCTTGATTAATCAAGAATGGGTATATTGGCCAATTCTGGAATAATTAAATCAATGAATAGTTGATATTTATTCCGATAGATGACGTAAGCCATCAACAACTTTCAGTTGCACGATAAGTAGATGCCTTTTTCTTAATACAACAACAACAACAAAAAGCTTTATTAAGACCTTTTAGTCTTATACAGATTCTCCAAGCAGAAATATAGGTTACATGCAGGAAAAACAGTGATAGAACTTAATGGCATCATGATATTTATATACAGGGAAAATTATATAAAGACAATCAAGCTAATAGATTAATATGGACAAATTGGAGGCAAAGGAAGTTACTATACATGGATTTACCAGGGATTCTCGTGTGGAGTTATTTCTTTTTCTTAATACATTATTGTAGCTTGTAGTGGCAACTTGCCATTGTTACACTCCCATTGTTACAACACATGAGTGTAGGTAGGTAAAATATTTTATTGGATTTCAGATTATTTGATTGTTGATTTTCTAACGAGCATCAATGAATAATTAGCAGAGAAGATAAACCATGTAGTCCATCAGCTTTCATGTTGACATTCATCCTGGTACAACCCCCATGAAGTAGAACATAAGGTAGTGGGCTGGCATGAGATGGTATCCCAACTGCTGCGTATGTGGTTTGCAGTAAAACTATAGCAAACCTCAAATACTGGCTTCCCTATGTGAAATAAATTTATTCTGAGACTGTTTTTCTTTTTGCTTATCCCTAGTACACGTGGTACAGGCCATGATTGTTGTTGTTGTTGTTTCTTATCCCCTTGTGTAAAGATTACACAAATTCCATGAGTTCATGCTCCTCGAGCTGTTTTATGATGAGCAGTGGCCTCTCCCAAAGGTCCTGTTTAGTGCATCTAATGCAAGCCAAAATGTGTTTTGGAGCTGCAGGTACCAAACTACATTTTGGGCAAGTGGGATAAATTTTGTTATTATTTTCTATCTTCAATAAATAATATTAAAAAAATAAAATTTCCTCAGAGACTTTGTAATCATCACATTCCACACAGAAAAGGTCTGTTGAAGGTAAACAGAGAGTTGACTCACCAAGCTAGGCTTGTCCCCAAAAGTGGCACCGAAAGGATCAGCTTTGGCTGGAAGACACAAGCACTGTTTGTCAGTTTGTCATTACATCACAGCAACATTCACTCACCACTTGAAGGGGAGAGTCCAAATGGATCTTTTCCTTTGAAAGGATCATCAGCCTGGACATAACAGATGGTCAGATACATTCTGAACTCCACCATTGACCGTCTCAAGCCCAGATAAAAAAGGAGGAGTGGGAGCAGTAACAAGCTCACTAAAAACCTAGATTCAGGTGGTCCAGCTAATAGTGCCCTGTACCGTAAGTTAGGAGCAGCTGCACATAGCATCTGTTCCTCATGTCAGAGGAAGCCATTATTATTTGGAGCTATCTCAGTCTGCTTTGGGAGTGTTCCCAGCCTTAATGACATGAGCAACTCCGCCTTTGCCAGTTCCAAGCCCGGATGAAAAAGGAGGAGGGGGAGCAGTAACAAGCTTGCTAAAAAACCTGGGCTCAGCTGGCCCGGCTGATAGTATCCTGTAAGGGCTCCTAATCAAGGTATACAGGATGAGCAGTGTTTGTACTCCATGTTAGGAGTGGCTGGACATGGCGTCTGTTCCTCATGTCAGAGGCTGCCATTTCTTTTGGAGCTAAGCCAGCCTTCCACTGAGTAGTGCTCCCAGTCTTAATGACAAAGGCATTCTACTTCACCCAGTGTGGGAATAAGAAAGAAGAAGAGAGATATATTCTGCGTGATTCTCTACCACATCATTGACTCTATTGACTCATCCATTGATGAGCTCTACTCATCCCCAGCAGACACCATCAACAAGCTCTACAAGCTTCCAGTTGTTCTAGGGGACCAGGCCATCACCATCTCCTCAGCGGCGAAGTACGCGATCTACGTATTCTTTGTAGATCGTGAAATACGTGGTGTCGCTGGAGACCTGCTGGCAATTTCCACCAAACTCTGCAGCGGTGGCAGAGGCGCCATATTCATTGTACATAGTATTATCACAAAGCAATAACGCGCCATCTATATATATAAAATGAAAGGATTTAAAAGCACGAATGTTTCTTATATACATAATAAAAACTTCTACTGTCCTTACTGCAATAAAACTATATTGGGAGGGCTTGGCTCATCAGTGGTGAACCCTCCCAGCGGTTTCGCCAATTTAATCCACCAGACCGCTTCTCAGAGCTCTAATACTGTATTGGATCATTCTGCTTATATATGCAGCACTGAAGGATGGAATCTCAGAAATGGTTTTCAAGAAAACTATGAACATAAGCTTATAGGACAGAAGAATTACATTCAAATATTTGCATCGAGCAATGCTCTTCCGCAAACAATAAAGACAAGGCCAGTTAGGCATAAATTAACACAAAGCAATTGCGCGCCATCTATACATATAAAATCAAAGGATTTAAAATATAATTATCTTTTTTTAAAATAGTACAGACTGTGCACTTTTGCATGTATTGACAAGATGTAAATAAAATCATTTTAATTGTCAATTGTATACAAGCTTGATACCTTAATATCTCTTCTTTATTATCTCCCCTCAATCATATCAGGGTATCAAGCTTGTAGAGCTTGAGACTTTTCAACCATCATGACTGGGTGAAGTAGAATGTGTCTGCCTTTGTCATTAAGACTGGGAGCACTACTTAGTGGCAGGCCGACTTAGCTCCAAAAGAAATGGCCGCCTCTGACATAAGGAACAGACGCCATGTCCAGCCACTCCTAACATGGAGTACAGACTCATCCTGTATCCCTGGAGCCCTTACAGGGTACTATCAGCCGGGCCAGCTGAGCCCAGGTTTTTTAGTGTGCTTGTTACTGCTCCCCCTACATACATTAATATGACTATATGAAGATAAGAAAGAAGAAGAAAAGAAACAATCTAACAAGGGTAGCCATTGAACTTTGATACTGTGGTAGATGTTTTAAAGAAATAGCGCCTTAGCCTTTTTAAATCAAATTAATTATTTTTTATTTAAATACAAACTGATAAATTAAAATGATGGCTAATATTTACATCTACCAGCAACGAACTAACTATGTATATCTATATAACTTCTATATTTTCAGGTCACAGAGTTATCAAAAATAAACAAATTATTATTCATATTAAAATAAAACATCGTGAAGTATTATTATTTTGATATTCATTATTTAATAAAATTATAGTTTTTTTTAAACACTTTTAAAATATTACATATTTTTATATATATAAATTATAAACATGTTTAAAATAGTCAAAATGAAGAGTACGATTACAATACCTTGCCGGAGGCGCTGGATCCAAAAGTGTCATCGGCAAATGGGTCGTTGCTGGCAAATGGGTCTGAGGCACTGGTAGGGTTGTCCGATCTCACAAAGGCAGCATTCCCTTCTACTGTAGAACGCAGTAGGTCAGGAATGTTTGAGCAAGACATATTTCTGTGGGTGACTCACCTGATTTGAAAGGGTCTTCACCTTCAAAGGGATCTGTAGGGAAACCATTGATTCCTGCAAAAGGATCTTTACTCTTGAAAGGATCATCCTGGAAAAATACAAAATTGCTCAAGCTATTGAAGATAGAATGATAAAATAGATAAGACTGTATTGACTCATCCATTGATGAGCTCTACTCTTCCCCGGCAGACACCATTAACAAGCTTTACAAGCTTAATACCTTAATATGATTGAGTGGAGATAAGAAAGAGGACATTATTGACTGTATTGACTCATCCATTGATGAGCTCTACTCTTCCCCGGCAGACACCATTAACAAGCTTTACAAGCTTAATACCTTAATATGATTGAGTGGAGATAAGAAAGAGGACATTATTGACTGTATTGACTCATCCATTGATGAGCTCTACTCTTCCCCAGCAGACACCATCAACAAGCTCTACAAGCTTGATACCCTGATATGATTGAGTGGAGATAAGAAAAAAGAAGACATTGTTGACTGTATTGACTCATCCATTGATGAGCTCTAATCTTCCTCGGCAAACACCATTAACAAGCTTTACATGCTTGATATCCTAATATGATTGAGTGGAGATAAGGAAGAAGAAGATGGAAAATAACAACAAAATCTACCCAACTTTTCCAAAATGTAGCTTGGCACCTGCAACTCCAGAACACATTTTGGCTTGCATTAGATGCATTAAACAGGACCTTTGGGAGAGACTGCTGCTTATCATAAAACAGCTCGAGGAGCATGAACTCATGGAATTAGTGTAATCTTTACACAAGGGGATAAGAAACAACAACACAAAACTGCTATTGAAAAACTATGAGAATAAATATGAAGGTAAAAAGTTTCATTATTCAATAAATACAACTATATATTAACACAAATCAATAAAGCGCCATCTATACATATAAAATGGAAGGATTTAAAAGCACAAATGTTTCTTTTATACATAATACAAACTTCTACTGTCCTTACTGCGATGACCATATGTCCATAGTTTTCTTGAAAACCATTTCTGAGATTCCAGCCTTCAGTGCTGCGTATATAAGCAGAATCGTCCAATACAGTATTAGAGCTCTGAGAAGCGTTCTGGTGGATTAAATTGGCGAAACCGCTGGGAGGGTTCACCACTGATGAGCCAAGCCCTCCCAATATATTTTTTCATCGCAGTAAGGGCAGTAGAAGTTTGTATTATGTATAAAAGAAACATTCGTGCTTTTAAATCCTTCCATTTTATACAACTACTAGCCGAATGACCCGGGCAACGCCCGTGTTTTACCCGATTGAATGTTTTGATTCAAATACTATTTGTTACAATTATAAATTGGCGCCTTATATAAATGCATATGTTAGTTAATAACTATAGCCTATGTGCTTTATCTGTCTATGTACTGTTGGCTTCCGTAGGCGTCTCTTACTGGGAAAAAGAAAGAGAGGATTCCATTTGGTTATTAACTAATATATGCATTTATTTAAGGAGCGACCCGCTCCAACACAATAGTTACAGAAATGGGGGCAAAGGTGGCGTGATTGTAGCCGACCAATAGGAGGGCGCCATTCCAAAAAAAAAAGCAAACCATGACAGAGGACGCATGACGCTCGTAACTGTATATAGAATATATACAAGGTAATAAGACCAAATCCAAATAAATAAATAGTGTGTAGAGGAGAGCTTCAGATCCTGAATCTTTTAAATAGAATCTTCAAGAGATGGCATCAACATTGATATTGTAGCAAAGTATTTATTATTTTACACTAGTATTAACAGAGTATCATTTTTTATAATTTACTACAGAATAAACTTCCCTCATTGCTTATCTTTTGTTTATCATTCATAGTTTGTTCTTGCCTTAAATAAATTGCTGTGTTATCCTGAAGTTTGTCTTCCCTAATTTTCCACAGGGCAATATTGACTTTGGAATTCATTTTCTTCAGCTCATAGGAAGAATAACTTCTTAGGTCCATTGAAGTCTATAAAATGATAATGCAAAATTTGGATTATAGATTATAAACACAAGGTAATAAGACCGAATCCAAATCAGACACACTATTTATTTGGATTTGGTCTTATTACCTTGGGTTAACTCCGCCTTTGCCGGTCCCAAGCCCGGATGAAAAAGGAGGAGGGGAAGCAGTAACAAGTTCACTAAAAAAACCTGGGCTCAGCTGGCCCGGCTGATAGTACCCTGTAAGGGCTTCTAATCCAGGGATACAGTATGAGCAGTGTTTGTACTCCATGTTAGGAGAGGCTGCACATGGCGTCTGTTCCTCATGTCAGAGGCGGCCATTTATTTTGGAGCTAAGTCGGCCTGTCACTGAGTAGAGCTCCCAGTCTTAATGACAAAAGCAGACACATTCTACTTCACCCAGAGATAATCTATAATCTAAATCGTGTATTATCATTTTATAGACTTCAATGGACTTCTGTCATACATTATGCTTTATCTTCATGCCTGTTGAAGAACGATGTGACTGGAAAGTTAGCAGAATGTTCTACACATTAGAAAGAGGGAATCATATATCGCCGCAACTCTTTTTTTTTTTTTTTTATTAACGCGATTAAGGAAGCTTTCGGGCAAGCCCTTCTTCAGCTAATTATAGTGTACAAACAAGGAGAGATTATTGAAACGAGGGCGATAGGGGCATGGTAAATTTCTTTTCTTTTATTTTATATTAAAAACGATATATAATCTCTCCTTGTTTGTACACTATAATTAGCTGAAGAAGGACTTGCCCGAAAGCTTCCTTAATCGCGTTAATAAAAAAAAAAGAGTTGCGGCGATATATGATTCCCTCTTTCTAATTTGTCGAAATCCGCAATCCGTTTACCATGTTCTACACAAGAAGCTCCTTTTTGTTCTTTTATATCACAATATAGTAAGTTATTATTTCTTATCCCCTTGTGTAAAGATTACATGAATTCCATGAGTTCATGCTCCTCCAGCTGTTTTATGATGAGCAGCGATCTCTTCCAAAAGTACTCATGTCCTGATAAAGCACAATTTGGATTATAGATTATAATAAAAGAAAATAAGACCTAATCTGAATAATTTATTAGTGTGTGACGTTTCGGCAACAACATTGTCACCATCAACAGATAAAAATAAATATAAATGATATTTACAGATATACCTTTAATTATATTTTAAAAAAAAATCACTTTCAATTCTAAGAGGAATATTTCAAGTTGACTTAAAAATATATTTTCCTTATATTTGTTATCTTGTTTAAACACTTGATAACAGTACTATATAAGAACTTGCTGTGATATTTTTTCTCATTTATTCTTTTGTCTGATGATGGTGACATTGTTGTTGCCGTCACACACTAATAAATTATTTGGATTAGGTCTTATTTTCTTTTATTACTCATATCCTGTTTACCGCAATATAGTAATGGTAATCAAAAAGTTATTCTCTACATATTTTTTCTTATTAATTATAAAATACAACCATTTTCTGGAGATGAGTTTCTTTTCATTTTATTAAGGAAATCTCCAGCTTTCAGGGATTTCTGCCTTTTTACAGGAGTACATAAAAATGAATAAACACAAGGTAATAAGACCAAATCCATAGAAATAAATAGTGTGTGACGTCGGTAACAGCGTTGTTACCATCTTCAGACAAACGTTACTGAAACGTCACACACTATTTATTTATTTAGATTTGGTCTTATTACCTTGTGTTTATAATCTATAATCCAAACCATGCCTTATTATTTCTATATTTAAAATATATATATATATATGTAGTATATTTTGAGTTAGATAGTTCACAACCTTCTTCTGATATTTATTATAACCCCATATCTATATAAAAATATGTATCGACCTTGTAACAATGGATGTAACAAATAAACAAAGCGGCGGAGATAGACCAGACGGCGACAACCAACGGCGCCAAGAAGGTGGCGTGATTACAAGAGCCAATCAGGACTCACCGCCATATGCGGGGATCCAATATAAAAGGGCCCAGAAAAGAGACAAAGTAGTGGTTTTCAGAGTGACGCCGTTATATGGTCGGTCGGGTCTCTCACCCCCCTTTCTATCCGTGAGTAGGCTTAGGGCATCCGCGGCGCCCGTGGTTTGACTGCCTTCGTCCGTGGTCTACCTCTACCTCTTGGAGCTACCATCTAGACCTGCCTCTGTTCCTTGCTGTCCCCGTGCGGGAATCCCATCACGCATCCACTACCATGACTGCCCAGTACATTCCACATCGGCTTGGTCGGGATTACTACATATATACAGGGTGTACCAGGTAAATTGGGAATTTCAACAATGGTATTTTAACTGAAATTTTTTGCAAGTAAAAATTAAAATATCCGAATGAAATTTGACACAGTAGTAGATAAAAGGATATAGTTTTTATTTATTCAATGTAGTTTCCATTATTAGCTACAACAGTCTTGAGGCGAGTGCGGAATGAAGCACAGGCCTTGGCGACGATGACCTTGTCCATTTGGGTCATCACCGTGTGAACTGCTTTCTTGACAGACTGGATGGTGGTATGAGGAGCTTTGTTGACATCTCTCTCAACAACGCCCCATACATAGTAGTCGAGGGGATTGCAATCTGGAGAATTAGGGGGCCAAATATCAGGACCCCAGTGACTAGGGACGTTAAGTGTCAGCCACGATTGTGTCTTTTTTGCCTTATGGGCTGGAGCTGAGTCCTGTTGGAAGACATACTTCCTTCCTGCGGCCACCATGTCCATCCAAGGCTTCACAACGGTCTCCAGAACATTGATGTAGGTGTCAGCGTTCATCCTAAGGCCCTTCTCAAAGAAATGGGGAGGCATGACATCACCTTCACTGCTGATAACGCCAAGGACCATTACGGAGGCAGGAAATTTCGTGTGCATCACGACAGGTATCTCTGAGGGGTCTTTACAGATCCAGCGATCATTCCTGGGATTTACCTTTTGGTCCACGTCAAAGTTCTTTTCGTCAGAGAAGAACCTTAGCATGCCAAAAGAGTCGTGTTTCAGGTTGTTGAGGAGGGCAGCAGCCTTTCCTTTTCTGTTATTCTTCATATTCTCAGTCAGCAACTGACCTTTCCGAAGGGCATTAGACTTGAGACCAAGGTCCTCATGGATAGTTCTGACAATTGTCATAGAGCCAACGTCCATTTCCTTGGCTATGGCCCTCATGCTCTTCCCAGGGTTTCCATCAATCTTCTCCTTGACATTTTTGACAAATTCTTCGCCTCTTACCCTGTCCGATCGACGCGAGTGCTTTTTCCTTGTAGCTATCCCCTCTTTGTTACTGTCGGCCTCATCAAACTGCTTCTTGACACGATAAATAGTGGTTTTGGGCAACTTAAGAAAATCCACTATCTCTTTGGGGCTCCTTCCGGCGCGCAGAGCAACGATGATGGCAGCTCGATTTTCAAATTCTCGGTTACTCTTCATCACTACACTGCGCACACATGTACTGTTGCATTTTACATGAATATGGCTACGTAATGAAAAAAAAAACAAGTTTTTAATCTCAAGTAGTTTTTGTTTTATGGACTTTCAAAGTTAGTCCCAATTTACCTGGTACACCCTGTATATATGGTAATTTAAAACAACAACCTCATATGGTGTAGATAACCTCTAACAAGATTGCCATGTTGTATATAGAAACACATCTATAAATAATTATGCGCATGATTAATCTGTGTCATTGCATCACCTATGTAATGTAATTTGTACAAAGTGGATAAATAAATAAAATCTGTAATAGATTTAATAGTTGAGCTAAAGCAGAGATCGAGCATAGAATTGCCAAAACCACAGAGTCTAAAGATGGGAGTCATAAATCAGGTAGATTCACAGTTCCCACGACAGGCCACCCACACTGTCACATGTGGTGGAATGCAGAGACCCCTCTCACACCTGGACAGGTAAAGGTGCCCTTTCTCAAACGCCCCTGTCACATAAGGTCACCCCGTCTTTAACCTATAAATCATCACCTTACAGTGGCTTGACAGCTCAGTACAGTTCAGTCAGTTGATTTTAGTTCACCCTTAGCGTCAGCTCACGTCGGTCGTACCTTATGTCGATCTCAACTATCATGTAGACGAGTAAGAAACTTCTATGTCTCCATCTTTCGCTCCTGGCTCAACTTTTATCTGTTTACGGAACTTTCTTAGTGCAACTGTGTCTTCGTTTTTTGTGTGGATATCCCCAGCTTTCCACTCTGCCTCGACCACGACTGCCTGTATTTTGTGAGAACTTTTAAAGGTCTTCCAAGGTGCAGAGAGGTACTGGAAAACTCTACATCCTGACTGTTCCTCTCGGTCAACACAGTACAACAAGAGCTACCAGGACTTCAACTATTATTTCAGTAGCCGACAGGATAACCAAAACGAAGGATACCAAACGAAGAAAGCTAGAAGTCCAGATAGAAGCGAGAAAGTGCAAAGATGGAAGAGCAAACCGAACAGTCCAACGATGCGACCGGGCTATCTGTTCCCCAACAAGAGACGACATTTGAAGAGGAGAAACGTCGCCGCCCCAAGGGACCTCCGCAGACCCGCTGACACAGATCGCCGATGCCCTGAATAAGCTGCTGGTCGCCCGATCTCCGAGGGAGATAGATGTGAGTCCATACGATGGTACCTTTGAAGCCCAGAGCTTTTTCGACAACTTCGATGCCCAAGCAGACCGAGCTAAGCTGACCTACACGGACCGCCTACGCAAGTTACCCTGCTACCTGCAAGGTAAGCCCCTACAATATTTCCGAAACCTACGGTTAGATAGGTTATTTTATATTGATGTCCGCCAAACCTTGATAGATTTATTCCCAACAGCGACAGAAGCGTCGTTTTCACGCTTCCTAGCCATCAAATTGACACCCCAAATGCCCTAGAAGACTACTACCAAAACAAAACGGTAATGGGCATGAAATTAAACCTACCCGCCGACATATTAATAGATTCTCTAACCGAAGGACTACCCGTCGCAGATCAGCGATTAATCGCCACGGTGCAGCCAAACACCATTAAAGAATGGTTCGACCTAGTGTCGAGAATAAGAAGAACCCAGTGTGCCACCAGTGCAGTGTACCAGCGCCAAGTAGACAAGGCCCCACATCCAACCTACCACAACCCACCACCGCGGCACAACAACCAGCGGTCATCACGTGTAACGTACCAAGTTGCACCCCCACCCTTGCCTTGCAAGTATTGCAATGCTATGCACTGGCACTCCCAGTGTGAACAACGTTCCAACAGGACCGAACACGCCAAGTCTACAGCGCCAGACCACGCACAGCCACCGTACCAAAATCTGGTACCCCGGCCCAAGGTCCAATCTCGGAGCCCTGTTCCCCAAGTCCAAGATGACTCTACAAGCCCCGCGAGCAGCTCAACGGTAGGAAAACCTGAAACTTATTTTCGTTGAACAGCTTATAATATGGACTGAATTGTCACCAAATGTAAATTTGCCCTTTTTAATAGACATGGGAGCATCTATAAACCTACTTAACTTAGATATTTTAAGAACCATAGAAATATATATTTTTAAAACTTAAAATAGGTAACCTCACCCAAAAACTAAAATTTTTTATAGTAGAAGCTTCACTACCTTTTGGTATTTTATCTATTAATACCCTAAAAATATTTAAATTAATTATAGATTTTAATAATCTCCAAATTTATCAAAATAATGATGCTCTCCCCAACGAATTTCTATAAGTTCACCAAGTGCAAACAGGATTTATGTCCCACTCAACCGAGAGAAACGGATATTTTTACCACCTTCCCCTCGAACCAATCCTGTTTACACGTGGCGGACCCTACCCCAATTATATGTTCCCCCACTATTGTTTCACCCACTATATCTCCTACCCATGATATTGAGATTTCTATACCTTCTAATGCGACACCTCAGTTAGAACATTGTCCACACGAACTCCACCGAATTCTATATGAATTCTCGCATGTGTTCTCTACTAATAAATACAATGTGCCCAAATTGAACATACCCCCGGTAAAAATCAATACCACCACAGATAAAATAATAGCATTACGCCCATATAGAGTGCCACTACACGACCAACAAGAAATACAAACCCAAATAGAGCAAATGCTCCAACATGGAATTATTGCCCCGTCAGTTTCACCTTATGCCAGTCCAATAACTCTTGTCACAAAACGTGACAAAACGAAACGTTTCTGTATTGATTACAGAAAACTTAATGAAATCATCGCTCCAGACGTACATCCTTTACCTTTAATAGAAACCATTCTTGACAAATTGTCGAAAGCCAAATACTACTCTTCTGTAGATATAGCATCCGCATATTGGCAAGTGGAAGTAGAACCTAACTCACGTAATCTACTAGCTTTCGTGACGTTGGATAGTCAGTACGAATTTTGTAGACTTCCTTACGGATTTAAAAATTCGCCACAGATATACCATCGTGCCATAAACCAGGTCATGCAAAAATATAAACTAAATTTTGTTACCCATTACTTCGACGATTTCATTATTTTTTCTGACACCTTAGAGGATCATCTACAACACCTACAACAATTTCTAACGGTATGTCAACACGAAAACATCAAACTCAATTATAACAAATGTTCGTTTTTTAAAACAAATATAGATTTCTTAGGATACACTGTTACCGCAGGTACTTATGCACCACAGACGCGCAACCTTGATACCATAAGTGCCATCAAACCACCTACCAATCAAAAGACATTACAATCATTTTTAGGAGCAGTGAACGTGTATAATAAGTTTATACCAGATTATGCCCGCTTACGAGCACCTTTAAATAAACTACTTAAAAAAGATGTGAAATGGAATTGGGACCCAGATTGTCAACAAGCTTTCACCACTCTCAAAGAGAGTTTAACCAGTAAACCAGTACTACACTTGTATCAAGTCGGTTTACCCTGCCGCCTTTATTGCGACGCATCCACCCAAGGGATCGCAGGCATACTCAAACAGGTACATCCAGACGGACAAGTACATCCTGTACAATATTTCAGCCGCGCCCTTAGAGTACATGAGAGAAATTACACCGTTTCCGAACTCGAGTGCCTCGCCATCGTCGAAAGTGTAGACAAATTCCGAATATACCTCACCGGTATAAAATTCACCATATACACAGATCACCAAGCTTTACAATGGCTTAAAACTATAAAAAATCCGTCAGGACGACTCTTTAGATGGAGCCTGAGACTATCTACCTATAATTACGAAATTCACTACCTCAAAGGCAGCCAACAGTACGAAGCAGATTTGTTATCGCGAAACCCCTTTGTAGGATTTGTCAGTGCCGATATTATCAAACAGCATCAACCAACAGCATCCCCCTTCAACATTGATACAAACGGCTTACATACCATTACCCGAAAAGGTGTAATTAAAATAATAATTCCCGAAACCCTGCAACATACTCTAATGAATAAAGTTCACCAAGAATACAACCACCCAGGCATCTCTCAGATGACCC
Source organism: Cordylochernes scorpioides (assembly GCA_030710605.1). Classification (NCBI taxonomy): domain Eukaryota; kingdom Metazoa; phylum Arthropoda; class Arachnida; order Pseudoscorpiones; family Chernetidae; genus Cordylochernes; species Cordylochernes scorpioides. The sequence goes on from CP092864.1 coordinate 147,208,246, forward strand.
GCATAATTACTGCCCAGTACTACTGGAAAGGTATCTCTAAATCTATAGAAAAATTTGTCAAGTCGTGTCACACCTGCCAAATCATTAAAAGGCCCAAAGGTAAACCCTATGGTGCCCTTGGACAAATTCCACCACCTCAACAACCATTCGACTTAATCTCTATAGATACCCTAGCTGGATTTTCGAAATATGGACACTCCAAGACATATCTACACGTAATAGTGGATCATTTAACGCGATATGCTTGGACCTTTCCATCGAAGTCCACCAGTACCCTAACATACATACAAACCCTCAAAACGGTACTACAGCAAGGATCTCCAAAACTTCTGTTATCTGACAGAGCGCCCGCTTTTACCTCAGAAAAATTCCGTAAATTTCTAATAACGCATGGTATACAACCTCTACTAACTACCAGCAATAACCCACAGGCAAACGGTTTAATAGAACGCTTAAATGCGACCATTACAGGCAAGCTCAGACTAGCTTATCTAGAAAATCCGAAAGCTTCCTGGACTCAACTAGTTAAACGCGTCACTCAGACGTACAATAACACGCCCCATTCTGTCACAAGTTTTCCACCTACCTACTTAATGTTCAATGTTATCCCCCCAGATCTAAGAACTCATCTTGACCCATACCCCGAAATAAATATAGCTCAAGAGATAGCAAACTCTCGTACTCAAAATAAGCATAAAAAAGATAAAGAAACATTTGATAAGCAGCACAGAACACCACATTTCGAAGTGAATGATCTTGTTTTGGTAAAAAATTACAGACATCCAGACACAGGTAAATTAGCACCATATTTTACTGGACCATACAAAATAATTGAAATAATATCACATAATGTCGTTCGAATAGATCGCCCCAATCAGCCTCTCAATAGAGACAGTGACACCATACATGTCAATAAATTAAAATATTACACAGAGAATGTTCTGTACATTACACCTCCACAAACCCGATTTGCTCAAACCCACAGCGATTGTCTCAAGATGTATATTTCAGTGAATTCAATCATTTGACTCCAGATATCTTCGAGACGCAACTAGTCCGAATTATACCGCCTACAAGCTCACAACCCTTTTTGCATTTAAACCCCAGTATTTTCAAATAGGCAAGAAATATGCCAAACTCAACAAAAGAAGAGAGAGAGAGAAAGTCAGTTTCGAGTAAATCTCAAACATCCCCCATGATTGACCACCCACGGCAATACCGTGAAAAACAGGGAAGTGGACGCCCTTTTTGACGCCACTCCCTTGGTCACTACTATCTTTTAAGAATATCTTTGGACATGCCCTCTCTTCCCCCCTCAAGCAGTCATCTTGACCGCTAGCTTCATGACGCCATTTTGAACACATGTGTCACACTACTCATTTAGATTTCCTCGAGAATCTCACAAATCTCACCAACGAGATATCACAACACAACATACTTTAAACATTTTACATGTTAATTGATAACACCAATTAAAACAATTTGGTTAAGTCTTATATAGACTTTTTAACGCGAAAGAGAAATCATTCTCTACATACCAGCATTGAGGACAAACGAAAAGATCATTTCACATATTCCCAGTTTCAGAGTCATAGAAACACCGATGTTACCAAAGGGATATAATCTAGTCACACACCACAACTGTAACTTTTCGTCAAAAGAGACAATTTTTGTTCAATTTTACACTACTTTAAATTTATCCAATCATTAATAACCTTCAATTATATTATAAATTTTGTATAAAATCTTGAATAATTATTCTTATTCTTACCTTTCAATTATATAAACAAATTTTTTAATCCAACATTAAAAAAAAAAAAAAAAAAAAAAAAAACTTCAATCAAATTTACTTTTATTTTTCATGATATTATTTTAGTATTGTAAAACATCTAATTGTTTCAAAAATTATTTTTATTTTATTATTTATTATATATTTTATATATTACAGGTTTAATTTTGTCCACTTACACTTTTTGTACCCGCAATCATATTTCTATATTTCTATTCACTATATTTTATTTGTTTAAATACCTTTATTATCTGACAAAGTTTATCATCCACTATCGGGCATCTACAACAATCGTTTTCAACAATCATATTCTTTAACCAATTCCCTATATTTTTCATCACTATCTTTTCAGTCATTGCGTCACAACAACGTAGAAAAACGACAGCACTGCTTGACAATTTATTTTTTGATTTCGTAATTTTCTCTTTGAGAACACCGTTCCCCAGACTTACCAATCCAAACTTCTGGTCTGAACATGCTTCAAGAGTTTATTTCATTTCATCCGCAGAGCAAATCACCAACGCATTCACAAAGCGTTCACGTTTTTCAACTTTCAACTTTTTTTTCAGCTCTAGCGGACCACATTCAACCTTTGATTTCGAGTCAAGTCAGATCACCTACTGTCGCTACAATTCTACTTATCGCATGGCTCTATTTCACTCCTTTCTCAATCATATTAATAAGCAACTTTTCTTCAACAACTTTTAACCCAATAATCCTAAAATTGTGACAAAACACTGTAACCCTTATATAGGATCGCAAGTGAAACATTGCCAAGGAAGACAGCTCAAGTCTATATCCTCACTTTGCACCTGGATCTGAGTATTTGGTTTACATGAGCACTTCTAACAATTACATATTCTTCAACAACTTTTCAACCCAATAACACTACAATTGTGACAAAGCACTGTTACCCTATACAGGATCACAGGTGAAACATTGCCTAGGAAGACGCTCAAGTCCATATCCTCGCTTTGCACCTGGACCTAAGTATTTGATTGCATGTGTAAATCTCACAATTGCTTATTCTTTAACTACTAACCCTGTCCAACGCCCACCAATATTCTCTTAGAATGTGAATTTTTATGTCATCATTTTATTTTATCATCTTTTTGTTAATCAAACACAATGTCATTTTTATTTCACTTTTATATATCCAACAAATATCATCTTGTTATAGCCCTTTTTAACCCTCACAGTTTAAATTAATTAAAAGAAATTTTAATTACTTACCTGTGTTAGAGAGGCTTTACCCGCCTAAACCCGGATAAACCCTTTCACTCCCGGGGCCCATCTATGGTAATTTAAAACAACAACCTCATATGGTGTAGATAACCTCTAACAAGATTGCCATGTTGTATATAGAAACACATCTATAAATAATTATGCGCATGATTAATCTGTGTCATTGCATCACCTATGTAATGTAATTTGTACAAAGTGGATAAATAAATAAAATCTGTAATAGATTTAATAGTTGAGCTAAAGCAGAGATCGAGCATAGAATTGCCAAAACCACAGAGTCTAAAGATGGGAGTCATAAATCAGGTAGATTCACAGTTCCCACGACAGGCCACCCACACTGTCACATGTGGTGGAATGCAGAGACCCCTCTCACACCTGGACAGGTAAAGGCGCCCTTTCTCAAACGCCCCTGTCACATAAGGTCACCCCGTCTTTAACCTATAAATCATCACCTTACAGTGGCTTGACAGCTCAGTACAGTTCAGTCAGTTGATTTTAGTTCACCCTTAGCGTCAGCTCACGTCGGTCGTACCTTATGTCGATCTCAACTATCATGTAGACGAGTAAGAAACTTCTATGTCTCCATCTTTCGCTCCTGGCTCAACTTTTATCTGTTTACGGAACTTTCTTAGTGCAACTGTGTCTTCGTTTTTTGTGTGGATATCCCCAGCTTTCCACTCTGCCTCGACCACGACTGCCTGTATTTTGTGAGAACTTTTAAAGGTCTTCCAAGGTGCAGAGAGGTACTGGAAAACTCTACATCCTGACTGTTCCTCTCGGTCAACACAGTACAACAAGAGCTACCAGGACTTCAACATTTATTTCATATATATTTTTTTATTCATTGATATTTCTACTTTTTGGTTATTATCATTTTTTAGAATGACTCACAGTTTTGTTGTAAATATGCGTAGTTAACATATCTATCTTTTTGAATCATTAATATAGGATTAACTTACTGTTTTACATGGTGATGAGGTGGACCTGGCTACAACCGACAAGGGCTTGCGCCGATGGTGAACTGACTGACTAAGTTCGACTAAAACCGAGGTTTTTATATACCTTCGCCGAGGAGGGGGGGGGAGAGACATGTGAGAATTTGGACTTTGAACGTCTGCGGCATTCTGCACCCTTTGACCTTGATGGCAACGGGCTGCCAAATTCTTTTTTAAGGTTGTTGGATTTCTCTCTCGATTTTAGACGTTTTTGAACTTCTCAATCTTGCTTTAACTCAGCTCTTATTACATAGTTTTATTTATTTATCCTCAGTTTGAACAAAGTACATTACATATGGTGATGCAATGACACATGTCAATCATGCGTATAATTATTTATAGATGTGTTTCTATATACAACATGACAATCTTGTTATAAGTATTATACAATATAGGATTGTTGATTTAAATTACCATACATACAGTAAAACCCCTCTATAGTGAACCCCAATGGGACAGAGCTTTTGGTTCACTATAGCCACGGTTTGGCCATTTTTTTTTACTTTTCAAAATTTTTAGACCGTATAATTAAAGGACAGCCATACACACAAGAAGAGGCTTCCTCTTAATAGTGGTCACTTTATTTTAATTCCCTTAATTGACCAATTTCCTTACATTAATACTGAATAATAATAGAAATCATTAGATGATAGGTTCTTCTTATCATTAACATACATGTACCTCTATGTCTAATTTAAAAATCAAGACAAATCCTAGGCAAAGTTTTATTAAATATATATTCAAAGATATAAAATGATTTTAAAACATCATTATCACATTATATAATACTTGTTTACTTGGAAAAAATGGCTCTAACACCTTGTTGCTTCAAAGCATTCTTCAAGCATTGCACCATTCAAATAAAGTTAGTGTTTTTCTTCCATTTCATTTTCCCACATATTCTTCTAGGTCTAGATTTCGTTTTTTTTTTTTTTTTTAACCTGTCATGCAAAACATTGCCGACTTTAAAATCACCATAGTTAATGGCATAAAAATAGTTTTTGTTTTAACACGGGACCATTTATTTGGATTTTTTTTTTTAGCCCTAAAACGTACGATCGCGATCGCGGCAAAAGTTGAGGTTGATTCCTCTTTGTAACAATTTTTAATAGCTTTATATTTTATCTTTTATAATAGAAAATTTATATTCTCTTATTCTAATATGTTCTTAACATTTTGCCTGTGTTATTTCACTTTGAAAAGTTCTGAAAATGGCCTTTTTTTTTTTTTAAGAAATAACGCTTTTGTTTTTAAAATGCCTTTGTTTTCTTCATTGAAAGCCATTTGTATTTTTATATTTCAAATTTAATGGATGCAAATATATTCTATTTAATAAAAAGTAAAATGTGTTAAAATTTATACAACATACAGCAAAAATAAAGTGCAAAATTCAAAACAAACAATGCGGCCAAATTTATTGTTTTGAAATCGCGATCCGCGAGCTGAAACATGTGCAAAATTTGGTTGTTTTAATTTTTTTTTAATTACAATTCTAAGTTCGCTATAAGCATAGTATTTTAAATAGATTTTATTATTTTGGGACCGAAAATAGGTTCGTTATAGGGGTAGTTCGTTATTCTAAAAATCGCAAAAGTTCGTTATAACGATGGTATTTTCAATGGAATGGATTTGGGAATTGTGGGTTCGTTATAAGGGAAGGTTCGTTATATCCAGGGTTCGTATTAGCGGGGTTTTACTGTATATATATTATTTTTATTCATTAATATTTCTACTTTTTGGTTATTATCGTTTTTTAGAATGACTTTCAGTTTTGTTGTAAATATGCGTAGTTAACATATCTATCTTTTTGAATCATTAATATTGGATTAACTTTATAAATTCTATATATTGTGAAAATAGCTAATGTGTAATATTTCGTCAAGTAATTGAAAATAAAAGCTACTTGACGGTAAAGGTTACCGTTTTCAGACAAACGTTACTGAAACGTCACACACTATTTATTTATTTGGATTTGGTCTTATTACCTTGTGTTTATAATTTATAATCCAAATTGTGTTTATCATGAATAAACGCCGTTAAGATGCTATCAATTTGTAAGTTTCAATGAGGGAAGAAGAAAGGAACCAAGAACTTACAGAATCTGGAGCTGTGAGGGAGACTGTAGGTGGTTTGTCTGGAGAGTCATACTGCACATATACACCAGGTCATCTACCATAGGTTGGTTGGGCCAGGGGATCTACATACTGTTAGCCTGGCCTCTGGATCAATGGGCAGTGGGGTAGACAGCATGGAGTCCGGGACTACAGCGGGGTCCTCTGTAGCTAGGGCTTGCTCAAAGTGTTCCAGGGCATTGTCCATCTGTCGCTTCTGTTCTTGTAGATGGCTGATCTTCAGCTTGGACTGGACACCCACTGTGGTCAACCTGGAGCTGTCTTCAACTAGGCTGAACCGGCATCTACAATGGGACTTGGCTGAACTAATTTCAACAATGGAGGGGACTTGGCTGAACTAATTTCAACAATGGAGGGGACTTGGCTGAACTAATTTCAACAATGGAGGGGACTTGGCTGAACCAATATCAACAATGGGACTTAGCTGAACTAACCTTAACAATGGAACTTGGCTGAACTAACCTCAACAATGGAACTTGGCTGAACTAACCTCAACAATGGGACTTAGCTGAACTAACCTCAACAATGGAACTTGGCTGAACTAACCTCAACAATGGGACTTGGCTGAACTAACCTCAACAATGGGACTTAGCTGAACTAACCTCAACAATGGGACTTGGCTGAACTAACCTCAACAATGGAACTTGGCTGAACTAACCTCAACAATGGAACTTGGCTGAACTAACCTCAACAATGGAACTTGGCTGAACTAACCTCAACAATGGAACTTGGCTGAACTAACCTCAACAATGGGACTTGGCTGAACCAACATCAACAATGGAACTTGGCTGAACTAACCTCAACAATGGAACTTGGCTGAACTAACCTCAACAATGGAACTTGGCTGAACTAACCTCAACAATGGAACTTGGCTGAACTAACCTCAACAATGGGACTTAGCTGAACTAACCTCAACAATGGAACTTGGCTGAACTAACCTCAACAATGGAACTTGGCTGAACTAACCTCAACAATGGAACTTGGCTGAACTAACCTCAACAATGGAACTTGGCTGAACTAACCTCAACAATGGGACTTGGCTGAACTAACCTCAACAATGGGACTTAGCTGAACTAACCTCAACAATGGAACTTGGCTGAACTAACCTCAACAATGGAACTTGGCTGAACTAACCTCAACAATGGAACTTGGCTGAACTAACCTCAACAATGGGACTTAGCTGAACTAACCTCAACAATGGAACTTGGCTGAACTAACCTCAACAATGGAACTTGGCTGAACTAACCTCAACAATGGAACTTGGCTGAACTAACCTCAACAATGGGACTTAGCTGAACTAACCTCAACAATGGAACTTGGCTGAACTAACCTCAACAATGGAACTTGGCTGAACTAACCTCAACAATGGGACTTGGCTGAACCAACATCAACAATGGAACTTGGCTGAACTAACCTCAACAATGGAACTTGGCTGAACTAACCTCAACAATGGAACTTGGCTGAACTAACCTCAACAATGGAACTTGGCTGAACTAACCTCAACAATGGGACTTGGCTGAACCAACCTCAACAATGGGACTTAGCTGAACTAACCTCAACAATGGAACTTGGCTGAACCAACCTCAACAATGGGACTTAGCTGAACTAACCTCAACAATGGAACTTGGCTGAACTAACCTCAACAATGGAACTTGGCTGAACTAACCTCAACAATGGAACTTGGCTGAACTAACCTCAACAATGGAACTTGGCTGAACTAACCTCAACAATGGGACTTGGCTGAACCAACATCAACAATGGGACTTAGCTGAACTAACCTCAACAATGGGACTTAGCTGAACTAACCTCAACAATGGGGGACTTAGCTGAACTAACCTCAACAATGGGACTTGGCTAAACTAACAACAATGGGACTTGGATGGACCAACTCAACAATGGCATTTGGCCAGACCAACATCAACAATGGGACTTGGCTGAACCAACCTCAACAGCTGCATATATATTTTTTTGCTTAACCCTAGAAAATGTGGTACAGGCCATGATAATCATGGTGGGTAGAAGAAGGCGACTGCTTTTACTGTAAGTGCACCACATGTCTGCACATGTGAAAAGCAGTTCGAATTTACCAGAGCCCTGTACAAATGCATCTAACCCCATGATGTTTGTTATATTTCTTAGAAGCAATGTGAAACTGGGTCAAACTGCCACACTAGGTACTTCAGATTCTTTGAATCAACAGCAGACATTCATTCAATAAGTTGGCCATATTTCAGGCCATAGGATAAGAAAGTAATGGAAGAAAGGTGGAGTCAGTCACCTTGTTGATGAGCAGCTGGGTGTCCATGAGAGAGTTGGTGCAGCTATCCACCTGGTTGCGACCCTTAGTAATCTCCTGTTCCAGCCTTCGCTCCTCCTCCTGCAGCTGGGATAACTCCTGTTGTTTGCCTCGCAGCTCCGTCTCTTGCTCCTACACACTCCGCTGTATGGTTCAATCTGATTGGCAGACAACTTTCATCTAGTTAGACTCTGTATGTTAGCCACAAAATGTAAAATTGTGTTTTTTAGTGTCTTTCATGTCAAGTTCGACTTTTGGTGACTACAGTTAAACCTGTCTATAGCACCCCGTCTAAATAGCACCTTTCTTTAGCATCGTTCTTTGTACATAGTATGATGCATATATACAGTTAAACCTGTCTATAGCGCCCTCTCTTGGGACTCGCTAAAATAGGGTGCTATAGAGAGGGAGTGCTATAGACAGGTCACTTTTAATGTAAATCGCATCGTACTACGTATTTAAAATCAGGCGCTATAGAGAGGGAGGCGCTATTTAGAGGGGGCGCTATAGACAGGTCACTTTTAATGTAAATCGCATCGTACTACGTATTTAAAATCAGGCGCTATAGAGAGGGAGGCGCTATAGACAGGTTTAACTGTTTATAATTACAGTAAAACCCCTCTATAGTGAACCCCAATGGGACAGAGCTTTTGGTTCACTATAGCCACGGTTCACTATAGCCACGGTTTGGCTATTTTTTTTTACTTTTCAAAAATTTTAGACTGTATAATTAAAAAACAGCCATACACACAAGAAGAGGCTGCCTCTTAATAGTGGTCACTTTATTTTAAATCATTTAATTGACTAATTTCCTTATATTAATACTGAATAATAATAGAAATCATTAGATAATAGGTTCTTCTTATGATTAATATACATGTACCTCTATGTCTAAGTTAAAAATCAAGACAAATCCTAGGCAAAGTATTATTAAATATATATTCAAAGATATGAAATGATTTTAAAACATCATTATCACATTATATAATACAATTTTTACTTGAAAAAATGGCTCTAATACCTTGTTGTTTCAAAGCATTCTTCCAAGCATTGCACCATTCAAATAAAGTTAGTGTTTTTCTTCCATTTCATGTTTCCCCCATATTCTTCTAGGTCAAGATTTCGTTTTTTTTTTTTTTTAACCTGCCATGCAAAACATTGCTGACTTTAAAATCACCATAGTTAATGGCATAAAAATAATTTTTGTTTCATCACGGGACCGTTTATTTGGACTTTTTTTTTTTTAGCCCTAAAACGTACGATCGCAATCGCGGCAAAAGTTGAGGTTGATTCCTCTTTGTAACAATTTTTAATAACTTTATATTTTATCTTTTATAATAGAAAAGTTATATTCTCTTATTTTAATATGTTCTTAACATTTTGCCTATGTTGTTTCACTTTGAAAAGTTCTGAAAATGGCCTTTTTTTTTTTTATGAAATAATGCTTTTGTTTTTAAAATGCCTTTATTTTCTTCATTTTGGAAGCCATTTGCAATTTTTATATTTCAAATTTAATGGATGCAAAGATATTCTAATTAATAAAAAGTATAATGTGTAAAAATTTATACAACATACAGCAAAAATAAAGTGCAAAAATCAAACAAACAATGCCGCTAAATTTATTGTTTTGAAATCGCGATCCGCGAGCTTTAAACATGCTCAAAATTTTGTTTTTTAATTTTTTTTTTAAATTACAATTCTAAGTTCGTTATAAGCATAGTATTTTTAATAGATTTTATCATTTTGGGACCCGAAATAGGTTCGTTATAGGGGTAGTTCGTTATTCTAAAATCGCAAAGTTCGTTATAACGATGGTATTTTCAATGGAATGGAATTGGGAATCGGCGTGGGTTCGTTATAAGGGAAGGTTCGTTATAGCGGGGTTTTACTGTATATATATATTTTTAATATTACAGACTGTGCACTTTGCATGTATTGACAAGATGTCAATATAATTATTTTTATTGTCAATTGTCTAAGCTTTTACAAGCTTGATACCCTAATATGATTGAATGGATAGGAAAGAAGAAGAAGAAGAGAGAACCAGTTAATTGACATAATGTTTACTACAACCATAGCACCAGAATGGTTAGAAATCTTCGCTAATGGACAAAATGCCATGCTATATTGAATGACCCCCTGGAACACTGAGCATTGCAGTCTGTCTGCTCTCCACAATCACCCCTGGGCTCAATACAATTGGACCCGTCTCCCCCTGATCTCCACGGATCACCACCCTGCCCCCCTCCTCTACATCTCGGCTCTCCTGGCCTCACCCGGTGAAGATCCCCTGGCCACCCAGGCCCCTCCAACAGTGCAATGTATATAGTGATTTGTATATATTCTGCATTATGTGTCCATTGGGGCTCAAAAATCATCCATTCTGGTTAGCAGCACCGTAAATAAAGATATTTCCGCCTATCAGAATTCACGACAGTCTCGATCCGGTTCCATGCGGCCATCACAATGTCCCTAAGAAGAGACATAAACGTTTTCTTAATCCTGACGATTCATCTTGGTGTTATAGACAGTGCGTTTGGTTTCTATCTAAACCATATCTCATACATACTAGCCCATAGGCTTTAATCAGTGTATTAAGGGTCGAATATTGGAACAAGTAGAAATGTTTACACCTACCCCCCGATTTACACGGTACTTGTTTTACACGGTTTTCCAAATAAGTTTTTTTTTTTTTGTTTTGTTTTTATCGCACTATACTAAATGCTACTGTGATTGAACACATGCGCTGTGTACACATCTCACGAGGAATCCCGAGCTTATGTGCTGACTTGCTGCACACGCACACTGTGTCTGTATTTCTTTTTTTTTTAAATAAATTTTTAGGATGAGTAAAAAAAAAAATGTTTAATTTTCGATTTACACGTTTTTCTCAGGAACGTATCTACCGTGTAAATCGGGGGATAGGTGTATTTAAGTTACCCAGAAATTATTTGAAAAGAGAAAAAATAAAAATCAGGTAAAAAGTTTCTTTTAATTCTGAATTTGTAGGCTTTCGAGCAAAATATATACTGCTCTTCAACGGGGTAATACTCTTATGTACATCTCTTAATTAAATAAACACAAGGTAATAAGACCAAATCCAAATAAATAAATAGTGTGTGATGTTTCAGCAACATCTTTTAATTAATAAAAGAAAATAAGACCTAAGGCTCGAGGAGCATGAACTCATGGAATTCGTGTAATCTTTACACAAGGGGATAAGAAACAACAACAACAACAAATAAGACCTAATCCAAATAATTTATTAGTGTGTGACGTTTCGTCAACAACATTGTCACCATCATCAGACAAAAGAATAAAAATCACACATTAATAAATTATTTGGATTAGGTCTTATTTTCTTTTATTATAATCTATAATCCAAATTGTGCTTTACCATTTTTGATAGACTTCAATGGGATTTTTTTTTTTTTATTCTTTTGTCTGATGATGGTGACAATGTTGTTGCCGAAACGTCACACACCAATAAATTATTTGGATTAGGTCTTATTTTCTTTTATTATAATCTATAATCTAAATTGTGCTTTATCATTTTTTAATTAAATAAAAAGGAGATTGTACATAGAATATTGTGGCGTAGAAAATAACACTGAGAAACTCATCTTGTAAAGTTACAAGAAGCTGAACTTTCCAAAAATAAACTTAGACGTTGAGTTCTAAATGACTTGCAAGAAAGATATATTTATTGTCTCTGCCAGTGACGCGGTCTCCTCAAGCCACGAGTCACAAGCTCTTCTACCCTTTTAATGCTGTGTTTTCTCAACTTCTTGAAATAGAGGAGAGCTTTAGATCATATATAAAAGTAAATGCCACAATATTAGCCCGTTGAAGAACAGTATATTTGCTGGAAAGCTTGCAAATTCAAAATTAAAAGAAACTTTTTACCTGATTTTTATTTTTCCTCTTTCAAAAAAAAAAAGGCAAATATTGGATCAAAATATAATGTTTGACAGCCACTTCTGATTCTTTCCAATTGAACAATATGAAGGTCTGCAGAGACCCCGTTCTCAGGGCTCAAAAATCATCCAATCTGGTTAGCAGGCCCATAAATAAAGATATTTCCCCTAAGTCAGCCTGCCACTGAGTAGCACTCCCAGTCTTAATGACAAAGGCTGACACATTCTACTTCACCCAGTCATGATGGTTGTCAAGTCTCAAGCTTTACAAGCTTTATACCTTCTTCTTCTTCTTTCTTATCTCCACTCAAATCACACTAAGGTATCAAGCTTGTGAAGCTTGATAAGGCACAATTTGGATTATAGATTATAAAACAAGGTAATAAGACCAAATCTACCATTTATTCATTTGGATTTGGTCTTATTACCTTGTCTTGTAAAGCTTGTTGATGGTGTCTGCCGGGGAAGAGTAGAGCTCATCAATTAATGAGTCAATACAGTCAATAATATGTCTTGAGGTTGCATGCTGAGAATTGCACTTAGTACATAGTGGGAGAACCCTGCAACCATTCTGGAGCTTGATACCTTAATATGATTGAGTGGAGATAAGAAAGAAGAAGAAGATATTTCTAGACATGCTATGCACATGAAATATAGAGAGAGAGAACACTCACCGCGATATTCTGTTGTTGCTCCTCAACTTGTTTCCGGAGACTTTCAATCTGGAACATCCACTGGGTCACAAACCTCCAATACAACTAACTCACCACTTATTAGCTTTAACACAACATATTGTTGTGTGTCAGCAAGTAGCCAACCGATGGTACACTGGAACATCAATAATTATTGTAATTAATTATTTAATCAACACAAAGCAATAACGCGCCATCTATACATATAAAATGAAAGGATTTAAAAGCACGAATGTTTCTTTTATACATAATACAAACTTCTACTGCCCTTACTGCGATGAAAAAATATTAATCAGAGAAACAGTACCACAGAGATGATGGGTATAAATTATATTTGACCATTGACCCCCATTTTGCGGCAATTTTTTAAATTCAACGTACCCGTTATCATTTTACCCTTCGTTTAGAATGTACCCGGTGATTAGAATGTACAGTTATAGCTCCATCCCCTCCTACAACTGGCCCGGTGAGACCCCAAACATCAAGACCTTCCTGGACTGGACCACGAGTCCAGCACTGCACCAAATAAACCATCTGAGTAGTACATCCCTGTCTTTGTCTCATCAATATAAACTCCGCCTTTGCTGGTCCCAAGCCCGGATGAAAAAGGAGGAGGGGGAGCAGTAACAAGCTCACTAAAAAACCTAGGTTCAGCTTGCCCGGCTGATAGTACCCTTTAAGGGCTCCAGGGATACAGAATGAGCAGCGTCTGTACTCCATGTTAGGAGCAGCTGCACATGGTGTTTGTTCCTCATGTCAAAGGTGGCCATTTTTTTTGGAGCTAAGTCGGCCTGCCACTGAGTAGTGCTCCATCTAAATTCAGTAGATGTTCAGGACTGGCTGGTTGGGAATTGCATTTGGGGCAGAGAAGCCTCGGGAAGAAACCTTCCTGTAATGAAAGATGTCCTCTTACCAGAGAGTTGCTATATAGTAAAAATGGTAATTTTTCAAATAAGAAATGTCCTTTGTAGAGAGGTTTTCTCTAACGTGATTGTCCTCTCATGGAAGTTCTACTGTATTTATCTTTAAAAAAAGGCAAAAAAAGGCTAAAATAACAACAAACAAAAACCATACAAGTACAATATACAATAAACAAAAATAAAAAGCAAATAATATTAATGAATAAAAATAAATACCTGTTCTTTTTCAAGTAAAGAACCCTCCCCTGTAAAAGACACCTAATTGCAAAGCCAAAATGTCCTTTAAAGAGAGGTGTCCTCTGACTGGAGAGTTGCTAAATACAGTAGAACCTCCCTGTAAAGGACACCTAATTGCAAAGCCAAAGTGTCCTTTAAGGAAAAGTGTCCTCTTACCAGAGAGTTGCTAAAAAGTAAAAATGCTAATTTTTCAAATGAAAATTGTCCTTTGTTGAGAGGTGTCCTCTAGCGTGAGTGTCCTCTCATGGAGGTTCTAATGTACTTATCTTTTTAAAAATGCCAAAAAAGCTAAAATAACAACAAAAAAAAGCATACAAGTACAATATACAATAATCAAAAAATAAAAAGCAAAAAATAATAATAAATACCTGTTCTTTTTCAAGTAAAGAACCCTCCCTGTAATGGACACCTAATTGCAAAGCTAAAGTATCCTTTAAGGAGAAGTGTCCTCTTACCAGAGAGTTGCTAAATAGTAAAAATGGTAATTTTGCATATGAAAACTGTTCATTATAGAGAGGTTTTCTCTAGTGCGAGTGTCCTCTCATGGAGGTTAAAGCTAAAATAAAAAATAACAACAACAAAAAGCATAACAATTAAAATATACAATAAATAAAAATCAAAAAAATAATAAATAAATAAAAATAAATACCTGTTCTTTTTCTTCTTCATACTTCTCTGATAATTCTTTAATATTGTTTTCTAAATTAATCTTCTACCAAACACAGGCCATACAAGGGGAGGCAGGTTAGAAAAAAATAAAATAATAAAAAAGAGCAGACAAAAAAAAAATAAAAAATAATAATAATAAAAGGGGAAGGAGAGAAAACACACACATGCAAAACACAAGTTAATAAAAATTATAAACCCTTGCATCAATATTGAGTAAAATTAATCATTCCTCCAGGGAAAATTATCTTTTCAAAACATTTTTATTCTCTAGCTTTCAGGCATGGACACCCTTCTGCAGGAGAAAACCTGGTATAATTAAACCAGTCTATAGCGCCCCCTCTTGGGACTCACCAAAATAGGGTGTTAAAGATAGAGGGTGCAATAGACAGGTCACTTTTAATGTAAAATTTTCACATTTTAATGCTTAAAATCGGACGCTATAGAGAGAAAGGCGCTATTTAGAGGAGGCGCTATAGACAGGTTTAACTGTTTATTAATTTGTCAATAGAAAACGAGTTAAATATAATCAGATATATGATAAAGCACAATTATATTACAAGAAAATAAGACCTAATCCAAATAATTTAATAGTGTGTGACATTTCGGCAACAGCTTTGTTATCAAAACATCACACACTATTAAATTATTTGGATTAGGTCTTATTTTCTTGTAATATAATCAGATACAATTTATATCCGATTATATATTTAACTTGTATTCTATTGACGTAATCATTATACCAGGTTTTCTCCAGTAGAAGGACGTTTATGCCTGAAAGCTAGAGAATAAAAATGTTTTGAAAAGATACTTTACCTGGAGGAATGATTGATTTTACTCAAAAATTATAAATATATGACCCTTTTGGAGACGCTGGTCATGTAAATTATTCCTTTTTTTTTTTTTTTGCATATTCATTCAGAAGATTTACATACACCTATCCCCCGATTTACACTGTACTTGTTTTACACGTTTTCGCTTTTACACGGTTTTCCAAATAAGTTTTTGTTTTTATCGCACTATACTAAATGCTACTGTGATTGAACACATGCGCTGTGTACACATCTCACGAGGAATCCCGAGCTTATGTGCTGACTACATATTTTAACCTGTCAATGCATTTTATTTTTATTTCTGTGTACACTAATCCCCATATTTACACGTTTTTCTCAGGAGCATATCTACTGTGTAAATCGGGGGATAGGTGTATTTGTAAATATAATTCTGTATATAAGGATGTGTAAGTTTAATAAAAGTGTGTCAGTAACAATCGGGTGTTGGTGAATTATTAGTGTCATCAGTGTGTTGTGGGCACTTTTAAGGAAGCAAATAGGCTTCAAACTCTGCCTTTGCCGGTCCCAAGCCTGGATGAAAAAGGAGGAGGGGGAGCAGTAACAAGCTCACTAAAAAACCTGGGTTCAGCTGGCCCAGCTGATAGTACCCTGTAAGGGCTCCTAATCCAGGGATGCAGGATGAGCAGCATTTGTACTCCATGTTAGGAGCAGCTGCACATGGCGTCTGTTCCTCATATCAGAGGCGGCAATTTCTTTTGGAGCTAAGTCGGCCTGCCACTGAGTAGTGCTCCCAGTCTTAATGACAAAGGCAGACGCATTCTACTTCACCCAGACCCTAATATGATTGAGTGGAGATAAGGAAAAAGAAGAAGATATAGGCTTCGGTTGGAGACCAGAAGAAGTCTGGCAAGAAGATACAGTCAACACAACTATTTATATAAGACCAGACATATCCAGAATGCGGCAAGCTTTCCGAGCTTAGTAAGTGAGGCAGTGATCGTATCTGAAACACCTTTAAAAGTCTTGTCGGCTAAGCCATGCTTCGATTCTCACACTATCATTTATGGACCACCCTAGAAATATTGGTTGTTCTATTTAAAGAGGACTATCTTTAGTTATACTGTGTTAGAATAAAAAATAATGAATGTTTTTTTTTTGCTTATATATCCCAAGTACACGTGGTACAGGCCATAATAATCATGGTGGGTAGAAGTAGATGACTGCTTTTACTTGCCGGTCCCAAGCCCGGATGAAAAAGGAGGAGGGGGGAGCAGTAACAAGCTCACTAAAAACCTGGGTTCAGCTGGCCCAGCTGATCCACCCTGTAAGGGCTCCTAATCCAGGGATACAGGATGAGCAGCGTTTGTACTCTATGTTAGGAGCAGCTGCACATGGCGTCTGTTCCTCATGTCAGAGGCGGCCATTTCTTTTGGAGCTAAGTCGGCCTGCCACTGAGTAGTGCTCCCAGTCTTAATGACAAAGGCAGACACATTCTACTTCACCCAGTCATGATGGTTGTCAAACAGACACCATCAAGGGTCACAACTTGATAACCTAATATGATTGAGTGGAGATAAGAAAGAAGAAGAAGAAGAAGAAAGAGTCATTTTTAAATTGTTATGTGTAAATGACATTGAAAAGCCAATAATTACAAAGAGAAATAAACAAACACAACCAGTACAGCGGCAAATTTTAGGAACAGAGTCATTCTACCTGAGTGTCAAGATTGTCAAGTCGCTTGCGAGCCTCTCCTCGCTGTAAGTCGAGCTGTTTATAACATGGCGGTGAGGGTATCTTGTTCCTGTGTCAGAGCTGTCACATCTGCCAGGCAGGACTTCAACTCTTCTTCCTTCTGGCTGATGTCAGATTCTAGGCTCTGCCGCTCCCTGCACAGGGTCAAATTACAACTTTACGACCATTTAACATTACAGAGCATTGCTAAGTCTAATATGATGCACTAGCGCACCATCTGTTATCAAAATTCAAAACTATTATAGACGCGCAAGATTCTTTTTGAAATTAAACAATTTCTACTGCCCTTACTGCAATGGAAAAATTAATGGGAACGTCTGGCTCATTAGTAGCGAACCCTCCCAGCGTTTTCGCCAGTTTAATCAATCATACCGCTGTTATATTGCATATTTGGAACTTCCTTTTATAGTGATACTGTTGGTAGACTCTTGGAATGGGTATTTTAGATGAACTATGAACACAAGCATTAAGACTAATATGCTAATATATTGTGCCATATAAAAGAAGGCTAAAATGATCCACATGTGGATATGGGTGGCAAATGTACCAATCAGAAGCCCAGCTGATGGCCAGAAGTGAAGTTATCCTTGCTGTTATTAATGACAATTAAATTTATTGACTTCCTAGTCAATGTTTACAAAATAATCTACTCCGACTCAAGAGCAGCCATTTATACCCTTCAAAGCTGCTTCTCCAGTCAAGAACCTCTCCTCAAGAGCATTGCTAAGTCTGTAAACCGACTCCCAGCCAACAGCTCAGTCACAGTGCAATGGCTTCCAGCTCATGTTGGAATTCCTGGAAATGAGATAGCAGACTCTCTGGCAAAGGCTGGAGCTCTTGGCTTACCTGAAGCCAGGGAATTTACCACCCAACTAGACGAAAGAGACCTCCTCCGTACCATCAAATCCCAATGCCTGCAGGAATGGAAATCTAATGCTGCACACAATGACTGGTACAGAGCAGGAGGGACAAGCACCGGTTCTGTCCTCCCAAGAGAACAACAGTCTTTGATTTCCAGACTTAAGTCTGGTCATCTACAGACAATGACTTTCCATAATGGTTGCAAGGTTTTCCCACTATGTACTAAGTGCAATTCTCAACCTGTAACCTCAAAACACATTATTGACTCATCCATCGATGTGCTCTACTCATCCCTGGCAGACACCATCAACAAGCTTTACAAGCTTGATACCCTGATATGATTGAGTGGAGATAAGAAAGAAGAAGACACATCCCCAGCAGACAACATCAAAAAGCTCTACAAGCTTGATACCCTAATATGATTGAGTGGAGATGAGAAAGAAGAAGACACATCCCCAGCATACACCATCAACGAGCTCTACAAGCTTGATACCCTAATATGATTGAGTGAAGATAAGAAAGAAGAAGACACATCCCCAGCAGACACCATCAACAAGCTCTACAAGCTTGATACCCTAATATGATTGAGTGAAGATAAGAAAGAAGAAGACACATCCCCAGCAGACACCATCAACAAGCTCTACAAGCTTGATTCCCTAATATGATTGAGTGGAGATGAGAAAGAAGAAGAAGAGCATTACAAAGCTGATTGGAGAATAGGGAAATGTAGAGGAAACAAAACCATTTAGCACAAATGTTTGTGCATGTACCTTGCTAAGTCTCTACCTAAATACAGAAGAATACTTCATTTCTCAGAGTTTCCCAGGGTTGGGCACTTACTTCTGTAGGTCGTTGTACTCCGCAGCAATGAGGTCAAGTTCCCTGTTCCCCGTAGTAAGGGGTGGGATAGAGGGAGCGGGGGCAGGGGGCGATTCATCTCCCCCTGTGATCAGGTCAATCTCAGGGGTGATCTGTGCTGGGGGTGTCTGTTCTGTAGGGGCCGAGGGTTTGGGCCGCAGCGTGGGGGGCACCATCTGAGGTGTGAGTGCTGTGGGTAGTTCCACTCCCTGCAGTTTCTGGTTTACTAGATACATGGCCAGGGCAAACTGCTCCGAATTCAGTTTCCCGTTGTCCCGCACATTGCATAGGTTCCTGCAGCACAGTAACTATGGACAACTTCTTGGAGTTACTAAACACATTAATATATTGTTTTGAAAATAGAGCAATCCATAAATAAATCTTTAAATAAAAAGCATATATTGGATCAAAATACAGTTAAACCTGTCTATAGCGCCCCTTCTAAATAGCGCCTTCCTCTCTATAGCGCCAGATTTTAAATACGTAGTACGATGCAATTTACATTAAAGGTGACCTGTCTATTGCACCCCGTCTCTATAGCACCCTATTTTGGTGAGTCCTAAGAGGGGGCGCTATAGACAGGTTTAACTGTATCATTTATTTTACCAATATTTCAGTTGGCTGAACGCCAACCTTTATCAAGATATTATAACATATTAATGTTTGTCAAAAACAAACTCAGTGCCACATAATATATTGTAGCAAAATATATATTAATTTATAAACATACAATCAATTTTGATATTATATTTTTGTTACTCTGCAAACTTGCTTGTAAAATTACAATGGTACCTCATTATAGCAGCCTTTCTTTATAATATCAACTTAAGGTAATAAGATCAAATATGAGGTTTCGGTAACAGTGCTGTTGCCATCATCCCATGGTTTTTTTTTTTTGGCTTATCCCTAAGTACACGTGGTACAGGCCATGATAATCATGGAGGGTAGTTAGCGACTGCTTTTTACTGTAAGCGCACCACATGTCTACACATGTGAGAGCAGTTCGACTTTGCACTTACAAATGTGCCAGAGCTCCGTTTGGTTACTTGCACTTGCTGGTGGGGTTGGACTTTTGCAAGAATCGGGGGGCCATTGGAGCATTTTTTTTTAAACAGAAAAAAGTGTCCAATGCGGGAATCGAACCCGGGTCGTAGTGGTCGAAAACCAAATGGTTTAACCAGCCTTCCCCCGATCCCCCATCATCCCATGGTAACATAAGGAAGATGGTAACAATGCTGAAACGTCACACACTATTTATCTGAATTTGGTCTTATTATCCTGTGTTTATAATCAATAATCCAAATTTTAAGACTTATATAAGACCAAATCCAAATGTAACAGCGTTGTTACCATCTTCAGACAAAAGTACTGAATTCAACACTTTTTTTTTAGATATAATTAAAAGCATATCTATAAATATCATTGATATTTCCTCTTTCTTCCATTCTGTTAATTGTAGCACATTTCTTTTGGAAGAAAAAGGCTTCTTTAAATTGTCTCTTAAAATAATTTTTCTCATAATCTAGTATCTTTGTTTCTTTTAGGTTAAAATTATTATGCCCTGTGATTTTTCTATGTTCTACAAGTGCAGAATTCTCAATTTTATCCCATTTCAGAGCATATTCATGGTTTTTCATTCTTTCTTTTAAAGTTCTGGATGTTTGTTCTACATAGCATTCACTACTTTTGTCTGAAGATGGTAACAACGATGTTACCGAAACATCACACACTATTTATTTATTTGGATTTGGTTTTATTACCTTGTGTCTATGTGTCTATGTGTAAAAAGTTCTTTCAAGATTATATTTCAAGTTTGTTGTTGTTTCTTATCCCCTTGTGTAAAGATTACACAAATTCCATGAGTTCATGCTCCACGAGCTGTTTTATGATAAGCAGCAGCCTCTCCCAAAGGTTCTGTTTAGTACATCTAATGCAAGCCAAAATGTGTTCTGGAGCTGCAGGTGCCAAGCTACATTTTGGGCAAGTGGGGTAGATTTTGTTATTATTTTCTATCTTCAATGGCTTGAGATGGCCTGTTCTAAATCTTGTTAGTGTTGTTTGATGCTGTCTATTTCTGATGTTCAAAGCTCCTCCTGGGTTCACTCCACTGTACCAACTATATTTCAGGTTTAAAATACTGTAGTTCTTTATGCTCTATCCAGAAATCTAGGATAATAAGAGATTTATTTTTTTATTTTGTTATTCACACACATAAATTTTAAGAATTCATCATTTTAACTTCTCTCACCTATAACTCAGGCATTCACAGATGCAAATTTATTTGATGGGGTGTCCTGAAATCATTAAAATTAAAGAGATAAAGTGTGCAATTCTCAACCTGTAATCCCAAAACACAATTTTAACTGTATTGACTCATCCATTGATGAGCTCTACTCTTCCCCGGCAGACACCATCAACAAGTTCTACAAGCTTGATACCTTAATATGATTGAGTGGAGATAAGAAAAAAAAAAAGACATTATTGACTGTATTGACTCATCCATTGATGAGCTCTACTCTTCCCCAGCAGACACCATCAGCTTTACAAGCTTGATACCCTAATATGATTGAGTGGAGGCTTGATACCCTAATATGATTGAGTGGAGATAAGAAAGAAGAAGACATTATTGACTGTATAGACTCATCCATTGATGAGCTCTACTCTTCCCCAGCAGACACCATCAACAAGCTTTACAAGCTTAATACCCTAATATGATTGAGTGGAGATAGGAACGAAGAAGAAGCCTAAGGTAGGACCTTCATGTTAGGACTTGATGCTAGTAACATGGGTGTAATAGAAAGACAGCTGTGTGTTGCTGCTGTTGAATCCCAAGTACACATGGTACAGGCTGTGATAATAATTGTGTGTACTGTATGTATACCACATGTGTCCTTTTAGAAGCTGCTTGACTTTTGAATTTGCAAGGTGAGACTTAGTTGTACGATTCTGGCAATGAAATTGCAGTTTAACATTTCCTTATTCAAGTAGCCTACTTAAATCAGAGCATTCTGTGAGGGTCGGTAGAAGGATGGTCTAAATAGTTGGTTTTCAACTGCTACGACCCAGGTTCAATTCCCGCATTTGGCACTTTTTTCTGATATAAAAAAAAAATGCTCCAATGGCCCCCGTTTCTTGCAAAAGTCCAACCCCACCTGCGAGT
>CP092864.1:147230659-147302730 GCA_030710605.1 Cordylochernes scorpioides
CTTATTTTCTTGTAAAATGGAGTCATGTTAATTATATCTATCTGCAAACCACCTATGAGATCATACAGAGAAGTGGCAAAGTTGTTAGAAGGTTAACACTTACTTGATGCAGAGACAAGATCAGTGCAAGCAGCAGCAGAGAAGGTAGGACATTGTGGTGGCAGTTTGGAGAGAGCAACTTGGAAAGTTTATATTCCTTCTATTAGAAGTTCACTAAACCTACCTATGAGTTTATAGCTTTTTTTTTGCTTATCCCTAGTACATGTGGTACATGCCATGATAATCATGGTGGGTAGAAGTAGATGACTGCTTTTATTATAAGTGCACCACATGTCTACACATG
The DNA here is from genome assembly GCA_030710605.1 of Cordylochernes scorpioides. Lineage (NCBI taxonomy): Eukaryota > Metazoa > Arthropoda > Arachnida > Pseudoscorpiones > Chernetidae > Cordylochernes > Cordylochernes scorpioides. The sequence goes on from CP092864.1 coordinate 147,231,003, forward strand.
TGAATTCCTAGTACATGTGGTACAAGCCATGATAATAATCTATGCGTCGAATGCGTCTGGCTTTTTCATTAAGACTGGGAGCACTACTCAGTAGCAGGCCGACTTAGCTCCAAAAGAAATGGCCGTCTCTGACATGAGGAACAGACGCCATGTGCAGCCGCTCCTAACATGGAGTACAAATGCTGCTCATCCTGTATCTCTGGAGCCCTTACAGGGTACTATCAGCCGGGCCAGCTGAACCCAGGTTTTTTAGTGAGCTTGTTACTGCTCCCCCTCCTCCTTTTTCATCCGGTCTTGGGACCGGCAAAGGCGGAATTATGATAATCATGGTGGGTAGAAGTAGCTGACTGCTTTCAGTGCTGTAAGTGCTCGAAAGCTTAGCTGAATAAAAAACTTGATAAGAAACTCCTCGCCTCATGATTTATTACTTTTGATACTATACTAAGAAATGACAGAACTTCAGTAGATGGAGGGCTCCTCCTGACCTTCCTCAAAGACCTTTCTTTTGAAAGAAGGAACTACTACAAATTACTACAGTTTAGACCAATCGTCCACTGACGGCTAATGCACAGGCCATGCTAATCATGGTAGGTAGAAGTAGACCACTGCTTTTAAAATGTCTACACATGTGAAAGGCAGTTTTGCTTATCCATAAGTACACGTGGTACAGGCCATGATAATCATGGTAGGTTGAAGTAGGCAACTACTTTTACTGTAAGTGCACCACATGTCTACACATGTGAAAAGCAGTTTTGCTTATCCCTAGTACATGTGGTACAGGCCATTATAATCATGGTAGGTAGAAGTAGGCGACTACTTTTACTCTAAGTGCTCCACATGTCTACACATGTGAAAAGCAGTTTTGCTTATCCCTAGTACATGTGGTACAGGCCATTATAATCATGGTAGATAGAAGTAGGCGACTACTTTTACTCTAAGTGCTCCACATGTCTACACATGTGAAAAGCAGTTTTGCTTATCCCTAGTACATGTGGTACAGGCCATTATAATCATGGTAGGTAGAAGTAGGCGACTACTTTTACTCTAAGTGCTCCACATGTCTACACATGTGAAAAGCAGTTTGACTTTGCACTTGCACTTATGTCCTGGACATATCTAGTGATATATTGTGTATCATTGGAGTGATATAATGCCAGGTACACGTGGTACAGGCCATGATAATCATGGTGGTTAGAAGTAGGCGGCTGATTTTATTATAAGTGCACCACATGTCACACATGAGAAAAGCAGTTCGACTTTGCACTTATAAATGTGCCAGAACCCAGTTTGGTTACTTGCACTCGTTGGTGGATTTGGACTTTTTTTTCAAGAATCAGGGGCCATTGAAGCATTTTATAAGTCAGAAATAAAGTGCCCAAAGCGGGAATCAAACCCAGGTCGTAGCAGTCGAAAAACAATGGTTTAGACCATCCTTCTACCGATCCTCCTGGACATATCTGGTGATATATTGTGTATCATTGGAGTGATATAATGCCAGGTACACGTGGTACAGGCCATGATAATCATGGTGGTTAGAAGTAGGCGGCTGATTTTATTATAAGTGCACCACATGTCACACATGAGAAAAGCAGTTCGACTTTGCACTTATAAATGTGCCAGAACCCAGTTTGGTTACTTGCACTCGCTGGTGGGGTTGGACTTTTGCTAGAATCGGGGATCATTGTAGAATTTTTTTTTTTTTAATCAGAAAAAAGTGTCCAATGTGGGAATCGAACTTGTGTCATAGCGGTTAAAAAACAATGGTCTAGAATATCCTCTTAGACATATCTAATGATATATTGTGTGTTATTGAGGTGATATAATCCCAAGATTCTGAAGACTTTCCAAATTGCTCTTCCCACAGTGTGAGCAGTGAAGCAAGGGAACGGGGGGCAAAGAGTTAGAAGAGGCAGAGACAACGTGCAATTCATTCTTCTTTATTATTGGCTTGTTACTTTGTTATACTGTTATTTGGGTTAGTGTAAGGGGGGGGAATTCTTTTATATAATTATAAATCATCTTTCAGTTTAGGTGAGAGAGTTAAACAAAACAGATTAATATTCACTCATTACAATTAGACCCTCCATTAGTGATGTTAACACGGTAGAACAGAAACTATATACAGACTGCCGTTTCATCACCTTTTTAGAGAGTAGGACTCATTGTTAGGGAGAGAAAAATGGGTTTACAAAAACTAGTTAAATAATAGTTAAATAAGATAGTTAGAGAAGAGAAAGGAAAAGATAGAGAAAGAACAGTAATAAAAATTAAAGCCAGAAAAAAAGAATAATAGTAAATAACATCTATAATAGTAATGATAATAATCTATAATAATCATTATAAGTAATGATAATCAATAAGAAAGTAAAGAGATAATATATCTATATATACACATAATGTTAATCATAATAAAAATATATCTCAACTATATATATATATATATTATAACCTAGCATATTCATGTTTTAATATACATATAACTCAAACAGCAATAATCTTCTGAGGTTTTTTTCTTATAACAACATGTAGGGGGGGGGGGGGATATTCTCAGACAACAACAACAACAAACAAAGTCCAAGGTAGGTAAGTTAAACTAACAAAGTAAACAGCAAAGACAAAGAGAAAATTAAAAACTTCAACAACAAGAGAATCTAGAAAAAATAACAAAAGAGAGAATCAACATATGATAAAAGCACAATTTGGATTATAGATTTATAATACAAGGTAATAAGACTTAATCCAAATAAATAGTGTGTGACATTTCGGCAACAGTATTGTCACAATCATCAAACAAGAGAATAAAATTATTATTTTTTCCCTCATTTATTCTTTTGTCTGATGATGGTGGCAATACTGTTGCCGAAACGTCACACACTAATAAATTATTTGGAGATTAGGTCTTAATTTCTTGTAAGAGAACAAAGAAAGAAAAAAAAGAGAGAACCAACATAGTAAAAAAATTGAGTAAAATTAATCATTTCTCCAGAGAAAAGTATCTTTTCAAAACATTTTTATTCTCTAGTTTTCTGGCACCAACGCCCTTCTATGTGCTCTATTGACGAATTAATACTTTTGTCTGAAGATAGTAACAACACTGTTACCGAAACGTCACACACTATTTGGATTTGGTCTTATTACTTATGTTTATTGCATTTCTCAGCCTGCAACCCCAAGACATATTATTGACTGTATTGACTCATCCATTGATGAGCTCTACTTTTCCCCGGCAGACACCATCAACAAGCTTTACAAGCTTGATACCCTAATATGATTGAGTGGAGATAAGAAAGAAGAAGATATTATTGACTGTATTGACTCATCCATTGATAAGCTCTACTTTTCCCCGGCAGACACCATCAACAAGCTTTACAAGCTTGATACCTTAGTGTGATTGATTGGAGATAAGAAAGAAGAAGATATTATTGACTGTATTGACTCATTCATTCATAAGCTCTACTTTTCCCCGGCAGACACCATCAACAAGCTGTACAAGCTTGATACCTTAGTGTGATTGAGTGAAGATAAGAAAGAAGAAGAAGACTTATGTTTATAATCTATAATAGAAATTGTGCCTTATTATCATTATACCAGGTTTTCTCCTGTAGAAGGACGTCCATACCTGAAAACTAGAGAATAAAAATGTTTTAAAAAGACACTTTTCCCTGGAGGAATGATTAATTTTACTCAATATTGATACAAGGGTTTATTTAATAGAATAGTAAAAAATGCAAAAAAAATCTGTATACTGAACTATAATAAACTTGTTATATAAAAAAACGTACCTGGATCTGTAAAGAAAAAGAAAAAACATTTTTTTTCTCAAAATATTTCGAGAGATTAACACAAAGCAATAACGCACCATCTATACATATAAAATGAAAGGATTTAAAAGCACGAATGTTTCTTTTATACATAATATAAACTTCTACTGCCCTTACTGCGATGAAAAAAAATATATAAATATTGCTCCCTCTTTATCAATTTATTTATATTAATATCCAGGTACGCTCTTTTATATAATCTTAATTAATGGATCGCCTTTTGAATCAAACTGTAATAAACAGGTTCTTTAAAATTAAATATACTTAAGCCAGTAAATCTTTATTTTCGAAACATCAAGACAATAAAAAAGATTTACTGGCTAAAGTATCTTTAATTTAAAGAGCTATGAATGCCGGCCAGGCAGCCTCATCTTTATGATACAATAACAAAATTATTCATTGAAGCCAATAAATCTGTATAAAGTGAACTATAACAAACAAATATCATTCAATGATAAAGCACAATTTGGATTATAGATACAAGGTAATAAGATCTAATCCAAATAATTTAATAGTGTGTGACGTTTCGGTAACATCATTGTTACCATATTATCCAAAAAAAGAATAAATGAGAAAAAATATCACAGAATGTTCTTAAATAGTACTGTTATCAAATGTGTAAACAAGATAACAGATAAGAAAAAATAAGTTTTTTTTAAGACAACCTGAAATATTCTTCTTGAATTAAAACACGATAATGCTCAATTTGGATTATAGATTATAAACACAAGGTAATAAGACCAAATCCAAATAAATAAATAGTGTGTGATGTTGAAGATGGTAACAATGCTGTTACCGAAACATCACACACTATTTATTTGGTCTTATTACCTTGTGTTTACATAAAATAAAAAAACACTTTTAATTCTAAGAATAATGTCTTAAAAAACTATTTTTTCTTATCTGTTATCTTGTTTACACACTTGATAACAGTACTATCTAAGAACTTGCTGTGATATTTTTTCTTGTTTATTCTTTTGTCTGATGATGGTAACAATACTGTTACTGAAATGTCACACACTATTATTTGGATTAGGTCTTATTACCTTGTAAATATCATTCTATTCATTGAGACAGATTAATCAATTGGAAACAATCGACAAACGAGATTCAATGATGGAAGCCAAAAGAAGAAAACAAATGCAAGAGTGACAAAAAGAAAGGAATGGATATGTACCACAAATTTGTTCAACATCATCATTTTCCTATAAAACTTGATAGTTAACAACAAAAGTCTTTTGATTAATTGAGATGCGCAACAGAGATTTGTAGATACAGTTAAACCTGTCTATAGTGCCCCTTCTTGGGACTCACCATAATGCTATAGAGAGGAGGTGCTATAGACATGTCACTTTTGATGTAAATCGCATCGTACTACGTATTTAAAATTGGGCGCTATAGAGAGGGAGGTGTTATTTAGAGAGGGCGCTATAGACAGTTAAACCTGTCTATAGCGCCCCCTCTTGGGACTTACCAAAATAGGGTGCTATAGACAGGTCAATTTTGATGTAAATCACACCGTACTATGTATTTAAAATCTGGTGCTATAGAGAGGAAGGTGCTATAGACAGGTTTAACTTTATTAGTATACAGTTAAACCTGTCTATAGCGCCCCCTCTTGGGACTCGCCAAAATAGGGTGCTATAGACAGGTCACTTTTAATGTAAATCTCATCGTACTATGTATTTAAAATCGGGCGCTATTTAGAGGGGGTGCTATAGACAGGTTTAACTGTATTTGAAGAAAGAAAACAAAGAAACTTTCAGTAATTTAACAGCCATTGTGATAATATAGAATGTTTATCAATGATAAAGAATTTGTGGAAATGAGAGAGGCTGACATTCTGAAACAGTCATGAGAGGTGATACTAAGTCACCTTCTAGGAATATACTAGGGAACTGCTACTGTTGCACACCTAGAAAAATACTGTTGATGGGTTATGGCTCTATAGAAAGAGCAGCATAACCATAGCTGCCTATCTTCCTATGGAGAAATAAATTTTCCTAGATTTTCCAACGTCACGTTTGCGTTGCGTATATGCACACATTGGAGAGAACACATCAAGGATACGTTGAGTAGTTAAAAAAATATCGTACATATGCCTTCCTCCCTGTTGTTTGGATACTAGCAAAGTTCTCTGTGTGTGAGATTTGAGAGAAATTAGGGAATTTGGTTTTGAAATGGGAGTTAATAAAGAGGAGAGATAGATTCTTGAGTGTTTGATATGAAAAAATATTTAACTACAAGATTCAAAATATTTATATATATATATATATGTATATATATATATATTTAGATTTATAAAACTATATACAAAACTATACTGTATTTAACAATCTCCTTTTGGTGGCCAATCAACTATATATATATATCTTTAAATAAAAAGATAAACAAATAGATTTGCTAAGTATTTCTGTTTTGAAATGTATAAAAAAAAATAGTTTAAAGAAATGAAAATTTGTGGCCACCAAGACCATGCACCAATAGCCAAAAAATGTTTAATACATTGACAAAACCTATTTTGTCACCCAAATTAGAAAAAATGGATAGCGGAACTTATTTTTTTGGCATTCGTAATTGAAAAAGAATAATGGGGTAAATAAGAAAAGGAGAAAAAAAAACTGAAAAACTCTGGAAAAATAACGAAAAAAAATGTTTTCACATTTTAACATTGAAGAAGAAGACTAGAGAACCTTCTTTGGTAAAACTTCTACGTGTAATTCCCCAAGCATCTCTCCCCAAGACAGACATAGTTAAGGCAAGAGGTGAAACTAAGAGCAAACTTGTTTGCTAAAACTCTCAATAAAAACCAATTACTTGAAAAAAAAAAAAAAAAAAGAATAAGTTAAAAAAAGAAGAAGAAATGAATGAGAATCCTGCAGAAATACGGTGCAAGACTTCCTGTTTTGTCTATGAGCAAGATAAGAATGATGACTGGGAAAGAAAAGATAGGGGGAGGGGTGTTATCACAATGTAGGGGCCAGCCCCCAGGGGTAGGGGGGGGATGGCGGAAGATTGAACATAGCTAGCTGGTAGGTTTATTTTACCTGATCGAAATTGGCAAAGTTGGCAAAGCCATCGTCTGTGGTGGATGAGGCAAAAGGGTCGCTGCCTCCCATGGCAAAAGGATCATTGGTGGAAGCGGGCGGTGCTGAAGCCATCCCGAAAGGATCAAATGGATCATTGACTGCAGATGGAGGGGGGCCGGCAGCTGGTGATACAGCAAAGGGGTCTGGGGTGGCGGTGGACAGGAAGGGGTCTGCAGGGAAGGTTGAAGGGGTGTAGTTGACTGGAGGGGGAGGTGGAGCAGGGGCTGCTCGGGAGGGTGTCGCCTTGGCTCCATGTTTGGGTGGAGCTGGCCTTGGAGGTGGGGCCTTGCCCTTCTTTGGTGGTAGCTGGGGGGTAGGACTCTCAGGCCTGGGAGGAGGCTGATGGGGGGCAAGGAATGGATCCGTGCCAAATGGATCGGCCCCCTACACACATCTCAGTTAGAACTTTTAAAGAAATATAAACAATAGCCAAAACAAAAATAAACAATAACTGGATGATCCCACCTAAGCACAGTTGGTACAGTGGAGTGAACCCAGAAGGAGCTCTGAACCTCAGACAGCATCAAACAACACTAACAAGATTTAGAACAGGCCATCTCAAGCCATTGAAGATAGAAAATAATAACAAAATCTACCCCACTTGCCCAAAATGTAGCTTGGCACCTGCAGCTCCAGAACACATTTTGGCTTGCATTAGATGCACTAAACAGGACCTTTGGTAGAGGCCGCTGCTCATCATAAAACAGCTCGAGGAGCAAGAACTCATGGAATTCGTGTAATCTTTACACAAGGGGATAAGTAACAACAACAACAACATTATAAAACAGCTCGAGGAGCATGAACTCATGGAATTCGTGTAATCTTTACACAAGGGGATAAGAAACAACAACAACAACAGATTGATTTATCAAAACAAATAACCAAGATCCAACACTTGCACAAGATTTGTGTCTCCAATGTTTCAGGATGAACTAAGTACCAGAGAGAAAATGCGGAATGTGCCCCCATAGAATGGGTAAGTCTATCACATTATTGTACATTGTTGTACACAGCTTGCACCACGCTGATGAGGGCCAACAGCCCGAAACGCGTCCGTGGTTAGTTTTTCTTGATTAATCAAGAATGGGTATTTGGCCAAATCTGGAATAATTAAAAAGCCAACGAGAATAGTTGATATTTATTCCGATAGATGGCGCAAGCCATCAGCGCAACTTTCAGTTGCACGATTAGGAGATGCCTTTTTCTTAATACATTATTGTAGCTTGTAGCGGCAACTTGCCATTGTTACACTCCCATTGTTACAACACATGAGTGTAGGTAGGTAAAATATTTTATTGGATTTCAGATTATTTGATTGTTGATTTCTAACGAACATCAATGAATAAATAGCAGAGGAGATAGACCATGTAGTCAATCAGCTTTCAAGTTGACATTTGTCCTGGTACAACCCCCATGAAGTTAAACATAAGGTAGTGGGCAGGCGTGAGATGATATCCCAACCGCTGCGTATGTGGTTTGCAGTAAAACTATAGCAAAGCTCAAATACTGGCTTCCCTATGTAAAATAAAATTTCTTCTGAGACTATTTTTTTTTTTTTTGCTTATTCCTAGTACACATGGTACAGGCCATGATAATCATGGTGGGTAGAAGTAGGCGACTGCTTTTTAACTGTAAGTGTACCACATGTCTACAAACATGAAAAGCAGTTTTGCTAATCCCTAGTCCATGTGGTACAGGCCATGATAATCATGGTGTGTGGAAGTAGGCGATTGCTTTTACTGTAAGTGCACCACATATCTACACATTTGAAAAGCAGTTCGACTTTGCAATTACAAATGTACAAGAGGCCCGTTTGGTTACTTGCACTCGCTGGTGGGGTTGGACTTTTGCAAGAATCGGGAGCCATTGGAGCATTTTTTTTTATTAATCAGAAAAGAGTGCCCAATGCGAGAATCGAACTCGAGTCGTAGCGGTCAAAAACCAACGGTCTTCCAGCCGCAAACCAGCCTTCCACCGATCCCCACCTCAAATTCTGTTGTTGTTGTTGTTTCTTATCCCCTTGTGTAAAGATTACACGAATTCCATGAGTTCATGCTCCTCGAGCTGTTTTATGATGAGCAGTGGCCTCTCCCAAAGGTCCTGTTTAGAGCATCTAATGCAAGCCAAAATGTGTTTTGGAGCTGCGGGTACCAAACTACATTTTGGGCAAGTGGGATAAATTTTGTTATTATTTTCTATCTTCAATAAATAATATTAAAAAAATAAAATTTCCTCAGAGACTTTGTAATCATCACATTCCACACAGAAAAGGTCTGTTGAAGGTAAACAGAGAGTTGACTTACCAAGCTAGGCTTGTCTCCAAAAGTGGCACCAAAAGGATCAGCTTTGGCTGGAAGACACAAGCACTGTTTGTCAGTTTGTCATTACATCACAGCAACATTCACTCACCACTTGAAGGGGAGAGTCCAAATGGATCTTTTCCTTTGAAAGGATCATCAGCCTGGACATAACAGATGGTCAGATACATTCTGAACTCCACCATTGACCGTCTCAAGCCCAGATAAAAAAGGAGGAGTGGGAGCAGTAACAAGCTCACTAAAAACCTAGATTCAGGTGGTCCAGCTAATAGTGCCCTGTACCGTAAGTTAGGAGCAGCTGCACATAGCATCTGTTCCTCATGTCAGAGGAAGCCATTATTATTTGGAGCTATCTCAGTCTGCTTTTGGGGAGTGTTCCCAGCCTTAATGACATGAGCAACTCCGCCTTTGCCAGTTCCAAGCCCGGATGAAAAAGGAGGAGGGGGAGCAGTAACAAGCTTGCTAAAAAACCTGGGCTCAGCTGGCCCGGCTGATAGTATCCTGTAAGGGCTCCTAATCAAGGTATACAGGATGAGCAGTGTTTGTACTCCATGTTAGGAGTGGCTGGACATGGCGTCTGTTCCTCATGTCAGAGGCTGCCATTTCTTTTGGAGCTAAGCCAGCCTGCCACTGAGTAGTGCTCCCAGTCTTAATGACAAAGGCATTCTACTTCACCCAGTGTGGGAATAAGAAAGAAGAAGAGAGATATATTCTGCGTGATTCTCTACCACATCATTGACTCTATTGACTCATCCATTGATGAGCTCTACTCATCCCCAGCAGACACCATCAACAAGCTCTACAAGCTTCCAGTTGTTCTAGGGGACCAGGCCATCACCATCTCCTCAGCGGCGAAGTACGCGATCTACGTATTCTTTGTAGATCGTGAAATATGTGGTGTCGCTGGAGACCTGCTGGCAATTTTCCACCAAACTCTGCAGCGGTGGCAGAGGCGCCATATTCATTGTACATAGTATTATCACAAAGCAATAACGCGCCATCTATATATATAAAATGAAAGGATTTAAAAGCACGAATGTTTCTTATATACATAATAAAAACTTCTACTGTCCTTACTGCAATAAAACTATATTGGGAGGGCTTGGCTCATCAGTGGTGAACCCTCCCAGCGGTTTCGCCAATTTAATCCACCAGACCGCTTCTCAGAGCTCTAATACAGTATTGGATCATTCTGCTTATATACGCAGCACTGAAGGATGGAATCTCAGAAATGGTTTTCAAGAAAACTATGAACATAAGCTTATAGGACAGAAGAATTACATTCAAATATTTGCATCGAGCAATGCTCTTCCGCAAACAATAAAGACAAGGCCAGTTAGGCATAAATTAACACAAAGCAATAGCGCGCCATCTATACATATAAAATCAAAGGATTTAAAATATAATTATCTTTTTTTAAAATAGTACAGACTGTGCACTTTTGCATGTATTGACAAGATGTAAATAAAATCATTTTAATTGTCAATTGTATACAAGCTTGATACCTTAATATCTCTTCTTTATTATCTCCCCTCAATCATATCAGGGTATCAAGCTTGTAGAGCTTGAGACTTTTCAACCATCATGACTGGGTGAAGTAGAATGGGTCTGCCTTTGTCATTAAGACTGGGAGCACTACTTAGTGGCAGGCCGACTTAGCTCCAAAAGAAATGGCCGCCTCTGACATAAGGAACAGACGCCATGTCCAGCCACTCCTAACATGGAGTACAGACTCATCCTGCATCCCTGGAGCCCTTACAGGGTACTATCAGCCGGGCCAGCTGAACCCAGGTTTTTTAGTGTGCTTGTTACTGCTCCCCCTACATACATTAATATGACTATATGAAGATAAGAAAGAAGAAGAAAAGAAACAATCTAACAAGGGTAGCCATTGAACTTTGATACTGTGGTAGATGTTTTAAAGAAATAGCGCCTTAGCCTTTTTAAATCAAATTAATTATTTTTTATTTAAATACAAACTGATAAATTAAAATGATGGCTAATATTTACATCTACCAGCAACGAACTAACTATGTATATCTATATAACTTCTATATTTTCAGGTCACAGAGTTATCAAAAATAAACAAATTATTATTCATTTTAAAATAAAACATCGTGAAGTATTATTATTTTGGATATTCATTATTTAATAAAATTATAGTTTTTTTTAAACACTTTTAAAATATTACATATTTTTATATATATAAATTATAAACATGTTTAAAATAGTCAAAATGAAGAGTACGATTACAATACCTTGCCGGAGGCGCTGGATCCAAAAGTGTCATCGGCAAATGGGTCGTTGCTGGCAAATGGGTCTGAGGCACTGGTAGGGTTGTCCGATCTCACAAAGGCAGCATTCCCTTCTACTGTAGAACACAGTAGGTCAGGAATGTTTGAGCAAGACGTATTTCTGTGGGTGACTCACCTGATTTGAAAGGGTCTTCACCTTCAAAGGGATCTGTAGGGAAACCATTGATTCCTGCAAAAGGATCTTTACTCTTGAAAGGATCATCCTGGAAAAATACAAAATTGCTCAAGCTATTGAAGATAGAATGATAAAATAGATAAGACTGTATTGACTCATCCATTGATGAGCTCTACTCTTCCCCGGCAGACACCATTAACAAGCTTTACAAGCTTAATACCTTAATATGATTGAGTGGAGATAAGAAAGAGGACATTATTGACTGTATTGACTCATCCATTGATGAGCTCTACTCTTCCCCGGCAGACACCATTAACAAGCTTTACAAGCTTAATACCTTAATATGATTGAGTGGAGATAAGAAAGAGGACATTATTGACTGTATTGACTCATCCATTGATGAGCTCTACTCTTCCCCAGCAGACACCATCAACAAGCTCTACAAGCTTGATACCCTGATATGATTGAGTGGAGATAAGAAAAAAGAAGACATTGTTGACTGTATTGACTCATCCATTGATGAGCTCTAATCTTCCTCGGCAAACACCATCAACAAGCTTTACATGCTTGATATCCTAATATGATTGAGTGGAGATAAGGAAGAAGATGATGGAAAATAACAACAAAATCTACCCCACTTTTCCAAAATGTAGCTTGGCACCTGCAGCTCCAGAACACATTTTGGCTTGCATTAGATGCATTAAACAGGACCTTTGGGAGAGACTGCTGCTTATCATAAAACAGCTCGAGGAGCATGAACTCATGGAATTAGTGTAATCTTTACACAAGGGGATAAGAAACAACAACACAAAACTGCTATTGAAAAACTATGAGAATAAATATGAAGGTAAAAAGTTTCATTATTCAATAAATACAACTATATATTAACACAAATCAATAAAGCGCCATCTATACATATAAAATGGAAGGATTTAAAAGCACAAATGTTTCTTTTATACATAATACAAACTTCTACTGTCCTTACTGCAATGACCATATGTCCATAGTTTTCTTGAAAACCATTTCTGAGATTCCAGCCTTCAGTGCTGCGTATATAAGCAGAATCGTCCAATACAGTATTAGAGCTCCGAGAAGCGTTCTGGTGGATTAAATTGGCGAAACCGCTGGGAGGGTTCACCACTGATGAGCCAAGCCCTCCCAATATATTTTTTCATCGCAGTAAGGGCAGTAGAAGTTTGTATTATGTATAAAAGAAACATTCGTGCTTTTAAATCCTTCCATTTTATACAACTACTAGCCGAATGACCCGGGCAACGCCCGTGTTTTACCCGATTGAATGTTTTGATTCAAATACTATTTGTTACAATTATAAATTGGCGCCTTAAATAAATGCATATGTTAGTTAATAACTATAGCCTATGTGCTTTATCTGTCTATGTACTGTTGGCTTCCGTAGGTGTCTCTTATTGGGAAAAAAAAAGAAAAAAAAAAAAGAGAGGATTCCATTTGGTTATTAACTAATATATGCATTTATTTAAGGAGCGACCCGCTCCAACACAATGGTTACAAAAACGAAAAAGCGAGTTGCGGGGGGGCAAAGGTGGCGCGATCATAGCCGACCAATAGGAGGGCGCCATTCCAAAAAAAAAGCAAACGGTGACAGAGATGACTGATGAAGAATGACGCGTAACTGTATACAACTATATATACAAGGTAATAAGACCAAATCCAAATATATAAATAGTGTGTAGAGGAGAGCTTCAGATCCTGAACTCTTTCAGATAGAATCTTCAAGTGATGGCAGCAACATTGATATTGTAGCGAAGTATTTATTATTTTACACTAGTATTAACAGAGTATCATTTTTTATGTTTATATTTTACTACTCTGTAAACTTCCCTTATTCTTTATCTTTTTTTTTTATCCTTCATAGTTTATTTTTTCCTGAAATAAATTGCTGTGTCATCCTGAAGTTTGTCTTCCCTAATTTTCCACAGGGCAATATTGACTTTGGAATTCATTTTCTTCAGCTCATAGGAAGAATAACTTCTTAGGTCCATTGAAGTCTATAAAATGATAATGCAAAATTTGGATTATAGATTATAAACACAAGGTAATAAGACCAAATCAAAAATCCAAATCTGACACACTATTTATTTATTTGGTCTTATTACCTTATGTTTATAATCTATAATAACTCCGCCTTTGCCGGTCCCAAGCCAGGATGAAAAAGGAGGAGGGGGAGCAGTAACAAGTTCACTAAAAAAACCTGGGCTCAGCTGGCCTGGCTGATAGTACCTGTAAGGGCTCCACGGATACAGGATGAGCAGTGTTAGTACTCCATGTTAGGAGCGGCTGCACATGGCGTCTGTTCCTCATGTCAGAGGCGGCCATTTATTTTGGAGCTAAGTCGGCCTGTCACTGAGTAGAGCTCCCAGTCTTAATGACAAAAGCAGACACATTCTACTTCACCCAGAGATAATCTATAATCTAAATTGTGTATTACCATTTTATAGACTTCAATGGACTTCTGTCATACATTATGCTTTATCTTCATGCCCGTTGAAGAACGATGTGACTCGAAAGTTAGCAGAATGTTCTACACATTAGAAAGAGGGAATCATATATCGCCGCAACTCTTTTTTTTTTTTTAATTAACGCGATTAAGGAAGCTTTCGGGCAAGCCCTTCTTCAGCTAATTATAGTGTACAAACAAGGAGAGATTATTGAAACGAGGGCGATAGGGGCATGGTAAATTTCTTTTCTTTTATTTTATATTAAAAACGATATATAATCTCTCCTTGTTTGTACACTATAATTAGCTGAAGAAGGACTTGCCCGAAAGCTTCCTTAATCACGTTAATAAAAAAAAAAGAGTTGCGGCGATATATGATTCCCTCTTTCTAATTTGTCGAAATCCGCAATCCGTTTACCATGTTCTACACAAGAAGCTCCTTTTTGTTCTTTTATATCACAATATAGTAAGTTATTATTTCTTATCCCCTTGTGTAAAGATTACATGAATTCCATGAGTTCATGCTCCTCGAGCTGTTTTATGATGAGCAGCGATCTCTTCCAAAAGTACTCATGTCCTGATAAAGCACAATTTGGATTATAGATTACAATAAAAGAAAATAAGACCTAATCCAAATAATTTATTAGTGTGTGACGTTTCGGCAACAACATTGTCACCATCAACAGATAAAAATAAGTATAAATGATATTTACAGATATACCTTTAATTATATTTAAAAAAAAAAATCACTTTCAATTCTAAGAGGAATATTTCAAGTTGACTTAAAAATATATTTTCCTTATATTTGTTATCTTGATAACAGTACTATATAAGAACTTGCTGTAATATTTTTTCTCATTTATTCTTTTGTCTGATGATGGTGACATTGTTGTTGCCGTCACACAGTAATAAATTATTTGGATTAGGTCTTATTACCTTTTATTACTCATGTCTTGTTTACTGCAATATAGTAATGGTAATGAAAAGTTATTCTCTACATATTCTTTCTTATTAATTATAAAATACAACCCTTTTCTGGAGATGAGTTTTTTTTCATTTTATTAAGGAAATCTCCAGCTTTCAGGGATTTCTGCCTTTTTACAGGAGTACATAAAAATAAATAAACACAAGATAATAAGACCAAATCCATATAAATAAATAGTGTGTGACGTCGGTAACAGTGTTGTTACCATCTTCAGACAAATGTTACTGAAACATCACACACTATTTATTTATTTGGATTTGGTCTTATTACCTTGTGTTTATAATATACTAGCCGAATAACCCGGGCAACGCCTGTGTTTTACCCAATTGAATGTTTTTATTCAAATACTATTTGTTACAATTATAAATTGGCGCCTTAAATAAATGCATATATTAGTTAATAACTATAGCCTATGTGCTTTATCTGCCTATGTACTGTTGGCTTCCGTAGGAAAGACGCTCGTAACTGTATATAGAATAACTAGAGCCTACCGCCCGCCATGCGCGCGCACAGGGAAGTCACGTGCTCGCCGGCAGCCAACGGGCGTGCACCACCGGCAGGAGGGGGGGCCAAAGGTGGCGTGACCGAAGCCAACCAATAAAAGCAAACAGTGACAGAGAGAGAGAGATGACTGATTAGGAGATGAGGAAAGACGCTCGTAACTGTATATAGTATAATCCAAATCGTGCCTTATCATTTCTATATTTAAAATATATATATGACATAATAAAAATATGATTTTTATTATTCATAAAATAATTAAAATTCTATAATCACAGAGTTACATTTTAAAATGAAAAGGAATCCTTAACACAAAAGGAATACAACCTAATATTATTTTGATTGTAAATAGATAATAACATTGTTAGTTGTATGTATGCAAAAACTGTTTGCTTTAAAAAATAATCAAAAAATAAATACAATTTTGGGACAAAAGTTATCATTCATTTTTACCATCCACGACTGCATGAATTGGTAACGTAACAAGAATATATGTCTTTTTTTTATCATTTTTTTATCAGTTATCATTCATTTTTACCATCCACGACTGCATGAATTGGTAACGTAACAAGAATATATGTCTTTTTTTTTATTACATATATATATATATTATTTTTATTCATTGATATTTCTACTTTTTGGTTATTATCGTTTTTTAGAATGACTTTCAGTTTTATTGTAAATATGCAAAGTTAACATATCTATCTTTTTAAATCACTAATATAGGATTAACTTTATAAATTATATATATTGTGAAAATAACTAATGTGTAATCTTTCCTCAAGTAATTGAAAATAAAAGCTACTTGACGGTAAAGGTTACCATTTTCAGACAAACGTTACTGAAACGTCACACACTATTTATTTATTTAGATTTGGTCTTATTACCTTGTGTTTATAATCTATAATCCAAATTGTGCTTTATCATGAATAAACGCCGTTAAGATGCTATCAATTTGCATGGTTCAACGAGGGAAGAAGAAAGGAACCAAGAACTTACAGAATCTGGAGCTGTGAGGGAGACTGTAGGTGGTTTGTCTGGAGAGTCATACTGCACATATACACCAGGTCATCTACCATAGGTTGGTTGGGCCAGGGGATCTACATACTGTTAGCCTGGCCTCTGGATCAATGGGCAGTGGGGTAGACAGCATGGAGTCCGGGACTACAGTGGGGTCCTCTGTAGCCAGGGCCTGCTCAAAGTGTTCCAGAGCATTGTCCATCTGCCGCTTCTGTTCTTGTAGCTGGCTGATCTTCAGCTTGGACTGGACACCCACTGTGGTCAACCTGGAGCTGTCTTCAACTAGGCTGGACTAAGTCAACAATGGAACTTGGCTGAACTAATTTCAACAATGGGGGGGACTTGGCTGAACCAATATCAACAATGGGACTTGGCTGAATCAACATCAACAATGGGACTTAGCTGAACTAACCTCAACAATGGGACTTAGCTGAACTAACCTCAACAATGGGGGACTTAGCTGAACTAACCTCAACAATGGGACTTGGCTAAACTAACAACAATGGGACTTGGATGGACCAATGTCAACAATGGGACTTGGATGGACCAACTCAACAATGGCACTTGGCCAGACCAACATCAACAATGGGACGTGGCTGAACCAACCTCAACAGCTGCATATATATTTTTTTGCTTAACCCTAGAAAATGTGGTACAGGCCATGATAATCATGGTGGGTAGAAGTAGGCGACTGCTTTTACTGTAAGTGCACCACATGTCTGCACATGTGAAAAGCAGTTCGAATTTACCAGAGCCCTGTACAGCTGCATCTAACCCCATGATGTTTGTTATATTTCTTAGAAGCAATGTGAAACTGAGTCAAACTGCCACACTAGGTACTTCAGATTCTTTGAATCAACAGCAGACATTCATTCAATAAGTTGGCCATATTTCAGGCCATAGGATAAGAAAGTAATGGAAGAAAGGTGGAGTCAGTCACCTTGTTGATGAGCAGCTGGGTGTCCATGAGGGAGTTGGTGCAGCTATCCACCTGGTTGCGACCCTTGGTAATCTCCTGTTCCAGCCGTCGCTCCTCCTCCTGCAGCTGGGATAGCTCCTGTTGTTTGCCTCGCAGCTCCGTCTCTTGCTCCTACACACTCCGCTGTATGGTTCAATCTGATTGGCAGACAACTTTCATCTAGTTAGACTCTGTATGTTAGCCACAAAATGTAAAATTGTGTTTTTTAGTGTCTTTCATGTCAAGTTCGACTTTTGGTGACTACAGTTAAACCTGTCTATAGCACCCCGTCTAAATAGCACCTTTCTTTAGCATTGTTCTTTGTACATAGTATGATGCATATATACAGTTAAACCTGTCTATAGCGCCCTCTCTTGGGACTCGCTAAAATAGGGTGCTTTAGAGAGGGAGTGCTATAGACAGGTCACTTTTAATGTAAATCGCATCGTACTATGTATTTAAAATCAGGCGCTATAGAGAGGGAGGCGCTATAGACAGGTTTAACTGTATATAATTATATATATATTTTTAATATTACAGACTGTGCACTTTGCATGTATTGACAAGATGTCAATATAATTATTTTTATTGTCAATTGTCTAAGCTTTTACAAGCTTGATACCCTAATATGATTGAATGGATAGGAAAGAAGAAGAAGAGAGAACCAGTTAATTGACATAATGCTTACTATAACCATAGCACCAGAATGGTTAGAAATCTTCCCTAATGGACAAAATGCCATGCTATATTGAATGACCCCCTGGAACACTGAGCATTGCGGTCTGTCTGCTCTCCACAGTCACCCTTGGGCTCAATACTATTGGACCCATCTCCCCCTGATCTCCGCGGATCACCACCCTGATCCTCCTCTACATCCCGGCTCTCCTGGCCTCACCCGGCGAAGTTCCCCTGGCCACCCAGGCCCCTCCAACAGTGCAATGTATATAGTGATTTGTATATATTCTGCATTATGTGTCCATTGGGGCTCAAAAATCATCCATTCTGGTTAGCAGCACCGTAAATAAAGATATTTCGGCCTTTCAGAATTCACGACAGTCTCGATCCGGCTCCATGCGGCCATCACAATGTCCCTAAGAAGAGACGAAAACGTTTTCTTAATCCTGACGATTCATCTTGGTGTTATAGACAGTGCGTTTGGTTTCTATCTAAACCATATCTCATACATACTAGCCCATAGGCTTTAATCAGTGTATTAAGGGTCGAATATTGGAACAAGTAGAAATGTTTACACCTACCCCCCGATTTACACGGTACTTGTTTTACACGGTTTTCCAAATAAGTTTTTTTTTTTTTTTTTTTGTTTTTATCGCACTATACTAAATGCTACTGTGATTGAACACATGCGCTGTGTACACATCTCACGAGGAATCCCGAGCTTATGTGCTGACTTGCTGCACACGCACACTGTGTCTGTATTTCTTTTTTTTTTAAATAAATTTTTAGGATGAGTAAAAAAAAAAATGTTTAATTTTCGATTTACACGTTTTTCTCAGGAACGTATCTACCGTGTAAATCGGGGGATAGGTGTATTTAAGTTACCCAGAAATTATTTGAAAAGAGAAAAAATAAAAATCAGGTAAAAAGTTTCTTTTAATTCTGAATTTGTAGGCTTTCGAGCAAAATATATACTGCTCTTCAACGGGGTAATACTCTTATGTACAATCTCTTAATTAAATAAACACAAGGTAATAAGACCAAATCCAAATAAATAAATAGTGTGTGATGTTTCAGCAACATCTTTTAATTAATAAAAGAAAATAAGACCTAAGGCTCGAGGAGCATGAACTCATGGAATTCGTGTAATCTTTACACAAGGGGATAAGAAACAACAACAACAACAAATAAGACCTAATCCAAATAATTTATTAGTGTGTGACGTTTCGTCAACAACATTGTCACCATCATCAGACAAAAGAATAAAAATCACACATTAATAAATTATTTGGATTAGGTCTTATTTTCTTTTATTATAATCTATAATCCAAATTGTGCTTTACCATTTTTGATAGACTTCAATGGGATTTTTTTTTTTTTATTCTTTTGTCTGATGATGGTGACAATGTTGTTGCCGAAACGTCACACACCAATAAATTATTTGGATTAGGTCTTATTTTCTTTTATTATAATCTATAATCTAAATTGTGCTTTATCATTTTTTAATTAAATAAAAAGGAGATTGTACATAGAATATTGTGGCGTAGAAAATAACACTGAGAAACTCATCTTGTAAAGTTACAAGAAGCTGAACTTTCCAAAAATAAACTTAGACGTTGAGTTCTAAATGACTTGCAAGAAAGATATATTTATTGTCTCTGCCAGTGACGCGGTCTCCTCAAGCCACGAGTCACAAGCTCTTCTACCCTTTTAATGCTGTGTTTTCTCAACTTCTTGAAATAGAGGAGAGCTTTAGATCATATATATAAAAGTAAATGCCACAATATTAGCCCGTTGAAGAACAGTATATTTGCTGGAAAGCTTGCAAATTCAAAATTAAAAGAAACTTTTTACCTGATTTTTATTTTTCCTCTTTCAAAAAAAAAAAGGCAAATATTGGATCAAAATATAATGTTTGACAGCCACTTCTGATTCTTTCCAATTGAACAATATGAAGGTCTGCAGAGACCCCGTTCTCAGGGCTCAAAAATCATCCAATCTGGTTAGCAGGCCCATAAATAAAGATATTTCCCCTAAGTCAGCCTGCCACTGAGTAGCACTCCCAGTCTTAATGACAAAGGCTGACACATTCTACTTCACCCAGTCATGATGGTTGTCAAGTCTCAAGCTTTACAAGCTTTATACCTTCTTCTTCTTCTTTCTTATCTCCACTCAAATCACACTAAGGTATCAAGCTTGTGAAGCTTGATAAGGCACAATTTGGATTATAGATTATAAAACAAGGTAATAAGACCAAATCTACCATTTATTCATTTGGATTTGGTCTTATTACCTTGTCTTGTAAAGCTTGTTGATGGTGTCTGCCGGGGAAGAGTAGAGCTCATCAATTAATGAGTCAATACAGTCAATAATATGTCTTGAGGTTGCATGCTGAGAATTGCACTTAGTACATAGTGGGAGAACCCTGCAACCATTCTGGAGCTTAATACCTTAATATGATTGAGTGGAGATAAGAAAGAAGAAGAAGATATTTCTAGACATGCTATGCACATGAAATATAGAGAGAGAGAACACTCACCGCGATATTCTGTTGTTGCTCCTCAACTTGTTTCCGGAGACTTTCAATCTGGAACATCCACTGGGTCACAAACCTCCAATACAACTAACTCACCACTTATTAGCTTTAACACAACATATTGTTGTGTGTCAGCAAGTAGCCAACCGATGGTACACTGGAACATCAATAATTATTGTAATTAACTATTTAATCAACACAAAGCAATAACGCGCCATCTATACATATAAAATGAAAGGATTTAAAAGCACGAATGTTTCTTTTATACATAATACAAACTTCTACTGCCCTTACTGCGATGAAAAAATATTAATCAGAGAAACGGTACCACAGAGATGATGGGTATAAATTGTATTTGACCATTGACCACCATTTTGCGGCAATGTTTTAAATTCAACGTACCCGTTATCATTTTACCCTTCGTTTAGAATGTACCCGGCGATTAGAATGTACAGTTATAGCTCCATCCCCTCCTACAACAGGCCCAGCAAGACCCCAAACATGATGACCTTCCTGGACTGGACCACGAGCCCAGCACTGCACCAAATAGACCTTCTGAGTAATACATCCCTGTCTTTGTCTCATCTATATAAACTCCGCCTTTGCCAGTCCCAAGCCCGGATGAAAAAGGAGGAGGGGGAGCAGTAACAAGCTCACTAAAAAACCTAGGTTCAGCTTGCCCGGCTGATAGTACCCTGTAAGGGCTCCAGGGATACAGAATGAGCAGCGTCTGTACTCCATGTTAGGAGCAGCTGCACATGGCGTTTGTTCCTCATGTCAAAGGCGGCCATTTCTTTTGGAGCTAAGTCGGCCTGCCACTGAGTAGTGCTCCATCTAAATTCAGTATATGTTCAGGACTGGCTGGTTGGGAATGGCATTTGGGACAGAGAAGCCTCGGGAAGAACCTTCCTGTAATGAAAGATGTCCTCTTACCAGAGAGTTGCTATATAGTAAAAATGCTAATTTTTCAAATAAGAAATGTCCTTTGTAGAGAGGTTTTCTCTAACGTGATTGTCCTCTCATGGAAGTTCTACTGTATTTATCTTTAAAAAAAGGCAAAAAAAGGCTAAAATAACAACAAACAAAAACCATACAAGTACAATATACAATAAACAAAAATAAAAAGCAAATAATATTAATGAATAAAAATAAATACCTGTTCTTTTTCAAGTAAAGAACCCTCCCCTGTAAAAGACACCTAATTGCAAAGCCAAAATGCCCTTTAAAGAGAGGTGTCCTCTGACTGGAGAGTTGCTAAATACAGTATAACCTCCCTGTAAAGGATACCTAGTTGCAAAGCCAAAATGCCCTTTAAAGAGAGGTGTCCTCTGACTGGAGAGTTGCTAAATACAGTAGAACCTTCCTGTAAAGGACACCTAATTGCGAAGCCAAAGTGTCCTTTAAGGAAAAGTGCCCTCTTACCAGAGAGTTGCTAAAAAGTAAAAATGCTAATTTTTCAAATGAAAATTGTCCTTTGTAGAGAGGTGTCCTCTAGCGTGAGTGTCCTCTCATGGAGGTTCTAATGTACTTAGCTTTTTAAAAATGCCAAAAAAAGCTAAAATAACAACAAAAAAAAGCATACAAGTACAATATACAATAATCAAAAAATAAAAAGCAAAAAATAATAATAAATACCTGTTCTTTTTCAAGTAAAGAACCCTCCCTGTAATGGACACCTAATTGCAAAGCTAAAGTGTCCTTTAAGGAGAGGCGTCCTCTTACCAGATAGCTGCTAAAGACAGTAGAACCACCCTGTAAAGGACACCTAATTGCAAAGCTAAAGTGTCCTTTAAGGAGAGGCGTCCTCTTACCAGATAGCTGCTAAAGACAGTAGAACCACCCTGTAAAGGACACCTAATTGCAAAGCTAAAGTGTCCTTTAAGGAGAAGTGTCCTCTTACCAGATAGCTGCTAAAGACAGTAGAACCACCCTGTAAAGGACACCTAATTGCAAAGCTAAAGTGTCCTTTAAGGAGAAGTGTCCTCTTACCAGAGAGTTGCTAAATAGTAAAAATGGTAATTTTGCATATGAAAACTGTTCATTATAGAGAGGTTTTCTCTAGTGCGAGTGTCCTCTCATGGAGGTTAAAGCTAAAATAAAAAATAACAACAACAAAAAGCATAACAATTAAAATATACAATAAATAAAAATCAAAAAAATAATAAATAAATAAAAATAAATACCTGTTCTTTTTCTTCTTCATACTTCTCTGATAATTCTTTAATATTGTTTTCTAAATTAATCTTCTACCAAACACAGGCCATACAAGGGGAGGCAGGTTAGAAAAAAATAAAATAATAAAAAAGAGCAGACAAAAAAAAATTAAGAAATAATAATAATAAAAGGGGAAGGAGAGAAAACACACACATGCAAAACAAGTTAATAAAAATTATAAATCCTTGCATCAATATTCGGTAAAATTAATCATTCCTCCAGGGAAAATTATCTTTTCAAAACATTTTTATTCTCTAGCTTTCTGGTATGGACTTTCTTCTACTGGAGAAAACCTGGTATAATTAAACCAGTCTATAGCGCCCCCTCTTGGGACTCACCAAAATAGGGTGTTAAAGATAGAGGGTGCTATAGACAGGTCACTTTTAATGTAAAATTTTCACATTTTAATGCTTAAAATCGGGCGGTATAGAGAGAAAGGCGCTATTTAGAGGAGGCGCTATAGACAGGTTTAACGGTATAATAATTTGTCAATAGAAAACGAGTTAAATATAATCAGATACATGATAAAGCACAATTATATTACAAGAAAATAAGGCCTAATCCAAATAATTTAATAGTGTGTGACATTTCGGCAACAGCTTTGTTACCAAAACATCACACACTATTAAATTATTTGGATTAGGTCTTATTTTCTTGTAATATAATCAGATACAATTTATATCCGATTATATATTTAACTTGTATTCTATTGACGTATCATTATACCAGGTTTTCTCCTGTAGAAGGACGTCCATGCCTGAAAGCTAGAGAATAAAAATGTTTTGAAAAGATACTTTTCCCTGGAGGAATGATTGATTTTACTCAAAAATTATAAATATATGACCCTTTTGGAGACGCTGGTCATGTAAATTATTCCTTTTTTTTTTTTGCATATTCATTCAGAAGATTTACATACACCTATCCCCCGATTTACACGGTACTTGTTTTACACGTTTTCGCTTTTACACGGTTTTTCAAATAAGTTTTTGTTTTTGTTTTTATCGCACTATACTAAATGCTACTGTGATTGAACACATGCGCTGTGTACACATCTCACGAGGAATCCCGAGCTTATGTGCTGACTACATATTTTAACCTGTCAATGCATTTTATTTTTATTTCTGTGTACACCTATCCCCATATTTACACGTTTTTCTCAGGAACATATCTACCGTGTAAATCGGGGGATAGGTGTATTTGTAAATATAATTCTGTATATAAGGATGTGTAAGTTTAATAAAAGTGTGTCAGTAACAATCGGGTGTTGGTGAATTATTAGTGTCATCAGTGTGTTTTGGGCACTTTTAAGGAAGCAAATAGGCTTCAAACTCTGCCTTTGCCGGTCCCAAGCCTGGATGAAAAAGGAGGAGGGGGAGCAGTAACAAGCTCACTAAAAAACCTGGGATCAGCTGGCCCGGCTGATAGTACCCTGTAAGGGCTCCTAATCCAGGGATACAGGATGAGCAGTGTTTGTACCCCATGTTAGGAGCGGCTGTACATGGCGTCTGTTCCTCATGTCAAAGGTGGCCATTTCTTTTGGGAGCTAAGTCGGCCTGCCACTGAGTAGTGCTCCCAGTCTTAATGACAAAGGCAGACGCATTCTACTTCAGCCAGTCATGATGGTCGTCAACAGACACCATCAACAAGCTTTACAAGCTTGACACCCCATATGATTGAGTGGAGATAAGGAAGAAGAAGATATAGGCTTCGGTTGGAGACCAGAAGAAGTCTGGCAAGAAGATACAGTCAAGCTCTGCTATTTAGATAAGACCAGACATATCCAGGAGACGGCAAGCTTTCCGAGCTTAGTAAGTGAGGCAGTTATCGTATCCGAAACACCTTTAAAAGTCTTGTCGGCTAAGCCATGCTTCGATTCTCACACTATCATTTATGGACCACCCTAGAAATATTGGTTGTTCTATTTAAATATCTTTAGTTATACTGTGTTAGAATAAAAAATAATGAATGTTTTTTTTTTTGCTTATCCCAAGTACACGTGGTACAGGCCATAATAATCATGGTGGGTAGAAGTAGATGACTGCTTTTACTTGCCGGTCCCAAGCCCGGATGAAAAAGGAGGAGGGGGAGCAGTAACAAGCTCACTAAAAAACCTGGGCTCAGCTGGCCTGGCTGATAGTACCCTGTGAGGGCTCCAGGGATACAGGATGAGCAGCATTTGTACTCCATGTTAGGAGCAGCTGCACATGGCGTCTGTTCCTCATGTCAGAGGCGGCCATTTCTTTTGGAGCTAAGTCGGCCTGCCACTGAGTAGTGCTCCCAGTCTTAATGACAAAGGCAGACACATTCTACTTCACCCAGTCATGATGGTTGTCAAACAGACACCATCAAGGGTCACAACTTGATAACCTAATATGATTGAGTGGAGATAAGAAAGAAGAAGAAGAAGAAAGAGTCATTTTTAAATTGTTATGTGTAAATGACATTGAAAAGCCAATAATTACAAAGAGAAATAAACAAACACAACCAGCACAGCGGCAAATTTTAGGAACAGAGTCATTCTACCTGAGTGTCAAGATTGTCAAGTCGCTTGCGAGCCTCTCCTCGCTGTAAGTCGAGCTGTTTCAACATGGCGGTGAGGGTGTCTTGTTCTTGTGTCAAGGCTGTCACATCTGCCAGGCAGGACTTCAACTCTTCTTCCTTCTGGCTGATGTCAGATTCTAGGCTCTGCCGCTCCCTGCACATGGTCAAATTACAACTTTACGACCATTTAACATTACAGAGCATTGCTAAGTCTAATATGATGCACTAGCGCACCATCTGTTATCAAAATTCGAAACTATTATAGACGCGCAAGATTCTTTTTGAAATTAAACAATTTCTACTGCCCTTACTGCAATGGAAAAATTAATGGGAACGTCTGGCTCATTAGTAGCGAACCCTCCCAGCGTTTTCGCCAGTTTAATCAATCATACCGCTGTTATATTGCATATTTGGAACTTCCTTTTATAGTGATACTGTTGGTAGACTCTTGGAATGGGTATTTTAGATTAACTATGGACATAAGCATTAAATTTAATATGCTAATATATTGTGCCATATAAAAGAAGGCTAAAATGATCCACATGTGGATATGGGTGGCAAATGGACCAATCAGAAGCCCAGCTGATGGCCAGAAGTGAAGTTATCCTTGCTGTTATTAATGACAATTAAATTTATTGACTTCCTAGTCAATGTTTACAAAATAATCTACTCCGACTCAAGAGCAGCCATTTATACCCTTCCAAGCTGCTTCTCCAGTTAAGAACCTCTTCTAAAAAGCATTGCTAAGTCTGTAAACCGACTCCTAGCCAACAGCTCTGTCACAATGCAATGGCTTCCAGCTCACGTTTGAATTCCTAGAAATGAGCTATCAGACTCTCTGACAAAGGCTGGAGCTCTTGACCTAACTGAAGCCAGAGAATCTACCACCCAACTAGACGAAAGAGATCTCCTCTGTACCATCTTAACCCAATGCTTGCAGGAATGGAAATCTAATGCTTCACATGACTGGTACAGAGCAGGAGGGACAAGTACCAGTTCTGTTTTCCCAAGAGAACAACAGTCTTTGATTTTCAGACTTAAGTCTGGTCATCTACAGACAATGACTCTCCAGAATGGTTGCAAGGTTTTCCCACTATGTACTAGGTGCAATTCTCAACCTGTAACCTCAAAACACATTATTGACTCATCCATCGATGTGCTCTACTCATCCCTGGCAGACACCATCAACAAGCTTTACAAGCTTGATACCCTAATATGATTGAGTGGAGATAAGAAAGAAGAAGACACATCCCCAGCAGACACCATCAACAAGCTCTACAAGCTTGATACCCTAATATGATTGAGTGGAGATGAGAAAGAAGAAGACAGATCCCCAGCAGACACCATCAACAAACTCTACAAGCTTGATACCCTAATATGATTGAGTGGAGATGAGAAAGAAGAAGACAGATCCCCAGCAGACACCATCAACAAACTCTACAAGCTTGATACCCTAATATGATTGAGTGAAGATAAGAAAGAAGAAGACACATCCCCAGCAGACACCATCAACAAACTCTACAAGCTTGATACCCTAATATGATTGAGTGGAGATAGAAGAAGAAGAAGAACATTACAAAGCTGATTGGAGAATAGGGAAATGTAGAGGAAACAAAACCATTTAGCACAAATGCTTGTGCATGTACCTTGCTAAGTCTCAACCTAAATACAGAGGAATACTTGATTTCTCAGAGTATCCCAGGGTTGGGCACTTACTTCTGAAGGTCGTTGTACTCCGCAGCAATGAGGTCAAGTTCCCTGTTCCCCGTAGTGAGGGGTGGGATAGAGGGAGCGGGGGCAGGGGGCGATTCATCTCCCCCTGTGATCAGGTCAATCTCAGGGGTGATCTGTGCTGGGGGGGTCTGTTCTGTAGGGGCTGAAGGTTTGGGCCGCAGCGTGGGGGGTACCATCTGAGGTGTGAGTGCTGTGGGTAGTTCCACTCCCTGAAGTTTCTGGTTTACTAGATACATGGCCAGGGCAAACTGCTCCGAATTCAGTTTCCCGTTGTCCCGCACATTGCATAGGTTCCTGCATCACACTAACTATGGACAACTTCTTGGGGTTACAAAACACATTAATATAATGAAAAGGTACAATTTAGATTATAGATAATAAACACAAGGTAATAAGACCAAATCTAAATAAATTAATAGTGTGTGACATTTCGGTAACAGCGTTGTTACCATCTTCAGACAAAAGTACTGGATCCAACACTTTTTTTATTTTAGATATAATTAATAGCCTATCTATATATATCATTTATATTTCCTCTTTCTTCCATTCTGTTAATCGTAGCACATTTTTTTGATTGAAAAAGGCTACTTTAAATTTTCTCCTAAAATAATTTTTCTCATAATCTAGTATCTTTATTTCTTTTAGATTAAAATTATTATGCCCTGTTATTTTTCTATGTTCTACAAGTGCAGAATTCTCAATTTTATCCCATTTCAGAGCATATTCATCGTTTTTCATTCTTTCTAATAAAGTTCTGGATGTTTGTCCTACATCATTCAGTACTTTTGTCTGAAGATGGTAACAAAGAGGTCACCGAAACGTCACACACTATTTATTTGGATTTGGTCTTATTACCTTGAATTTATATTAAAAAGTATTTTCTAGAGTAGATTTCATGTTTAAAATACTGTAGTTCTTAATGCTCTCTTCAGAAACCTAGGATAATAAGATAAATTTTTCTTTTTTTGTTATTCACACGCAAATTTTTGATTGCGTTTACAATTCGATAAAATAATCCCTTGAATCAATATTAAAATAAAAGCGGTAAACCTCCAGGGAAAAGTTTCTTTTTAAAAAATATTTTTTATTTGTAACCCCCAGGTGAAGATATCACCTTAGAATAGCAAAACTCGAAATCACACGCAACAGAAGCCTGTGTTGATTCTGCATTGAAACAAATGTAAACAACCAAAACACTTTATTTGATTTTAAATCTTATTTTATTGACGTTTTAATGATGTAAAATATTTTCTCCCGTAGAAGGGCTTTCTTTCCCGAAAGCTTGAGAGATTTTTAAAATAAAAAATATTTTTAAAAGAAACTTTTCCCTGGAGGCTTAATGTTCTTATTTTAAAACAAATTTTATGAATTCATCATTTTAACTTCTCTCGCCTATAACTCAGGCATTCACAGATGCAAATTTATTTGATGGGGTGCCCTGAAATCATTCAAATTAAAGAGGTAATGCATCATATTCTCAACCTGTAACCCCAAATCACATTATTGACTGTATTGACTCATCCATTGATGAGCTCTACTCATCTCCAGCAGACACCATCAACAAGCTCTACAAGCTTGATACCCTTATTTGATTGAGTAGAAAAAAAAAAAAGAAGAAGACATCCCCAGGAGACACCATCAACAAGCTCTACAAGCTTGATACCCTGATTTGATTGAGTAGAAAAAAAAAAGAAGAAGACATACCCAGGAGACACCATCAACAAGCTCTACAAGCTTGATACCCTGATTTGATTGAGTAGTAAAAAAAAAAGAAGAAGACATCCCCAGGAGACACCATCAACAAGCTCTACAAGCTTGATACCCTGATTTGATTGAGTAGAAAAAAAAAGAAGAAGACATCCCCAGGAGACACCATCAACAAGCTCTACAAGCTTGATAACCTGATTTGATTGAGTGGAGATAAGAAAGAAGAAGAAGACTAAGGTAGGAACTTCATGTTAGGACTTGATGCTAGGAACATGGGTGTAATAGAAAGACAGCTGTTTGTTGCTGCTGTTGAATCCCAAGTACACATGGTACAGGCTATGATAATGTGTACTGTATGTATACTACATGTGTCCTTTTAGAAGCTGCTTGACTTTTGTACTTGCAAGGTCAGACTTAGTTGTACGATTCTGGCAATGAAATTGCAGTTTAACATTTCCTTATTCAAGTAGCCTACTTAAATCAGAGCATTCTGTGAGGGTCGGTAGAAGGATGGTCTAAATAGTTGGTTTTCAACTGCTACGACCCAGGTTCAATTCCCGCATTTGGCACTTTTTTCTGATATTAAAAAAAAATGCTCCAAAGGCCCCCGTTTCTTGCAAAAGTCCAACCCCACCTGCGAGTGCAAGTAATCAAATGAGGCTTTGGCAAATTTTAAGTTCAAAGTTGAACTGCTTTTCACATGTGTAGACATGTGATGCACTTACAGTAAAAGCAGTCGCCTACCTCTACCCACCATGATTATCGTGGCCTGTATCACATGTACTAGGGATAAGCAAAAAAAAAAAACTACAGTAGAACCTCCATGAGAGGACACTCGTGCTAGAAGACACCTCTTAAGAAAGGACAGTTTTCATTTGCATAATTACTATTTTTACTATTTAGTAGATCTCCAGTAAGAGGACACCTCTCCCTTTGGCTCTGCAATTAGGTGTCCTTTAGAGAGAGGTTCTACTGTATATGGAAATTACCATTCCATGGAATAGTTGTTGTTTCTTATCCCCTTGTGTAAAGATTATACCAATTCCATGAGTTCATGCTCCTCGAACTGTTTCAAGTAGTGGTTGTGATTGTTTAAGTTTGACGTGGCCCATTAGAGGGATCTTGTTTACCCTAAGTATGAAGTAACTGCTGAATGAAATAAAATTTTTATATCAAGGTCGGACTATTGCATAATACAGAGTGAGAGGTGTGGAAATAGAACGCCATTACTGAAACGTCTATTTAGTTAAATAGATTTGGTCTTCTTATTACCTTGTGTTTCCAATCTATAATTCAAATTGTGCCTTATTGTGTGTTAATATACAAGAAATTGAACTAGAACCTGTCATGCTGTCATTTTGGCAAAGTTATATAGATTTTTTTTTTTGCTTATCCCTAGTACACGTAGTACAGGCCATGATAATCATAGTGGGTAGAAGTAGGCGACTGCTTTTACTGTAAGTGCACCACATGTGAAAAGCAGTTCGACTTTGCACTTACAAGTGTGCCATAGCCCTGTTTGGTTACTTGTACACGCTGGTGGGGTTGGACTTTTTCAAGAATCGGGGGTCATTGGAGAATTTTTTTTTTAAACAGAAAAAAGCGCCCAATGAGGGAAAAGAACCTGGGTCGTAGCGGTCGAAAACCAATGGTTTAGACCATCCTTCCACCGACCCCCCGTAATATAGAAATAATGACTAGAGATGGTAACAACGCAGCCAATTCTGGAATAAAACCAATGCCAGGGAAATTTGTCATCTCGAACTTTACAAGCTTGATACCCTAATATGATTGAGTGGAGATAAGAAAGAAGAAGAAGACCAATGCCAGGCAATGTTGCCATGTTAACAAAGAAATATAGAAATGATGACTTGAGACACTAACAATACAATGTTGTTGTTGTTGTGTCTAATGAAGAACCTCAGATGTCTCCATACATCTCTATCACAGCAGTCTCAATGTCCACTATCTTGGGTGTGTATACTGTATTGTTGTTGTTGTGTCCATTGAAGAACCTCAGATGTCTCCATACATCTCTATCACGGCAGCAGCAATGTCCACTATCTTGGGTGTGTATACTGTATTGTTGTTATCGTGTCCAATGAAGAGCCTCAGATGTCTCCATATATCTCTATCACAGCAGTTGCAATGTCCTCTATCTTGGGTGTGTAAAGCTGCTGCTCTGGGTCCAAACATGCAATCAATTCTGGATTAAAACCAATGCCAGGCAATGTTGCCTTGTTGGCAAAGTAATACAGATAATGACTTACATAAGAAGGTTCCATCACTTATGCCTACAAGTATTACATGCCTTATAATATAAAGTAAACTAGAATCAATCCACCCTAAGGCAATGTAATCAAAGAAAGAACCCACCTTGTAGGGTGTTCAAGATGTAAGCAGTGAGGTGGGAAAAGGAACAGCTGGTGATAAGCCAGATGGGGAACTTGCAGCAATACCATTATTCAGCAGGGCCAGTGTCATCTCATCAACAGCCATTCTGTCTGTTTACTCTACACTTTGCTCTGTTGCCTCACTTTGTGCTATCATAGGTCTGATGGGGGTCGGTGGAAGGATGATCTAAACCGTTGGATTACGACCGCTACGACCCGGGTTCGATTCCCGCAGTGGACACTTTTTTCTGATTAGAAAAAAAAAAATGCTCCAATGGCCCCTGATTCTTGCAAAAGTCAAACCCCACCATCGAGTGCAAGTAACCAAATGAGGTTCTGGCACATTTGTAAGTGCAAAGTCGAACTGCTTTTCACATGTGTAGACATGTGGTGCACTTACAGTAAAAGCAGTCGCCTTCAACCCACCATGATTATCATGGTGGTCCCACGTGTACTAGGGATAAGCAAAAAAAAAAAAGGTCTGATGATGAGGCTTATACAATGGGTATGTGGCGGACCAATACTCGCAACTAATCTTTTATCTTAACTCCGCCTTTGCCGGTCCCAAGCCCGGATGAAAAAGAGGAGGGGGAGCAGTAACAAGCTCACTAAAAAACCTGGGCTCAGCTGGCCCGGCTGATAGTACCCTGTAAGGGCTCCAGGAATATAGGATGAGCAGTGTTTGTACTCCATGTTAGGAGCGGCTGCACATGGCATCTGTTCCTGATGTTTCTTTTGGAGCTAAGTCGGCCTGCCACTGAATAGTGCTCCCAGTCTTAATGACAAAGGCAGACGCATTTTACTTCACCCAGTGTGGTGATAAGAAAGAAGAAGAAAAGATCTTTTATCTTTCATTTAATTTCATTTATTTTGTTATCTTACTAAAGAGCAACTTGAATTTTAAATTGAATGTGTGGCGATACTCCTAGCAACCACTGCGTGACTGTGCAGCCAGTGCACTCACGGTTTTGGAACAGAATTTAGAAAACCTGAAACAATAAAGAGAGGAAAGAAATAACGGCCACTGGAAGCAAGCTTTGTTGTTCGAACGTGGCGCATGCCAAGAGTCCCGGATGCCACCCACGCATGCATAGTGAGATGTT
The DNA here is from genome assembly GCA_030710605.1 of Cordylochernes scorpioides. Lineage (NCBI taxonomy): Eukaryota > Metazoa > Arthropoda > Arachnida > Pseudoscorpiones > Chernetidae > Cordylochernes > Cordylochernes scorpioides. The sequence goes on from CP092864.1 coordinate 147,263,504, forward strand.
CTCCCAGCTTGTGCTTGCCGAGGCGTAGTGAGGCCGCCACACTACTGCCTGTATGTGTTGTTGTTTCTTATCCCCTTGTGTAAAGATTACACAAATTCCATGAGTTCATGCTCCTCGAGCTGTTTTATGATAAGCAGCGGCCTCTCCCAAAGGTCCTGTAAGTGTCCCCAAAGTGCCCGTATGTGTAGTGAAGCTTTGTCCCAGTTGGCGCTCGCTGAAGCAGAGTGTGGTCGCCACAGGCACATATCATCTACTAGCCTTGAAGTGCGAGTGAGATTAACAAAGATGCCCTGATTATCTGGAGAAAGGCTGTTTATCCTTAGGGGAGCCTCCCTTACTGAACGTAATTTTATCGTTTGTCGGGGGCTGTAAACACCACTGTGTTGTTGTTGTTTCTTATCCCCTTGTGTAAAGATTACACTAATTCCATGAGAGTTCATGCCCCTCAAGTTGTTTGATGATAAGTAGTGGCCTCTCCCAAAGGTCCTGTTTATTGAATCTGATGCAAGCCAGAATGTGTCTAGCAATCAGAGGTTTCACAGGAATATTTAGAGAACTTTGAGGTTTGTCGGTGGCTGTCACAACCACTATATTAATAGAAGCATAGGGCGCCTCTCCTGTCAAAATAAACGTCAAAACCTGACGCCATTTATTGACCGTCGCCGCAACTAGCGGCCTCGGGTCGGTGACAAAGCCACCACAGCCCATGGTCTCTAGGTGGACGCTTTTCAGTTTGCCAAAGCTGGTGTTGTGGCTTTGTTACCGACCCAAGGCCGCTAGTTGCGGCGACGGTCAATAGATGGGGTCAGGTCTTGACGGGAGAGTCGCCCTATGCTTCTATGGATCAATTTCCTCCCGGCAAATTTTCCAACCACTGTATTGTGATTGTTGTTGTTTCTTATCTCCTTGTGTAAAGATTACACTAATTCCATGAGTTCATGTTCCTCAAGCAGTTTTATGATAAGCAGAGGCCTCTCCCAAAGATCCCACTGTAGTAGACATGATTGACACCACTCACCAGATGTGGGCCAGAGTCTGCGCTGGAAGTCCGGACTGGAGGAAGATGGACTTGATGTCAGTCCCTGTGACAAAGCCGTCCCTATCAAGGTCCAGGGAATGGAAGATGGCGTCAAACTTGGCCTTCTCTGCTGCACTCACTACCCAGGGGGGTAGCGGCTTTGTTCAGGGCCTGCACCAAACCACACATTGCTTAGAAGGAAACTAAATGGACTGGGAGAGGCAATGAGCTTCTCCCCACCAATATAACCCTTAGATAATCTAGGGACAATAGGAGTTTAGGTATAAAGAAACTCCGCCTTTGCCGGTCCCGAGCCCGGATGAAAAAGGAGGAGGGGGAGCAGTAACAAGCTCGGTAAAAAACCTGGGCTCAGCTGGCCCGGCTGATAGTACCCTGTAAGGGCTCCTAATCCAGGATGAGCAGCGTTTATACTCCTTGTTAGGAGCGGCTGCACATGGTGTCTGTTCCTCATGTCAGAGGCAGCCATTTATTTTTGAGCTAAGTTGGCCTGCCACTGAGTAGTGCTCCCAGTCTTAATGACAAAGGCATTCTACTTCACCCAGTCATGATAATTGTCAAGTCTCAAGCTCTACAAACTTGATACCCTAATATGATTGAGTGGAGATAAGAAATAAGAAGGTATAAAGATTCTAATATTTTAGATATTCCAATCTATTCTAGACACAAAACATTCTATCTATCTACTTAAAACTCAGGTTAACAAAAGGTCTAAACCGTTGGTTTACGACTACTACAACCTGGTTTCGATTCCCGCATTTGGCACTTTTTTCTGATTTAAAAAAAAAATGCTCCAATGGCCCCTGATTCTTCCAAAAGTCCAACCCCACCAGTGAGTGCAAGTAACCAAAAGGGCTCTGGCACATTTTTAAATTCAAAGTCAAACTGCTTTTCACATGTGTAGACATGTGGTGCACTTATAGTAAAAGCAGTTGCCTACTTCTACTCATCATGATTATCATGTACCATGTGTACTAGGGATAAGCAAAAAAAAAAAAAAGGTTATAAGATGTCATGAATCTTTTAAAAATATTTAGAAGTCCATCACAATCTATCAAGACCCTATCTAAAGAAGTAAACTCTATGTAACATACTCATGGACAAAACTTAAGGAAAATGAACTTTTTTGATATCACTGGTTATCATTTTTCTTTTGAAGAAGAAGAAGACGACAGAGGTAATTTTGTCCACACTTTGGTTATCTCACATGTCTTCAATAAAGGTCACTGTAATATCTTTCAGAGTTATTGTCTGAATCCCTATATACATGCTAAAAGTACAACTTCCTTAAGTTTTGTCTATGAGTGTAAATAAATATGATGTGTACAAAGAGAGAATATATTGTAAAACGACATTTGACAATTATACCACAAATGTTTCTTTTAAATGAAAAATTGTAATTTATTTTAAGGAGAAATAACGACTATTTCTATCCTTAGGGATGAAGTATGAAAGGATGAATTGTGAATAGTAATGATGAATGGAATAATAATCATCATTACTCTTCACAATTCATCCTTGTGGGGGGTCGGTGGAAGGATGGTCTAAACCGTTTGGTTTTCGATCGCTACGACCCAGGTTCGATTCCCGCATTGAACACTTTTTTCTGATTTAAAAAAAAAATGCTCCAATGGCCCCCGATTCTTGCAAAAGTCCAACCCCACCAGCGAGTGCAAATAACCAAATGGGTCTCTGGCACATTTTTAAGTGCAAAGTCAAACTGCTTTTCACATGTGTAGACATGTGGTGCGCTTACAGTAAAAGCAGTCACTAACTACCCACCATGATTATCATGGCCTGTACCACGTGTACTAGGGATAATAAAAAAAAAAAAAAAATTCATCCTTTCATACCTCATCCCTAAGGATAGAAATAGTCGTTATTTCTCCTTAAAATAAATTATGATTTTACGTTCAAAAGAAACATTTGCGGTAAAACTTATCAAATGTTCTACAATCATAAGCTGCATTATATTGTATTATAAAAGAGATAATTCTTATAGCATTTGGTGAAAATGTGGTTTCACATCTTAGTGAGATAGAAGGAAAAGAGCAGCTTACATTCTTGTAGGAGACTGAAGAGTCCAGAGATGGGGTAGAGGCTCTCCGTGGTCCATCCAGCAAGTCTGGTAGCACTCCAGGCGTCCGTTGCTTTGAACTAGGTACCAGGTCCGGAGGAAGTTCACTGGGGACTGGGATGTTCTCAAGGGCCTTGTAGATGAGGTGCATGGCCTACACATAGGAACACATGGTGGTCACATGGGATTGCTACAGCCCTGAACTGGTGTATAGGGATCCTTATATTGTTACATCAATTTTAATGCGCCTTACATTTATTCAAAATATTCTATGATATTTAATATTTATTTAAAACAGAATATTTAGATTATCATCATCCCTTTTTATAGTTTCATTCTTTTTGTAATATTTATTGTACATATATCTTGATTGGTTATTGGAGCAAGAGAGGACTGAGGGGAAGACTGCGGATCACGACCTACGAGGAAGACAACGAATGAATAAACACAATAACGTTGAAGGTAATTTATTTTTATTTACTCTTACTTTTATTTATTTGCTTTGAATATGGAAACCCGCTCGGTGTAAAACACCAAGAAGGAAGAAACCAAGGTTGACGACCCTGCAAAGCTGCAACTTAGTGTAACAATATGATGAGGGTAACTAACAATATCTTATACAAAGGGTGATATTGTGGTTAATTTTCTCTTTTAAGTGGCATCACTGAGATTGAGGATTATTTTAGATCATTGTAAAGGAAGGTTAAGGCACAATTTGGATTATAGATTATTAACACAAGGTAATAAGACCAAATCCTAATAAATATGTGTGACGTTTTGGTAATAGCATTGTTACCATCTTCAGACAAAAGTACTGAAGTACTTCAGTAACGTACTAGTAAAGTACTACATTCAGGACTTTTGTCTGAAGATGGTGAAAACACTGTTACCGAAACATCAAACACTATTTATTTATATGGATTTGGTCTTATTACCTTGTGTTTTACAAGAATAAATGGATCTAAACAACCACCCAGGTCTTTAATTACCATCATCAATAATCATCAGAAACTCCGCCTTTGCCGGTCTCAAGCCCGGATGAAAAAGGAGAAGGGGGAGCAGTAACAAGCTCACTAAAAAACCTGGGCTCAGCTGGTCCGGCTGATAGTACCCTGTAAGGGCTCCTAATCCAAGGATACAGGATGAGCAGCGTTTGTACTCCATGTTAGGAGCAGCTGCACATGGCGTCTGTTCCTCATGTCAGAGGTGGCCATTTCTTTTAGAGTTAAGTCAGCCTGCTACTGAGTAGTGCTCCCAGTCTTGATGACAAAGGCAGACGCATTCTACTTCCCCCAGTCATGATGGTTGTCAAACAGACACCATCAAGGGTCACAATTTGATACCCTTCTTCTTTCTTATCTCCACTCAATCATATCTGGATGAAGTAGAAAGCGTCTGCTTTTGTCATTAAGATTGATACCCTAATATGATTGAGTGGAGATAAGAAAGAAGAAGATGACAAAGGCATTCTACTTCACCCAGTGTGGAGATAAGAAAGCAGATGACAAAGGCATTCTACTTCACCCAGTGTGGAGATAAGAAAGAAGAAGAATATAATCATCAGAGAGAAATATGATATATTTACCAGCATAAATTCTTCCTTATCCAGGAATCCATCTTGGTCAATGTCACTCAGGTCCCAGATCTGAACAACACCACCACTCAGAGTCAATCGCCAGAGAAAAGGCTATTATGATACACTAGTGCGCCATCTATTTATGAAAATTCTAAACTATTATAGACGCGAAAGATTCTTTTAAAATTAAACAATTTCTACTGCCCTTACTGCAATAGAAAAATTAATAGGAGGGCCCCTGGTATATCAGTTGTGAAACCTCCCAGCAGTTTCGCCAGTTTAATCTACCATACCGCTGTTATATTGCACTTTTTTTTTTTGGCTTGCATTAGATGCACTAAACAAGACCTTTGGGAGAGGCTGCTGCTTATCATAAAACAGCTCGAGGAGCATGAACTCATGGAATTTTTGTAAGCTTTACACAAGGGGATAAGAAACAACAACATATTACATTTTTCGATCTTCCTTTTATAGTGATACTGATGCTAGACTCTTGGAATGAGTATTTTAGATGAACTATAGATATAAGCTTTGAGGACAGCAGAATTACATACAATTATAAATATATAATATGCTTCGAGCAATCGCTCTTCCGCAAACATCAAATTGAGTCTTTTATTATAGAAAAGGTTAAGCCACATGTCATTTCTCTGAATACTTTCAGGGTAGTGAGAGCTTATAAAATGACCTCATCAAATTGCATTCATAGTTTGGCAAAAATACGTATTCTCACAGATCACATAGATTCGTCTGTATTGACTCATCCATTGATGAGCTCTACTCTTCCCTGGCAGACACCATCAACAAGCTTTACAAGCTTGATCATCAACAAGCTTTACAAGCTTGATACCTTAATATGATTGAGTGGAGATAAGAAAGAAGAAGACACTGAATTATTGATAATAAAATACGAATTGGCCAATCTATCAAAAGAAGAAATTAATTTATTCAGACCGCATGCCCCAACTATAATTCACAACTTCATAGAATCAAGAATGGCTGAAGCTATAGCTAACACTAATGAAACATTCTGTAAATTTTTCCCATTTGGAATTCCTTTTTATTTTCGTCCAAATTTTTATAACTCACAGTTATACTCATTACTCTTCGCACAAAAATAAAACTTCACTTCCCTCCCTATTTATACAAAAGTAAAAAATTTGCACCTAAAAATTAAAATGTATTCCAATAAACTTGGGGAAATTCGGCTTGGTTTGTAAATACTGAGTCATACCTTGCCCAGGGTCTCCACCGGCAGCTTGGAATTGAGCATCACCTGTCCCCCACAACACCAACAGGTTAGCACAAGATGGAGCAAGCACAACTCCCAACACAACACGGAGTGAGCACAACTACAAAGTTATCACAACACCAGCTGGTTAGTATAGAACCATGTTAGCACAGCACAAGGTTATCACAACACCAGTAAGTTGTCACAACACAGGGTTATCACAACACCAGCAGGTTAGCACAACACAAGGTTATCACAACACCAGCAGGTTAGCACAACACAAGGTTATCACAACACCAGCAGGTTAGCACAACACAAGGTTATCACAACACCAGCAGGTTAGCACAACACAAGGTTATCACAACACCAGCAGGTTAGCACAGCACAAGGTTATCACAACACCAGCAGGTTATCACAACACAAGGTTATCACAACACCAGCAGGTTATCACAACACCAGCAGGTTAGCACAACACTAGGTTATCACAACACAAGGTTATCACAACACCAGCAGGTTAGCACAGCACAAGGTTATCACAACACCAGCAGGTTAGCACAACACAAGGTTATCACAACACCAGCAGGTTAGCACAACACAAGGTTATCACAACACCAGCAGGTTAGCACAACACAAGGTTATCACAACACCAGCAGGTTAGCACAACACAAGGTTATCACAACACCAGCAGGTTATCACAACACAAGGTTATCACAACACCAGCAGGTTATCACAACACCAGCAGGTTAGCACAACACTAGGTTATCACAACACAAGGTTATCACAACACCAGCAGGTTAGCACAGCACAAGGTTATCACAACACCAGCAGGTTAGCACAGCACAAGGTTATCACAACACCAGCAGGTTAGCACAGCACAAAGTTATCACAACACCAGCAGGTTATCACAACACCAGTAAGTTGTCACAACACAGGGTTATCACAACACCAGCAGGTTAGCACAGCACAAGGTTATCACAACACCAGCAGGTTAGCACAACACAAGGTTATCACAACACCAGCAGGTTAGCACAGCACAAGGTTATCACAACACCAGCAGGTTAGCACAACACCAGCAGGTTAGCACAACACAAAGTTATCACAACACCAGCAGGTTAGCACAGCACAAGGTTATCACAACACCAGCAGGTTATCACAACACAAAGTTATCACAACACCAGCAGGTTAGCACAGCACCAGCAGGTTAGCACAGCACCAGCAGGTTATCACAACACAAAGTTATCACAACACCAGCAGGTTATCACAACACCAGCAGGTTATCACAACACCAGCAGGTTATCACAACACCAGCAGGTTAGCACAGCACCAGCAGGTTAGCACAACACCAGCAGGTTAGAACAGCACCAGCAGGTTAGCACAGCACCAGCAGGTTAGCACAACACCAGCAGGTTAGAACAGCACCAGCAGGTTAGCACAGCACCAGCAGGTTAGCACAGCACCAGCAGGTTATCACAACACAAAGTTATCACAACACCAGCAGGTTAGCACAACACCAGCAGGTTAGCACAGCACCAGCAGGTTAGCACAGCACCAGCAGGTTAGCACAGCACCAGCAGGTTAGCACAACACCAGCAGGTTAGCACAGCACCAGCAGGTTAGCACAGCACCAGCAGGTTAGCACAACACCAGCAGGTTAGCACAGCACCAGCAGGTTAGCACAACACCAGCAGGTTAGCACAACACCAGCAGGTTAGCACAACACCAGCAGGTTAGCACAACACCAGCAGGTTAGCACAGCACCAGCAGGTTAGCACAACACCAGCAGGTTAGCACAACACCAGTAGGTTATCACAAAACCAGCTCACAACAAAAGTAGAAAACCTACAGGCTTCACTTTGGCTCCAGGTAGTCTGTCATTGATTGGTCCCAAGGAAGCAAACATTTCCTCGTACTTCAGTTTCTCACTGGCCTGCACATTCAGCTGTCAGCTCTCTAGTCATTGAATCTATCTCTTGCTATAAATGAACTTTTAAAGGTACTGTTAAATCTGTCTTTAGTGCCCCCTCTTGGGACTCACCAAAATAGGGTTCTATAGAGAGGGGGTGCTATAGACAGGTCACTTTTAATATAAATCTCATCGTACTACGTATTTAAAATCGGGCGCTATAGAGAGGGAGTGCTATAGACAGGTCACTTTTAATGTACATCTCGCATCGTACTATGTATTTAAAATCGGGCGCTATAGAGAGGGAGGCACTATTTAGAGGGGGTGCTACAGACAGGTTTAACTGTATCTAAAACATCTTCTTCTTCTTCTTTCTTATCTCCACACTGGGTGAAGTAAAATGCGTCTGCCTTTGTCATTAAGGCTGGGAGCACTACTCAGTGGCAGGCGGACTTAGCTCCAAAGAAAAAATGGCCGCGTCTGACATGAGGAACAGACGCCATGTGCAGCCGCTCCTAACATCTAAAACATAAGGTAACAAGATCAAATAAAGAGACAATGTGTAGTAAGAGAATTGATACTTATTCACATGGATGTGTTCTTGTTACCTTATGTTTCTAACCTAATCCAACTTGTACCGTTGTTGTTTCTTATCCCCTTGTGTAAAGATTACACAAATTCTATGAGTTCATACTCCTCGAGCTGTTTTATGATAAGCAGCGGCCTCTCCCAAAGGTCCAAGCACTTGTGCTTTTGGTCAGGATATGCCTTCATTATTTTTAATATCAACAACTGACCTTTTTATATTTATTTTTTAATTTGTTTCTATTATTTTCTCATGTGTTAAGCGTATTTATGCAAGTTTGGCCTTAAATACCCATTTCTTGGTTTTTCAAGAAGCCTCTGGGACCTACGTTCGTGGATGGCTTTTCTTGATTTATCAATAAATTGGGTTGGCCAAATATCACGGAGCAAGTTAAATGAAGGTTTAGTTTATTTTTGCTCCACTAAATGGCGCTATGCCATCTAAAAAGCACATGTACTTTTGGTCAGGATATGCATTCATTATTTTTAATAACTGGAACACCCACTCTTCTTCACCGCTAGACAACAGACAATAAATAATGTTGTAGATCTATATCAATTTGTAAATAGCAGAGAGAATTATCACAGATTTAACTATTTTTGTAGATATATTTATGATTATCTTTCTAACTTGAATGGTTCAGGTTCCTGATATATATTGTTGTTTCTCTTTTGATTACCTTTCTTGTATAATATGTTTATAACTGTTTCTGTTTAAAAAAAAAAAAGTAAATCGACGCAATTATCCATAGCCGGGATATCACGTTTTGTGTGTTGACATAAATAAATAAAAAAAAAAAACACCTGATCTTTTAATTATTTCTATTGTTTTCTCATATATATAAATGTACCTAGAGAGGCATTTCTCCCTTTAATTATGCATCAGAACAAGGCATTATATTCATCGCCTTAGTAAATTATTTTACTCAAAGTGTGTCTGGATCATAGTGTTATGTTCAATGAAATCTGCACCCCTACACCCTTATTCCATGAGATCCAGCTTGAAAAGCATGGACTCATTGAATTTGTGTAATTTTTGCCCAAGGGGGGATAAGAAACAACAAAATATTTTACTAATAGTGGTGAAGAATGAGCCGTAACTCCTTCTTCTTCTTTCTTATCTCCACTCAATCATATTAGGATATCAAGCTTGTAGATCTTGAGACATGACAACCATCATGACTGGGTGAAGTAGAATGTGTCTTGCCTTTGTCATTAAGACTAGGAGCACTACTCATTGGCAGGGCGACTTAGCTCCAAAAGAAATGGCCGCCTCTGACATGAGGAACAGACGCCATGTGCAGCCCCTCCTAACATGGAGTACAAATGCTGCTTAGATGCACTAAAAAGGACCTTTGGGAGAGGCCGCTGCTCATCATAAAACAGCTCAAGGAGCATGAACTCATGGAATTTGTGTAATCTTTACACAAGGGGATAAGAAACAACAACAACAACAAATGCTGCTCATCCTGTATCCCTGGATTAGGAACCCTTACAGGGTACTATCAGCCGGGCCAGCTGAGTCCAGGTTTTTAGTGAGTTTGTTACTGCTCCCCCTTCTCCTTTTTCATCCGGGCTTGGGACCGGCAAAGGCGCTATGTACATTACCTTAGTAAAAACCTTAACTACTGGTGATGAAGAATAAGCCACAATACCCCAGTTTTGGCAAATTCAGAAAAAAAAAAAAAAAATTGTATACCATGGTTTCGGACTATGGCACACATCAGTACAGGGTCATCTTCAGGTAAACAGGTTGGCTTTTGTCTGAATTTGTCAAAACTGGTGTTGAGGCCCATTCTTCAACACCATTAGTTAAGTTTTTAACTCAAGCCATTGAAGATAGAAAATAACCACAAAATCTACCCCACTTGCTCAAAATGTAGCTTAGCACCTGCAACTCCAGAACACATTTTGGCTTAAATTAGATGCACTAAACAGGACCTTTGGGAGAGGCCACTGCTCATCATAAAACAGCTCGAGGAGCATGAACTCATGGAATTTGTGTGATCTTTACACAAGGGGATAAGAAACAACAACAACATAGCGCTTGGTTTTGTTGTATAAGTAAAAAGGAAGAGACGCCTATCTAGGTACATGGATATAATCCTCCTGAAACTTTATGTTATAATTTAGCTTGAAAATCTGGCCTTGCCATTTCACCAGTTTAAACACCTGTTTTCTTTTTTTGCTTATTCCTAGTACATGTGGTACAGGCCATGATAATCATGGTGGGTAGAAGTAGGCAACTGCTTTTACTGTAAGTACACCACATGTCTACACAGGTGAAATGCAGTTCGACTTTGCACTTACAAATGTACCAGAGCCCCGTTTGGTTACTTGCACTCGCTGGTGGAGTTGGACTTTTGTAAAAAACGGGGGCAATTAGATTATTTTTCTTTTTTTTTATCAGATAAAAGGTGCCCAATGCTGAAATCGAACCCGGGTCGTAGTGGTCGAAAACCAATGGTTTAGACCATCCTTCCACCGACCCTCAAAATACCTATTTGGTAAATTCAACCGATTCCATGACCTCTCTCATAGGATGTTATGAAATTGAAGCTGCCCCTTAATTGAGAATGAACTAAGGATGATTTTGAGAAGCCAGCAATTGCCTGCATAACAGATTCACACTCCTGGACAATACTTAAGGAAGTTGTACCTTTTAGCATGTATATCGGGATTTAGACAATAACTCTGAAAGATACACCCATGTACAAAACTTAAAGGAGTTGTACCTTTCAGCATGTATATCGGGATTCAGACAATAACTCTGAAAGATACACACATGGACAAAACTTAAGGAAGTTGTACCTTTTAGCATGTATATCATGAATTAGACAATTTCTCTGAAAAATATTTGATACACCGTGACCTTTATGTCACTGGTCATTTATTTTTTTTAAAGGAGACAGAGGCAATTTTGTTCACACTTGGTTATCTTGTGTTTTTAATAAAGGTCATTGTGTATCAAATAACTTTCAGAGAAATTGTCTAATTCATGATATACATGCTAAAAGGTACAACTTCCTTAAGTATTGTCCATGAATGTATCTTTCAGAGTTATAGTCTGAATCCTGATATACATGCTAAAAGGTACAACTTCCTTAAGTATTGTCCATGAGTGTATCTTTCAGAGTTATTGTCTGAATCCCGATATACATGGTAAAAGGTACAACTTCCTTAAGTTTTGTCCATGAGTGTATCTTTCAGAGTTATTGTCTGAATCCTGATATATATGCTAAAAGGTACAACTTCCTTAAGTATTGTCCATGAATGTATCTTTCAGAGTTATAGTCTGAATCCTGATATACATGCTAAAAGGTACAACTTCCTTAAGTATTGTCCATGAGTGTATCTTTCAGAGTTATTGTCTGAATCCCGATATACATGGTAAAAGGTACAACTTCCTTAAGTTTTGTCCATGAGTGTATCTTTCAGAGTTATTGTCTGAATCCTGATATACATACTAAAAGGTACAACTTCCTTAAGTTTTGTTCATGAGTGTATCTTTCAGTTATTGTCTGAATCCCGATATACATACTAAAAGGTACAACTTCCTTAAGTTTTGTCCATGAGTGTATCTTTCAGAGTTATTGTCTGAATCCCGATATACATTCTAAAAGGTACAACTTTCTTAAGTATTGTCCATGAGTTTATCTTTCGGAGTTATAGTCTGAATCCCGATATACATACTATAAGGTACAACTTCCTTAAGTATTGTCCTTGAGTGTATCTTTCAGAGTTATTGTCTCAATCCTGATATACATGCTAAAAGGTAAAACTTCCTTAAGTATTGTCCATGAGTGTATCTTTCAGAGTAATTATCTGAATCCAAATATACATGCTAAAAGGTACAACTTCCTTAAGTATTGTCCATGAGTGTATCTTTCAGAGTTATTGTCTGAATCCTGATATACATGCTAAAAGGTACAACTTTCTTATGTATTGTCCATGAGTGTATCTTTCAGAGTTATTGTCTGAATCCTGATATACATGCTAAAAGGTACAACTTTCTTATGTATTGTCCATGAGTGTATCTTTCAGAGTTATTGTCTGAATCCTGATATACATGCTAAAAGGTACAACTTTCTTATGTATTGTCCATGAGTGTATCTTTCAGAGTTATTGTCTGAATCCTGATATACATGCTAAAAGGTACAACTTTCTTATGTATTGTCCATGAGTGTATCTTTCAGAGTTATTGTCTGAATCCTGATATACATGCTAAAAGGTACAACTTTCTTATGTATTGTCTATGAGTGTATCTTTCAGAGTTATTGTCTGAATCCTGATATACATGCTAAAAGGTACAACTTTCTTATGTATTGTCCATGAGTGTATCTTTCAGAGTTATTGTCTGAATCCTGATATACATGCTAAAAGGTACAACTTTCTTATGTATTGTCCATGAGTGTATCTTTCAGAGTTATTGTCTGAATCCTGATATACATGCTAAAAGGTACAACTTTCTTATGTATTGTCCATGAGTGTATCTTTCAGAGTTATTGTCTGAATCCTGATATACATGCTAAAAGGTACAACTTTCTTATGTATTGTCCATGAGTGTATCTTTCAGAGTTATTGTCTGAATCCTGATATACATGCTAAAAGGTACAACTTTCTTATGTATTGTCCATGAGTGTATCTTTCAGAGTTATTGTCTGAATCCTGATATACATGCTAAAAGGTACAACTTTCTTATGTATTGTCCATGAGTGTATCTTTCAGAGTTATTGTCTGAATCCTGATATACATGCTAAAAGGTACAACTTTCTTATGTATTGTCCATGAATGTATCTTTCAGAGTAATTATCTGAATCCAGATATACATGCTAAAAGGTACAACTTTCTTATGTATTGTCCATGAATGTATCTTTCAGAGTAATTATCTGAATCCTGATATACATGCTAAAAGGTACAACTTTCTTATGTATTGTCCATGAGTGTATCTTTCAGAGTTATTGTCTGAATCCTGATATACATGCTAAAAGGTACAACTTTCTTATGTATTGTCCATGAATGTATCTTTCAGAGTAATTATCTGAATCCAGATATACATGCTAAAAGGTACAACTTTCTTATGTATTGTCCATGAATGTATCTTTCAGAGTAATTATCTGAATCCAGATATACATGCTAAAAGGTACAACTTCCTTAAGTTTTGTCCATGAGTGTATCTTTCAGAGTTATTATCTGAATCCTGATATACATGCTAAAAGGTACAACTTTCTTATGTATTGTCCATGAATGTATCTTTCAGAGTTATTATCTGAATCCTGATATACATGCTAAAAGGTACAACTATAATATGTATTGTCCATGAGTGTATCTTTCAGAGTTATTGCCTGAATCCTGATATACATGCTAAAAGGTACAACTATAATATGTGTTGTCCATGAGTGTAGGTACACTACAGGTAGAAGTAGTTTTCTGTCAGAGGGAGTGGACTACGAACAGTCGGGAGTTGTCCAGCGTGGAACCTGCCTACCCACCTTGATGCTCCAGTCTATAGGAGCTGCCGGGGAGTCCAGGCCTGTTCCCTGCTGCACCACACAGTCCGTAGTGAGCAACAGAGTCCCCGGGACTACAAGTCTTTCACACCACCCACCATGTGTGGGGGAGGACTAGGGTAGAAGATGCAGGACATAGCCACTTCCTGGCCATTCTGGGCCAGGGCTATCAACTTGAGAGAGGTGAAGAAGCCTGTCTTGGTCAGGTACCCTGTGTTCTCTGGGTCTGACAAATCCCATATCTGCCACACAGGGACCTATAGGAGACAAGGCAATGCTGGTGATGGATGAATTAAGGGCTCTTTAATTACACTGATAGACAAAACTTAAGGAAGTTGTACCTTATAGCATATATAAACACAAGGTAATAAGACCAAATCCAAATAAATAAATAGTGTGTGACGTTTCAGCGTTGTTACCATCTTCAGACAAAAGTACTGAATGAGTACTGAATGACAAAAGTACCTCATTCAGTACTTTTGTCTGAAGATGGTAACAACGCTGTTACCGAAACGTCACACACTATTTATTTATTTGGATTTGGTCTTATTACCTTGTGTTTATAATCTACAAGCCAAATTGTGCCTCATCAATCTTATAGCATATATATATATCAGGATTCAGAAAATAACTCTGAGAGATATTTGATACACAGTAATATATATCACTGTGCATCAAATATCTCTCAGAGTTATTTTCTGAATCCCAATATATATATGCTATAAGGTACAACTTCCTTAAGTTTTGTCTATCAGTGTTATTGGCCCATCTATTATCATTTTCTCATCATTGCATAGCAATTAGAGATATGTAAAAAAAGAATTGTGACATTAGAAAGCATTCATTTTTCTATATTTCATACTGACACATGCATCTATACTAAAAGTAGCATGACACAAGCAAATCTCATTTAAAAGGGCTCAAGGAAACTGAAAAATTCAAAACTGATGTAGCAATTATTCTACAAAACCAGCAAAGAGAAAATCTACAATTAGCCATAGTTCTACATGACCAGCAAGGGGAGAATCTACAATCAGCCATAGTTCTATATGACCAGCAAGGGGAGAATCTACAATCAGCCATAGTTCTATATGACCAGCAAGGGGAGAATCTACAATTAGCCATAGTTCTACATGACCAGCAAGGGGAGAATCTACAATCAGCCATAGTTCTATATGACCAGCAAGGGGAGAATCTACAATTAGCCATAGTTCTATATGACCAGCAAGGGGAGAATCTACAATTAGCCATAGTTCTATATGACCAGCAAGGGGAGAATCTACAATTAGCCATAGTTCTACATGACCAGCAAGGGGAGAATCTACAATCAGCCATAGTTCTATATGACCAGCAAGGGGAGAATCTACAATTAGCCATAGTTCTATATGACCAGCAAGGGGAGAATCTACAATCAGCCATAGTTCTATATGACCAGCAAGGGGAGAATCTACAATCAGCCATAGTTCTATATGACCAGCAAGGGGAGAATCTACAATCAGCCATAGTTCTATATGACCAGCAAGGGGAGAATCTACAATTAGCCATAGTTCTATATGACCAGCAAGGGGAGAATCTACAATTAGCCATAGTTCTATATGACCAGCAAGGGTAGAACCTACAATTAGCCATAGTTCTATATGACCAGCAAGGGGAGAATCTACAATTAGCCATAGTTCTATATGACCAGCAAGGGGAGAATCTACAATTAGCCATAGTTCTATATGACCAGCAAGGGGAGAATCTACAATTAGCCATAGTTCTATATGACCAGCAAGGGGAGAATCTACAATCAGCCATAGTTCTATATGACCAGCAAGGGGAGAATCTACAATTAGCCATAGTTCTATATGACCAGCATGGGGAGAATCTACAATTAGCCATAGTTCTATATGACCAGCAAGGGGAGAATCTACAATCAGCCATAGTTCTATATGACCAGCAAGGGTAGAATCTACAATCAGCCATAGTTCTATATGACCAGCAAGGGTAGAATCTACAATCAGCCATAGTTCTATATGACCAGCAAGGGGAGAATCTACAATTAGCCATAGTTCTATATGACCAGCAAGGGGAGAATCTACAATCAGCCATAGTTCTATATGACCAGCAAGGGGAGAATCTACAATTAGCCCTAGTTCTATATGACCAGCAAGGGGAGAATCTACAATTAGCCCTAGTTCTATATGACCAGCAAGGGGAGAATCTACAATTAGCCCTAGTTCTATATGACCAGCAAGGGGAGAATCTACAATTAGCCATAGTTCTATATGACCAGCAAGGGGAGAATCTATGAATTAGACATAGTTCTATATGACCAGCAAGGGGAGAATCTACAATCAGCCATAGTACTATATGACCAGCAAGGGGAGAATCTACAATCAGCCATAGTTCTATATGACCAGCAAGGGGAGAATCTACAATCAGCCATAGTTCTATATGACCAGCAAGGGGAGAATCTACAATTAGCCATAGTTCTATATAACCAGCAAGGGGAGAATCTACAATCAGCCATAGTTCTATATGACCAGCAAGGGGAGAATCTACAATCAGCCATAGTTCTATATAACCAGCAAGGGGAGAATCTACAATTAGCCATAGTTCTACATGACCAGCAAGGGGAGAATCTACAATTAGACATAGTTCTATATGACCAGCAAGGGGAGAATCTACAATCAGCCATAGTTCTATATGACCAGCAAGGGGAGAATCTACAATTAGCCATAGTTCTATATGACCAGCAAGGGGAGAATCTACAATTAGCCATAGTTCTATATGACGAGCAAGGGGAGAATCTACAATTAGCCATAGTTCTATATGACCAGCAAGGGGAGAATCTACAATTAGCCCTAGTTCTATATGACCAGCAAGGGGAGAATCTACAATTAGCCCTAGTTCTATATGACCAGCAAGGGGAGAATCTACAATTAGCCATAGTTCTATATGACCAGCAAGGGGAGAATCTACAATCAGCCATAGTTCTATATGACCAGCAAGGGGAGAATCTACAATTAGCCATAGTTCTACATGACCAGCAAGGGGAGAATCTATGAATTAGCCATAGTTCTATATGACCAGCAAGGGGAGAATCTACAATCAGCCATATTTCTATATGACCAGCAAGGGGAGAATCTACAATTAGCCATAGTTCTATATGACCAGCAAGGGGAGAATCTACAATCAGCCATAGTTCTATATGAACCAGCAAGGGGAGAATCTACAATCAGCCATATTTCTATATGACCAGCAAGGGAAGAATCTACAATCAGCCATAGTTCTATATGACCAGCAAGGGGAGAATCTACAATCAGCCATAGTTCTATATGACCAGCAAGGGGAGAATCTACAATTAGCCATAGTTCTATATGACCAGCAAGGGGAGAATCTACAATTAGCCATAGTTCTATATAACCAGCAAGGGGAGAATCTACAATCAGCCATAGTTCTATATGACCAGCAAGGGGAGAATCTACAATCAGCCATAGTTCTATATGACCAGCAAGGGGAGAATCTACAATTAGCCATAGTTCTATATGACCAGCAAGGGGAGAATCTACAATTAGCCATAGTTCTATATGACCAGCAAGGGGAGAATCTACAATTAGCCATAGTTCTATATGACCAGCAAGGGGAGAATCTACAATTAGCCATAGTTCTATATGACCAGCAAGGGGAGAATCTACAATCAGCCATAGTTCTATATGACCAGCAAGGGGAGAATCTACAATTAGCCATAGTTCTATATGACCAGCAAGGGGAGAATCTACAATCAGCTATAGTTCTATATGACCAGCAAGGGGAGAATCTACAATTAGCCATAGTTCTATATGACCAGCAAGGGGAGAATCTACAATCAGCCATAGTTCTATATGACCAGCAAGGGGAGAATCTACAATCAGCCATAGTTCTATATGACCAGCAAGGGGAGAATCTACAATCAGCCATAGTTCTATATGACCAGCAAGGGGAGAATCTACAATCAGCCATAGTTCTATATAACCAGCAAGGGTAGAATCTACAATCAGCCATAGTTCTATATGACCAGCAAGGGTAGAATCTACAATCAGCCATAGTTCTATATGACCAGCAAGGGGAGAATCTACAATCAGCCATAGTTCTATATGACCAGCAAGGGTAGAATCTACAATCAGCCATAGTTCTATATGACCAGCAAGGGGAGAATCTACAATCAGCCATAGTTCTATATGACCAGCAAGGGGAGAATCTACAATCAGCCATAGTTCTATATAACCAGCAAGGGGAGAATCTACAATCAGCCATAGTTCTATATGACCAGCAAGGGGAGAATCTACAATCAGCCATAGTTCTATATGACCAGCAAGGGAGAATCTACAATCAGCCATAGTTCTATATGACCAGCAAGGGGAGAATCTACAATCAGCCATAGTTCTATATGACCAGCAAGGGGAGAATCTATGAATTAGCCATAGTTCTATATGACCAGCCAGGGGAGAATCTATAATTAGCCATAGTTCTATATGACCAGCAAGGGGAGAATCTACAATTAGCCATAGTTTTATATGACCAGCAAGGGGAGAATCTACAATCAGCCATAGTTCTATATGACCAGCAAGGGGGAGAATCTACAATCAGCCATAGTTCTACATGACCAGCAAGGGGAGAATCTACAATCAGCCATAGTTCTATATGACCAGCAAGGGAAGAATCTACAATTAGCCATAGTTCTATATGACCAGCCAGGGGAGAATCTACAATCAGCCATAGTTCTATATGACCAGCAAGGGGAGAATCTACAATCAGCCATAGTTCTATATGACCAGCAAGGGGAGAATCTACAATCAGCCATAGTTCTATATGACCAGCAAGGGGAGAATCTACAATCAGCCATAGTTCTATATGACCAGCAAGGGGAGAATCTACAATTAGCCATAGTTCTATATAACCAGCAAGGGGAGAATCTACAATCAGCCATAGTTCTATATAATCAGCAAGGGGAGAATCTACAATCAGCCATAGTTCTATATAACCAGCAAGGGGAGAATCTACAATCAGCCATAGTTCTATATGACCAGCAAGGGGAGAATCTACAATTAGCCATAGTTCTACATGACCAGCAAGGGGAGAATCTACAATTAGCCATAGTTCTACATGACCAGCAAGGGGAGAATCTACAATCAGCCATAGTTCTATATGACCAGCAAAGGGAGAATCTACACTTAGCCATAGTTCTATATGACCAGCAACGGGAGAATCTACAATTAGCCATAGTTCTATATGACCAGCAAGGGTAGAACCTACAATTAGCCATAGTTCTATATGACCAGCAAGGGGAGAATCTACAATTAGCCATAGTTCTATATGACCAGCAAGGGGAGAATCTACAATCAGCCATAGTTCTATATGACCAGCAAGGGGAGAATCTATGAATTAGCCATAGTTCTATATGACCAGCAAGGGGAGAATCTACAATCAGCCATAGTTCTATATGACCAGCAAGGGGAGAATCTACAATCAGCCATAGTTCTATATGACCAGCAAGGGGAGAATCTACAATTAGCCATAATTCTATATGACCAGCAAGGGGAGAATCTATGAATTAGCCATAGTTCTGTGAAGAATGTATATTAACCATCATAAATAATAAGCCAAGAAAGTAGAGATAGATGATCTACAAAATTAACAAAGTTGTAGGAATTGAGTTGTTACTGTAGATACTTTATGATATATTGGAAAAGGTCTACAGGTAGAATTCTAAAGACAGTAATAGCTAGATTTAATAAGAAAATTCCATCGCACCCGCATCAAAACATCATCCTGGAGTCCGGACTTCTTGAGGAATGTGGCAGCTTCGATGGCCCCCACCTTCCCTGTGCCGGCTGGGTCCACCTGGACATCAACAGTGGAAGTGATATTGCAGCATTCTTCACCATCAGCCAGGAATGTTTTGTTACTTAACTGATGATAAGGCACAATTTGGATTATAGACAATTAAAATAATTTTATTGACATCTTGTCAATACATGCAAAAGTGCACAGTCTGTACTATTTTAAAAAAAGATAATTACTATGTACAATAAATTAAGATGGTTCTATTACCTTGTGTTTTTAATCTATAATCCAAATTGTGCCTTATCTTGATACCCTTTTTTTTTTTGCTTATCCCTATTACATGTGGTACAGGCCATGAAAATCATCGTGGCTAGAAGTAGGCGACTGCTTTTACTGTAAGTGCTCCACATGTCTACACATGTGAAAAGCAGTTCAACTTTGCACTTACAAATGTGCCAGAGCCCTGTTTGGTTACTTGCACTCGCTGGTGGGGTTGGACTTTTGCAGAGGCCATTGGAGCATTTTTTTTTTTATCAGAAAAAAGTGCCCAATGCGGGAATCGAACCCGGGTCGTAGCGGTCGTAAACCAACGGTTTAGATCATTCTTCCACCGACCCTCATTGATACCCTAATATGACTGAGTGAAGATAAGAAAGAAGAAGAAAGCGTACATTTGGTTAAAATTGAGAGTTTCCATTTAGTATATGTGGCATATCAATTTGACAACAGGAATACATTGAAAGGAATCACAACCCCCCTCAGTTAATAACTGGCTACCTAACACCAGAATTTATGACTCTACCAAACTCCATTGCAAACAAATTAGAAAGAAAAGAAATCCGCCTTTGCCGGTCCCAAGCCCAGATGAAAAAGGAGGAGGAGGGGCAGTAACAAGCTCACTAAAAAACCTGGGCTTAGCTGGCCCGGCTGATAGTACCCTGTAAGGGCTCCAGGGATACAGGATGAGAAGCGTTTGTACTCCATTGTTAGGAGCAGCTGCACATGGCATCTGTTCCTCATGTCAGAGGCGGCCATTTCTTTTGGAGCTAAGTCGGCCTGCCACTGAGTAGTGCTCCCAGTCTTAATGACAAAGGCAGACACATTCTATTTCACCCAGTCATGATGGTTGACAAACAGACACCATCAAGGGTCACAATACCCTAATATGATTGAGTGGAGATAAGAAGGAAGAAAAGAAAAATCAGAAGATAAAATTTAATCTTACCTGCTGATAAAGTGCTTCATAAATACTTAAGTGATTTTTGGCTACCTGCAACAACACAGATTCTTGTTAAGATGTTGTTGTTGTTCGTTGTAGCTTGCTCAAAATAGAGCCAGCCATAGGGGAATGTTGTTTACAAGGTACATGTCAAAATCTTTTTAGGTTGAACAGAGAGCTGCAATACAATATCTTCATGAAGTGATACACAAATGGGCAATATTCTGAGGATAACCAATATCTAAAAACAGTTAAACCTGTCTATAGCGCCCCTCTAAATAGCGCCTTCCACTCTATAGTCACATTCACAAAAACAAACTCACGCAGCGTGGATATTTATACCTGAAAATTTTTATAACTAAAAATTTTAAATTGGTTTGTAATTTAACTATTTTATGGAATATGTCTATTTTAATTTTTAGGGCATCTAGAACCTATAAATTAGTTAAATTACAAACCAATTTGAAATTTTCAGTTATAAATATCCACGCTGCGCGAGTTTGTTTTTGTAAATATTTCTGGTGGGCTAAAGACGATATTATAGTAAGCACGTTGAAGAGCGATTAACACTTGAAAGTTAGCGTTTTGTAATAAAAAAAGATACTCATTGTGATAGATATATTTGTAATTTTACAACTTTTTTAACAATTTTATCATAAATATAAAAACAACTTTATTTATGTGAGTACTAATAAGGCACGGATTATTCTATATACAGTTACGAGCGTCATTCTTCATCTCCTCAGTTTTCGTCTCTGTCACTGTTTGCTTTTTTTTTTAGTAAATTTTAGCTTATGTCCATAGTTCACTAAACACCATTTAGCTGCCTTCCATAGAAAATGCAGGGTATATAACAAAACCAGTCCAATACAATAGTAGAGCGGTCTAGAGATTAATTTGGCGAAACCGCTGAGAGGGTTCACTACTGATGAGCCAAGCCCTCTCATTCATTAAATCATATCATTGCAGTAAGGTCTGTAGAGATTTAAAAAGAAACGCATTGCCAGTAAATTTATTTGTGTAAAATTCTAGCTTTTTTTTTGGAATGGCGCCCTCCTATTGGTTGGCTACTATCACACCACCTTTGCCCCCCCCCCTCATCATGCCCCCTCCACTCGCTTTTTGGTTTTTGTAACTATTGTGTTGGAGCGGGTCGCTCCTTAAATAAATGCATATATTAGTTAATAACCAAATGGAATCCACTCTTTCTTTTTCCCAGTAAGAGACGCCTACGGAAGCCAACAGTACATAGACAGATAAAGCACATAGGCTATAGTTATTAACTAACATATGCATTTATTTAAGGCGCCAATTTATAATTGTAACAAATAGTATTTGAATCAAAACATTCAATCGGGTAAAACACGGGCGTTGCCCGGGTCATTCGGCTAGTAGATTATAAAAACAAGGTAATAAGACCAAATACACACACACACAAATGCCTTTATTAAGACACACAGGTCTTACAGAGGATTCTCCTTGGGGTTACAAGACAGAGAAACCTATGAAAGTGGGAAATAAAAAATGGAGAAAGATTATAAATAAGCCCAAATAAATAAATAGTGTGATGTTTCGGTAACAGAGTTGTTACCATCTTCAGACAATAGTATTGAATGAGAAAAAAGGGTTTATGGTGATACATCAGGTTGAATCATGTCACACACTATTTATTTGGATTTGGTCTTATTACCTTGTAAGGATTTAAAAGTACGAATGTTTCTTTTATACATAATACAAACTTCTACAAGTGTAAACACAAGGTAATAAGACCAAATCCAAATAAATAAATAGTGTGTGACGTTTCGGCAACAGCGTTGTTACCATCTTCAGACAAAAGTACTGAATGACTGAAGATGGTAACAACGCTATTACCGAAACGTCACACACTATTTATTTATTTGGATTTGGTCTTATAACCTTGTGTTTATAATCTATAATCCAAATTGTGCCTTATCAATTCTACAAGTGTAATTATATGACAACATGTAATTCTACTGTCCTATAAGCTTATGTCCATAGTTTTCTTGAAAACCATTTCTGAGATTCCATCCTTCAGTACTGCGTATATAACCAGAATCGTCCAATACAGTATTAGAGCTTTGAGAAGCGGTCTGGTGGATTAAATTGGTGAAACCGCTGAAAGGGTTCACCACTGATAAGCCAAGCCCTCCCAATATATTTTTTTTTCATCGCAGTAAGGACAGTAGAAGTTTGCATTATGTATAAAAGAAACATTCGTGCTTTTAAATCCTTTCATTTTATATGTATAGATGGTGTGTTATTGCTTTGTGTTAATTTATTACCTTGTGTTTATGCGAGTACGATTTATTATTGGCAGGAAAAAATTTTGTGGCTCTTTAAAAACTTTTTTTTTTTTATTTATCCCTAGTACACGTAGTACAGGCCATGATAATCATGGTAGGTAGTTAGCGACTGCTTTTACTGTAAGCGCACCACCTGTCTACACATGTAAAAAGCAGTTCGAGTTTGCACTTACAAATGTGCCTGAGCCCCGTTTGGTTATTTGCACTCGCTGGTGGGATTGGACTTTTGCAAGAATCAGGGGCAATTGGAGCATTTTTTTTTTTTAAATCAGAAAAAAGTGTCCAATGCGGGAATCGAACTAGGGTCGTAGTGGTCGAAAACCAAACGGTTTCACCAGCCTTCCACCGACCCCCCGCTAAAAACTTTTAAATTTTGTAAATTGTAATTTTTGGCTCTTCCGACTCAAAAGGTTGCTGATTCCTGATCTAGGTTCATTATTGAAGATATATTTGATCTTAAGTTTGTCTTTGTCCTCGCCTGACAACATAAGCTACCTAAGAGGTCATATTATTGATGTGTTGATTATGTTAACTATCTATTTAAACTACAGTTAAACCTGTCTATAGCGCCACCTATAAATAGCGCCTTCCTCTCTATAGCGCCCAATTTTAAATACGTAGTACAATGCAATTTACAATAAAAGTGACCTGTCTATAGCGCCCCCTCTAAATAGTGCCTCCCTCTCTATAGCGCCCAATTTTAAATACGTAGTACGATATGATTTACATTAAAAGTGACCTGTCTATAGCACCCCCTCTAAATAGCGGCTCCCTCTCTATAGTACCTGATTTTAAATACGTAGAACGCTGTAATTTACATTAAAAGTGACCTGTCTATAGCGCCCCCTCTAAATAGCGCCTTCCTCTCTATAGCACCCAATTTTAAATACGTAGTACGAGGCGATTTATGTTAAAAGTGACCTGTCTATAGCGCCCCCTCTAAATAGCGGCTCCCTCTCTATAGCACCCAATTTTAAATACGTAGTACGATATGATTTACATTAAAAGTGACCTGTCTATAGCGCCCCCTCTAAATAGCGCCTTCCTCTCTATAGCACCCAATTTTAAATACGTAGTACGATATGATTTACATTAAAAGTGACCTGTCTATAGCGCCCCCTCTAAATAGCGGCTCCCTCTCTATAGCACCCAATTTTAAATACGTAGTACGATATGATTTACATTAAAAGTGACCTGTCTATAGCACCCCCTCTAAATAGCGGCTCCCTCTCTATAGCACCCAATTTTAAATACGTAGTACGAGGCGATTTATGTTAAAAGTGATCTGTCTATAGCGCCCCCTCTAAATAGCGCCTTCCTCTTTATAGCACCCAATTTTAAATACGTAGTACGATATGATTTACATTAAAAGTGACCTGTCTATAGCACCCCCTCTAAATAGCGGCTCCCTCTCTATAGTACCTGATTTTAAATACGTAGAACGCTGTAATTTACATTAAAAGTGACCTGTCTATAGCGCCCCCTCTAAATAGCGCCTTCCTCTCTATAGCACCCAATTTTAAATACGTAGTACGATATGATTTACATTAAAAGTGACCTGTCTATAGCACCCCCTCTAAATAGCGCCTTCCTCTCTATAGTACCTGATTTTAAATACGTAGAACGCTGTAATTTACATTAAAAGTGACCTGTCTATAGCGCCCCCTCTAAATAGCGCCTTCCTCTCTATAGCACCCAATTTTAAATACGTAGAACGCTGTAATTTACATTAAAAGTGATCTGTCTATAGCGCCCCCTCTAAATAGCGCCTTCCTCTCTATAGTACCTGATTTTAAATACGTAGTACGATATGATTTACATTAAAAGTGACCTGTCTATAGCGCCCCCTCTAAATAGCGCCTTCCTCTCTATAGCACCCAATTTTAAATACGTAGTACGATATGATTTACAATAAAAGTGACCTGTCTATAGCACCCCCTCTAAATAGCGGCTCCCTCTCTATAGTACCTGATTTTAAATACGTAGAACGCTGTAATTTACATTAAAAGTGACCTGTCTATAGCGCCCCCTCTAAATAGCGCCTTCCTCTCTATAGCACCCAATTTTAAATACGTAGAACGCTGTAATTTACATTGAAAGTGATCTGTCTATAGCGCCCCCTCTAAATAGCGCCTTCCTCTCTATAGTACCTGATTTTAAATACGTAGTACGATATGATTTACATTAAAAGTGACCTGTCTATAGCGCCCCCTCTAAATAGTGCCTTCCTCTCTATAGCACCCAATTTTAAATACGTAGTACGATATGATTTACATTAAAAGTGACCTGTCTATAGCACCCCCTCTAAATAGCGGCTCCCTCTCTATAGTACCTGATTTTAAATACGTAGAACGCTGTAATTTACATTAAAAGTGACCTGTCTATAGCGCCCCCTCTAAATAGCGCCTTCCTCTCTATAGCACCCAATTTTATATACGTAGAACGCTGTAATTTACATTAAAAGTGATCTGTCTATAGCGCCCCCTCTAAATAGCGCCTTCCTCTCTATAGCACCCAATTTTAAATACGTAGAACGCTGTAATTTACATTAAAAGTGACCTGTCTATAGCGCCCCCTCTAAATAGCGCCTTCCTCTCTATAGCACCCAATTTTAAATACGTAGAACGCTGTAATTTACATTAAAAGTGATCTGTCTATAGCACCCCCTCTAAATAGCGCCTTCCTCTCTATAGCACCCAATTTTAAATACGTAGTACGAGGCGATTTATGTTAAAAGTGACCTGTCTATAGCACCCCCTCTAAATAGCGCCTTCCTCTCTATAGCACCCAATTTTAAATACGTAGTACGATATGATTTACATTAAAAGTGACCTGTCTATAGCGCCCCCTCTAAATAGCGCCTTCCTCTCTATAGCACCCAATTTTAAATACGTAGTACGAGGCGATTTATGTTAAAAGTGACCTGTCTATAGCACCCCCTCTAAATAGCGCCTTCCTCTCTATAGCACCCAATTTTAAATACGTAGTACGATATGATTTACATTAAAAGTGACCTGTCTATAGCACCCCCTCTAAATAGCGGCTCCCTCTCTATAGCACCCAATTTTAAATACGTAGTACGAGGCGATTTATGTTAAAAGTGATCTGTCTATAGCGCCCCCTCTAAATAGCGCCTTCCTCTTTATAGCACCCAATTTTAAATACGTAGTACGATATGATTTACATTAAAAGTGACCTGTCTATAGCACCCCCTCTAAATAGCGGCTCCCTCTCTATAGTACCTGATTTTAAATACGTAGAACGCTGTAATTTACATTAAAAGTGACCTGTCTATAGCGCCCCCTCTAAATAGCGCCTTCCTCTCTATAGCACCCAATTTTAAATACGTAGTACGATATGATTTACATTAAAAGTGACCTGTCTATAGCACCCCCTCTAAATAGCGCCTTCCTCTCTATAGTACCTGATTTTAAATACGTAGAACGCTGTAATTTACATTAAAAGTGACCTGTCTATAGCGCCCCCTCTAAATAGCGCCTTCCTCTCTATAGCACCCAATTTTAAATACGTAGAACGCTGTAATTTACATTAAAAGTGATCTGTCTATAGCGCCCCCTCTAAATAGCGCCTTCCTCTCTATAGTACCTGATTTTAAATACGTAGTACGATATGATTTACATTAAAAGTGACCTGTCTATAGCGCCCCCTCTAAATAGCGCCTTCCTCTCTATAGCACCCAATTTTAAATACGTAGTACGATATGATTTACAATAAAAGTGACCTGTCTATAGCACCCCCTCTAAATAGCGGCTCCCTCTCTATAGTACCTGATTTTAAATACGTAGAACGCTGTAATTTACATTAAAAGTGACCTGTCTATAGCGCCCCCTCTAAATAGCGCCTTCCTCTCTATAGCACCCAATTTTAAATACGTAGAACGCTGTAATTTACATTGAAAGTGATCTGTCTATAGCGCCCCCTCTAAATAGCGCCTTCCTCTCTATAGTACCTGATTTTAAATACGTAGTACGATATGATTTACATTAAAAGTGACCTGTCTATAGCGCCCCCTCTAAATAGTGCCTTCCTCTCTATAGCACCCAATTTTAAATACGTAGTACGATATGATTTACATTAAAAGTGACCTGTCTATAGCACCCCCTCTAAATAGCGGCTCCCTCTCTATAGTACCTGATTTTAAATACGTAGAACGCTGTAATTTACATTAAAAGTGACCTGTCTATAGCGCCCCCTCTAAATAGCGCCTTCCTCTCTATAGCACCCAATTTTATATACGTAGAACGCTGTAATTTACATTAAAAGTGATCTGTCTATAGCGCCCCCTCTAAATAGCGCCTTCCTCTCTATAGCACCCAATTTTAAATACGTAGAACGCTGTAATTTACATTAAAAGTGACCTGTCTATAGCGCCCCCTCTAAATAGCGCCTTCCTCTCTATAGCACCCAATTTTAAATACGTAGAACGCTGTAATTTACATTAAAAGTGATCTGTCTATAGCACCCCCTCTAAATAGCGCCTTCCTCTCTATAGCACCCAATTTTAAATACGTAGTACGAGGCGATTTATGTTAAAAGTGACCTGTCTATAGCACCCCCTCTAAATAGCGCCTTCCTCTCTATAGCACCCAATTTTAAATACGTAGTACGATATGATTTACATTAAAAGTGACCTGTCTATAGCGCCCCCTCTAAATAGCGCCTTCCTCTCTATAGCACCCAATTTTAAATACGTAGTACGAGGCGATTTATGTTAAAAGTGACCTGTCTATAGCACCCCTCTAAATAGCGCCTTCCTCTCTATAGCACCCAATTTTAAATACGTAGTACGAGGCGATTTATGTTAAAAGTGACCTGTCTATAGCGCCCCCTCTAAATAGCGCCTTCCTCTCTATAGCACCCAATTTTAAATACGTAGTACGAGGCGATTTATGTTAAAAGTGACCTGTCTATAGCACCCCCTCTAAATAGCGCCTTCCTCTCTATAGCACCCAATTTTAAATACGTAGTACGATATGATTTACATTAAAAGTGACCTGTCTATAGCGCCCCCTCTAAATAGCGGCTCCCTCTCTATAGCACCCAATTTTAAATACGTAGTACGATATGATTTACATTAAAAGTGACCTGTCTATAGCGCCCCCTCTAAATAGCGGCTCCCTCTCTATAGCACCCAATTTTAAATACGTAGAACGCTGTAATTTACATTAAAAGTGACCTGTCTATAGCGCCCCCTCTAAATAGCGCCTTCCTCTCTATAGTACCTGATTTTAAATACGTATTACGATATGATTTACATTAAAAGTGACCTGTCTATAGCGCCCCCTCTAAATAGCGCCTTCCTCTCTATAGCACCCAATTTTAAATACGTAGTACGATATGATTTACATTAAAAGTGACCTGTCTATAGCACCCCCTCTAAATAGCGGCTCCCTCTCTATAGTACCTGATTTTAAATACGTAGAACGCTGTAATTTACATTAAAAGTGACCTGTCTATAGCGCCCCCTCTAAATAGCGCCTTCCTCTCTATAGCACCCAATTTTAAATACGTAGAACGCTGTAATTTACATTAAAAGTGATCTGTCTATAGCGCCCCCTCTAAATAGCGCCTTCCTCTCTATAGCGTCCGATTTTAAATACGTAGTACGGTGTAATTTACATTAAAAGTGACCTGTCTATAGCACCCCCTCTAAATAGCGGCTCCCTCTCTATAGTACCTGATTTTAAATACGTAGTACGATATGATTTACATTAAAAGTGATCTGTCTATAGCGCCCCCTCTAAATAGCGCCTTCCTCTCTATAGCACCCAATTTTAAATACGTAGTACGATATGATTTACATTAAAAGTGACCTGTCTATAGCACCCCCTCTAAATAGCGCCTTCCTCTCTATAGCACCCAATTTTAAATACGTAGTACGAGGCGATTTATGTTAAAAGTGACCTGTCTATAGCACCCCCTCTAAATAGCGCCTTCCTCTCTATAGCACCCAATTTTAAATACGTAGAACGCTGTAATTTACATTAAAAGTGATCTGTCTATAGCACCCCCTCTAAATAGCGCCTTCCTCTCTATAGCACCCAATTTTAAATACGTAGTACGATATGATTTACATTAAAGTGATCTGTCTATAGCGCCCCCTCTAAATAGCGCCTTCCTCTCTATAGCACCCAATTTTAAATACGTAGTACGAGGCGATTTATGTTAAAAGTGACCTGTCTATAGCGCCCCCTCTAATAGCGCCTTCCTCTCTATAGCACCCAATTTTAAATACGTAGTACGATATGATTTACATTAAAAGTGATCTGTCTATAGCACCCCCTCTAAATAGCGCCTTCCTCTCTATAGCACCCAATTTTAAATACGTAGTACGATATGATTTACATTAAAAGTGACCTGTCTATAGCGCCCCCTCTAAATAGCGGCTCCCTCTCTATAGCACCCAATTTTAAATACGTAGTACGATATGATTTACATTAAAAGTGACCTGTCTATAGCGCCCCCTCTAAATAGCGGCTCCCTCTCTATAGCACCCAATTTTAAATACGTAGAACGCTGTAATTTACATTAAAAGTGACCTGTCTATAGCGCCCCCTCTAAATAGCACCTTCCTCTCTATAGCACCCAATTTTAAATACGTAGAACGCTGTAATTTACATTAAAAGTGATCTGTCTATAGCACCCCCTCTAAATAGCGGCTCCCTCTCTATAGTACCTGATTTTAAATACGTAGAACGCTGTAATTTACATTAAAAGTGATCTGTCTATAGCACCCCCTCTAAATAGCGCCTTCCTCTCTATAGCACCCAATTTTAAATACGTAGAACGCTGTAATTTACATTAAAAGTGACCTGTCTATAACGCCCCCTCTAAATAGCGCCTTCCTCTCTATAGCACCCAATTTTAAATACGTAGTACGAGGCGATTTATGTTAAAAGTGACCTGTCTATAGCACCCCCTCTAAATAGCGCCTTCCTCTCTATAGCACCCAATTTTAAATACGTAGAACGCTGTAATTTACATTAAAAGTGACCTGTCTATAACGCCCCCTCTAAATAGCGGCTCCCTCTCTATAGCACCCAATTTTAAATACGTAGTACGAGGCGATTTATGTTAAAAGTGACCTGTCTATAGCACCCCCTCTAAATAGCGCCTTCCTCTCTATAGTACCTGATTTTAAATACGTAGAACGCTGTAATTTACATTAAAAGTGACCTGTCTATAGCGCCCCCTCTAAATAGCGCCTTCCTCTCTATAGCACCCAATTTTAAATACGTAGAACGCTGTAATTTACATTAAAAGTGATCTGTCTATAGCGCCCCCTCTAAATAGCGCCTTCCTCTCTATAGTACCTGATTTTAAATACGTAGTACGATATGATTTACATTAAAAGTGACCTGTCTATAGCGCCCCCTCTAAATAGCGCCTTCCTCTCTATAGCACCCAATTTTAAATACGTAGTACGATATGATTTACAATAAAAGTGACCTGTCTATAGCACCCCCTCTAAATAGCGGCTCCCTCTCTATAGCACCTGATTTTAAATACGTAGAACGCTGTAATTTACATTAAAAGGGACCTGTCTATAGCGCCCCCTCTAAATAGCGCCTTCCTCTCTATAGCACCCAATTTTAAATACGTAGAACGCTGTAATTTACATTAAAAGTGATCTGTCTATAGCGCCCCCTCTAAATAGCGCCTTCCTCTCTATAGTACCTGATTTTAAATACGTAGTACGATATGATTTACATTAAAAGTGACCTGTCTATAGCGCCCCCTCTAAATAGCGCCTTCCTCTCTATAGCACCCAATTTTAAATACGTAGTACGATATGATTTACATTAAAAGTGACCTGTCTATAGCACCCCCTCTAAATAGCGGCTCCCTCTCTATAGTACCTGATTTTAAATACGTAGAACGCTGTAATTTACATTAAAAGTGACCTGTCTATAGCGCCCCCTCTAAATAGCGCCTTCCTCTCTATAGCACCCAATTTTAAATACGTAGAACGCTGTAATTTACATTAAAAGTGATCTGTCTATAGCGCCCCCTCTCTATAGCACCTTATTTTGATGAATCCCAAGAGGGGGTGCTATAGACAGGTTTAACTGTATATTGATTTCGAAACAATTAAATGGATTGCAAAAAAATAATTAAATCAAATACCTAAACACTATTATAATTCAATTTTTACCATCACACACACTTTTTGCTTGGGGTTTATGTGTTACTTCTGTATTGCTATTCTATGGCACTTCAACTATATATTTTTGATGTACTTTCAGTATGAAGGAAATTGCACTTGGGGGAATTCTCGGGCGAAGCCGGGTCATTCGTCTAGTAGATTATAATATAGAAAAATCACAGGGCATATAATAATTTTAACCCTAAAGAAACAAAGATAGAGAGAGAGAGAGAGAGAGAGAGAGAGAGAGAGAGAGAGAGAGAGAGAGTAGATTATGAGAAAAATTCTTCCATTCTGTTAATTTATAATACGATGTACTAGCGCACCATCTGTTATCAAAATTTGAAACTATTTTAAACGCGTAAGATTCGAATTATGATAACATATTTTATGCATCATATTTTAAATGTTCCAATAAAAGACACATTTATGATTTTTTTGCCGAAGAGCGATTGCTCGAAGCATATTATATATTTATAATTGTATGTAATTCTACTGTCCTCAAAGCTTATGTCCATAGGTCATCTAAAATACCCATTCCAAGAGTCTAGCATCAGTATCACTATAAAAGGAAGTTCCAAAAATGCAATATAACAGCGGTATGGTAGATTAAACTGGCGAAACTGCTGCGAGGGTTCACCACTGATGAGCCAGCCCCCCCCCCCCCTATAATTTTTCCATTGCAGTAAGGGCAGTAGAAATTGTTTAATTTCAAAAAGAATCTTACGCGTTTGAAATAGCTTTTGATTTAGCGCTTAAATTTTGATTCTATTAATTGTAGCACATTTATTTTGAATGAAAAAATTCAAAAGAAATGTGCTACAATTAAAAGAGTGAAAGAAAAGGGAAATATCAATGATATTTATAGATATATTTTAATTATATCTAAAAAAAAAAAAAAAGTGGGATTTTTCAATTTTAATTCTAAGAATAATCTGTGTTTCTCGGATAACTATCTTCTTTCTCTGTGTTTCTCGGATAACTATCTGCTATCTTGTTTACACATTTGATAACAGAAACTATTTAAAACATGCTGTGGTAAAATTTCTCATTCAGTATGATAAAGCATAATTTGGATTATAGATACAAGAAAATAAGACCTAATCCAAATAATTTAATATTGTGTGACGTTCTTT
The DNA here is from genome assembly GCA_030710605.1 of Cordylochernes scorpioides. NCBI lineage: Eukaryota > Metazoa > Arthropoda > Arachnida > Pseudoscorpiones > Chernetidae > Cordylochernes > Cordylochernes scorpioides. Next base: position 147,296,076 of record CP092864.1, read on the forward strand.
TCGAGATTTATTCTTTTGTCCGATGATGGTAACAATGCTATTGCCGAAACATCACACTATTAAATTATTTGAATTAGGTGATAAGGCACAATTTAGATTATAGATTATAAACACAAGGTAATAAGACCAAATCCAAATAAATCAATAGTGTGTGGCGTTTTGGTAACAGCGTTGTTACCATCTTCGGACAAAAGTACTGAATGTACACATTCTGAAGATGGTACCAACACTGTTACCAAAACATCACACACTATTTATTTATTTGGATTTGGTCTTATTTTATTACCTTGTGTTTATAATCTATAATCCAAATTATGCCTTATCATTAGATTAGGTCTTATTACCTTGTGCTTATAATCTCTAATCCAAATTGTGCCTTATCAGATTGTGTATGGAAATCAAAAAGTAAAAGAACCATTGAGTTTATAGCGCAAAGTAAAACTGATTATCAAAATTTCCAATTATCAGATCAGTGATGGCGAAGTCAGCTTTCAACAGATCACTCTTCTTCTTCTTTCTTAACTCCACTCAATCACACTAAGGTATCAAGCTTGTAGAGCTTGTTGATGGTGTCTGTTGGAGATGAGTAGAGCTCATCAATGGATGAGTCAATACAGTCAATAGTGTGTTTTGGGGTTGTAGGTTGACACTACCATCAAAAATCTCAAGCTTTACAAGTTTGATACCTTAGTGTGATTGAGTGGAGATAAGAAAGAAGAAGAAGAGAAGAAGGTTGACACTTAGTACATAGTGGGAAAACCTTGCAACCATTCTGTCATTGTCCGTAGATGACCAAACTTAAGTCTGGAAATCAAAGATTGTTGTTCTCTTGGGAGGACAGAACTTGTCCCTCCTGCTACACGCACTCTGAACACTCAGATCACTCTGATGATGACCAACAATCTTGGTCTCCAAATGGGCATTCTGAATTTACCAAAGATGGTGTCACTAAGTCTGCTAGATTGTAGGCTCCCGGCAAATTTTCCATCTATGTTTTGCCAATAGATTTGGCCCAGCCACATTGCCAGCAAAACACTTTTTGGTAGATTGTGAGGATTCCATTAGATCCCGTGTTGATCTCATGGAATAAAGTCCGCCCTAGACTGACGAGGGCCATTAGCCCGAAACCATGGTCTCTAGGTGGACGGTTATCAGTTTGCCAAAGTTGGTGTTGTGGCTTTGTCACCGACCCGATGCCGCTAGTTGCGGCGACGGTCAATAGATGGCGTCAGATTCTGACGTTTATTTTGACGGGAGAGGCGACCATTGCTTCCATATATAAATATATAATTAAAATACCAAAACGTGAATATTTCTTTTCACAAATAAACAAACTTCTACTGTCCTTACTGCAATGAAAAATCTTGGGAGGGCTTGGCTTATCAGTAGTGAACCCTCCCAGCGGTTTCGTCAATTTAATCTACCAGACCACTTTCTTCAGAGCTCTAATACTGTATTGGATCATTCTGCTTATATATGCTACTCTAAATGGTGGAATCTTAGAAATGGTATTCAAGCAAACTATGGGAGGGTTCACCACTGATTAGCCAAGCTCTCCCAATATTTTTCATCGCAGTAAGGACAGTAGAAGTTTGATTTATTTGTGAAAAGAAACATTTGCGTTTTAGTGTTTTCATTTTATATACATAGTTTTTATGTCTGTTGACATCGGAGAAATTGACTAATTTTTTTAGATTATTACAGTAAACTCTCCTATAACGCGATTAATGTGTTCCGTGTTGTATGAAATTGCGTTATAGGAATTCGCGTTGTACGAAATAAAACTTGTATAACGCGAATGTTGTTAGGGTAAATTATTTTATTTTATAACGCGTTATACGAAAATTCGCGTTGTATAAATAAATTTGTTGCAATTTTTTGTATCGCGTTGTATGAAATCGCGTTGTAAAAACTCACGTTATAGGAGAGTCTACTGTATACAGTTAAACCTGTCTATAGCGCCCCCTCTAAATAGCGCCTTCCTCTTTATAGCACCTGATTTTAAACATTAAAATGTAAACATTTTACATTAAAAGTGACCTGTCTATAGCAACCCCTCTCTATAGCACCCTATTTTGGTGAGTCCCAAGAGGGGGCGCTATAGACAGGTTTAACTGTACTTAGGTTTTGTCTGTTGACATAGGAGAAATTGCCTTTAATTTTTAAGATTATTATAGAGACAAAATATTTCTTCAATATTTTTTTTTTAAGAAAAAAGTAGGAGTAAATTACTGCACACAATTATAGGAGGGCATTCCTGAAGGCTGTTGTTGTTTCTTATCACCTTGTGTAAAGATTACACAAATTCCATGAGTTCATGCTCCTCAAGCTGTTTTATGATAAGCAGTGGCCTCTCCCAAATGTCCAGTTTAGTGCATCTAAAGCAAGCCGTGTTCTGGAGCTGCAGGTGCCAAGCTACATTTTGGGCAAGTGGGGTAGATTTTGTTTCTTATCCCCTTGTGTAATGATTATACAAATTCCATGAGTTCATGCTCCTCAAGTTATTTTATGATAAGCAGCGGCCTCTCTCAAAGGTCCTGATCCCCCGGGTCCCTCTCTCGGGCTGATCTCATGGAATGGGGTATAGGGGGGCAGCTTTCGTTGATCATGGCACCATGATCCAGGCACAATTACTGAATATTTAGTGCTGAAGTGGTCAGATTTCAGTTTGTATGTCATTGGAGAATGGACACTAGGGTTAGTATAGGAACCCAAAGGAGCTGATCACATGATATAAGTGTGCCCTCTCTATGTATTTACTTCATATATATTATTACATCAATTTTAATGCCCCTTACATTTATTCAAAATATTCTATGATATTTAATATTTATTTAAAACAGAATATTTAGATTATCATCATTCCTTTTTATAGTTTCATTCCTTTTGTAATATTTATTGTACATATATCTTGATTGGTTATTGGAGCGAGAGAGGACCTAGACGAAAACTGCGGATCACGACCTACGAGGAAGACCACGAATAAATAAACACAATAACGTTGAAAGGTAATTTATTTTTATTTACTTTTATTTATTTATTTTTATTTATTTGCTTTGAATATGGAAACCCGCTCGGGGAAACGTGTATAACACCAAGAAGGAAGAAACCAAGGTCGACGACCATGCAAAGCTGCAACTTGGTGCAACAATATAATAATCATATTTACTGTGTGTTTATAAACTAATTCCATCAAGGCCACAGTTCCACCACCACCTCCAGGAAGTGAGTAATAATGAGAGTCAAAGTCAGAGATAATGCTCTCTGATAACTCCGCCTTTGCCGGTCCCAAGCCCGGATGAAAAAGGAGGAGGGGGAGCAGTAACAAGCTCACTAAAAAACCTGGGCTCAGCTGGCCCGGCTGATAGTACCCTGTAAGGGCTCCAGGGATACAGGATGAGCAGCGTTTGTACTCCATGTTAGGAGCGGCTGCACATGGAGTCTGTTCCTCATGTCAGAGGTGGCCATTTCTTTTAGAGCTAAGTCAGCCTACCACTGAGTAGTGCTCCCAGTCTTAATGACAAAGGTAGACACATTCTACTTCACCCAGTCATGATCTCAAGCTTTACAAGCTTGATACCCTAATATGATTGAGTGGAGATAAGAAAGAAGAAGACACATCCCTGGCAGACACCATCAACAAGCTTTACAAGCTTGATACCCTAATATAATTGAGTGGAGATAAGAAAGAAGAAGACACATCCCTGGCAGACACCATCAACAAGCTTTACAAGCTTGATACCCTAATATGATTGAGTGGAGATAAGAAAGAAGTAGTTCTCTGATAGAGAACTACTTAGAGGGTTGTATAGAAAATTCTTCTTAAAATACAGTAAAACCCTTCTATAGGGAACCTCAATGGGACTGAACCTTGACAGTACAGCAAAAATTGCTGCTACTTCTGTCCTACCACACTCATACTCCACCCCGCCTCGAACTCATGCTCGAAACCTAACAGCTGCTCTATCATCATGGACTGTATTATATTCCCAAGACTTTTCGACCAGATCTCTCAGGAGAATTGCTTCCATACCAAACCATCTCCTCAAATTTCTACCAAAAATCCGCCATGGAGAGGCCCCACCACCAATCCTCACGGGCCATGTACTGGCAGACATTACACTAGTCAACACTAGTCCATACTAGTGAGCTGGACTCCCCGGGTTATAAATATCTCTCTCTCTGACAAAAGTACTATAGTACAAATACTACATTTCTGATGAATGGTAGTATAATTAACTGATTGGGAGATTTAGTCTTATTAACTTTTGATTCTTATCTAAAGTCCAAATTTATAATCAGAAATGATAAGGTCTAATTTGGATTATAGATTATAAACAATAATAACAGCATTGTTACAAAATGTCACACACTATTTATTTATAGTTAAACCTGTCTATAGCGCCCCCTCTAAATAGCGCCTCCCTCTCTATAGCACCCAATTTTAAATACGTAGTACGATGTGATTTACATTGAAGTGACCTGTCTATAGCACCCTATTTTGGTGAGTCCCAAGAGGGGGGCGCTATAGACAGGTTTAACTGTATTTGGGGGGGGGGTCGATGGAAGGATGGTCTAAACCGTTGGTTCAGACCGCTACGACCCGAGTTCGATTCCTGCATTTGCACTTTTTTCTGATTTAAAAAAATGCTCCAATAGCCCCGATTCTTGCAAAATTCCAACCCCACCAGAGAGTGCAAGTAACCAAACGGGGCTCTGGCATATTTGTAAGTGCAAAATCTAACTGCTTTTCACATTTGTAGACATGTGGTGCACTTACAATAAAAGCAGTCGCCTACTTCTACCCACCATGATTATCATGGCCTGTACCACGTGTACTAGGGATAAGCAAAACTGCTTTTCACATGTGTAGACATGTGGTGCACTTACAATAAAAGCAGTCGCCTACTTCTACCCACCATGATTATCATGGCCTGTACCACGTGTACTAGGGATAAGCAAAACTGCTTTTCACATGTGTAGACATGTGGTGCACTTACAATAAAAGCAGTCGCCTACTTCTATCCACCATGATTATAATGGCCTGTACCACGTGTTCTAGGGATAAGCAAAACTGTTTTTCACATGTGTAGACATGTGGTGCACTTACAGTAAAAGCAGTCGCTTTCTTCTACCCACCATGATTATCATGGCCTGTACCACGTGTTCTAGGGATAAGCAAAACTGCTTTTCACATGTATAGACATGTGGTGCACTTACAGTAATAGCAGTTGCTTTCTTCTATCCACCATGATTATCATGGCCTGTACCACGTTTACTAGGAATAAGCAAAAAATAAACTGTATTTGGATTTTATCTTTTTTAACCTTGTATATGATCAGGAAGTTTTGCTCAGAATGAATGCCATTTGGGAATACCTACTCTAAACATATATAATCAGGACCACAGAGAAGGGGAAGGAATTCCATCAAGGCCACAGTTTCACCCACCACCTCCAGGAAGTGAGTAATCATGAAGGCCAATGTCAGAGATAATGTTCTTTGATAGAGAACTACTTAGTGGGTTGTATAGAAAATTTCTGGTTAAAACGATAAGGCACAATCTACTTTAAAAAAAGTAGGTTTTTTCCACTTTTAATTCTAAGAATAATATTCTGATAAGGCACAATTTGGATTATAGATTATAAACACTGAATCAAGATTCAGTACTTTTGTCTGAAGATGGTAACAACGCTGTTACCAAAACGTCACACACTATTTATTTATTTGGATTTGGTCTTATTACCTTGTGTTTGTCAAAATACAGTAAAACCCTTCTATAGGGAACCCTAATGGGACTGAACCTTTGGTTCACTATAGCCATGATTCACTGTATTATAAAAAAAAAAGAGGATTATTTCAGGTTCATTATAAGGAAAGGTTCACTATATATACAGTTAAACCTGTCTATAGCGCCCCCTCTAAATAGCACCTCCCTCTCTATAGCGCCCGGTTTCAAATACGTAGTACAATGCGATTTACATTAAAAGTGACCTGTCTATAGCACCCCCTCTCTATAGCATCCTATTTTGGTGAGTCCCAAGAGGGGGCGCTATAGATAGGTTTAACTGTATATATATATTTTTGCTTATTCTTAGTACACATGGTACAGGCCATGATAATCATGGTGGGTAGAAGTAGGTGACTGCTTTTACTGTAAATACACCACATGTCTCCACATGTGAAAAGCAGTTTTGCTTATCCCTAGTACACGTGGTACAAACCATGCTAATCATGGTGGGTAGAAGTAGGTGACTGCTTTTACTGTAAATACACCACATGTGTATACATGTGAAAAGCAGTTAGACTTTGAACTGTTTTTGTGCACTTTTCACATGTGTAGACATGTGGTGCACTTACAGTAAAAGCTGTCGTCTACTTCTACCCATCATGATTATCATGGCCTGTACCTCATGTGTGGTTGTTGTTGTTTCTTATTCCCTTGTGTAAAGATTACAGGAATTCCATGAGTTCATGCTCCTCGAGCTGTTTTATGATAAGCAGCGGCCTCTCCCAAAGGTTTACCTTTTGCTTTTCTGTGCTTTTCACATGTGGAGACATATGGTGCACTTACAGTAAAAGTAGTCGCCTACTTCTAACCACCATGATTATCATGGCCTGTACCACGTGTACTAGAGATAAGCAAAGAAAGGATT
>CP092864.1:147302830-147353865 GCA_030710605.1 Cordylochernes scorpioides
GCAAGTAATCAAATGAGGCTTTGGCAAATTTTAAGTTCAAAGTTGAACTGCTTTTCACATGTGTAGACATGTGATGCACTTACAGTAAAAGCAGTCGCCTACCTCTACCCACCATGATTATAATCATGGCCTGTACCCCGTGTACTAGGGATAAGCAAAAATAATAAAAAAAACTACAGTAGAACCTCCATGAGAGGACACTCGTGCTAGAAGACACCTCTTAACAAAGGACAGTTTTCATTTGCATAATTACTATTTTTACTATTTAGTAGATCTCCAGTAAGAGGACACCTCTCCCTTTGGCTCTGCAAATAGGTGTCTTTTAGAGAGAGGTTCTACTGTATATGGAAATTACCATTCCATGGAATAGTTGTTGTTTCTTATCCCCTTGTGTAAATATTACATGAATTCCATGAGTTCATGCTCCTCGAACTGTTTCAAGTAGTGCTTGTGATTGTTCAAGTTTGATGTGGCCCATTAGAGGGATCTTGTTTACCCTAAGTATGAAGTAACTGCTGAACGAAATAAAATTTTTATATCAAGGTCGGACTATTGCATAATACAGAGTGAGAGGTGTGGAAATAGAACACCATTACTGAAACATCTATTTAGTTAAATAGATTTGGTCTTCTTATTACCTTGTGTTTCCAATCTATAATTCAAATTGTGCCTTATTGTGTGTTAATATACAAGAAATTGAACTAGAACCTGTCATGCTGTCATTTTGGCAAAGTTATATAGATTTTTTTTTTTTTGCTTATCCCTAGTACACGTAGTACAGGCCATGATAATCATAGTGGGTAGAAGTAGGCGACTGCTTTTACTGTAAGTGCACCACATGTGAAAAGCAGTTAGACTTTGCACTTACAAGTGTGCCATAGCCCTGTTTGGTTACTTGTACACGCTGGTGGGGTTGGACTTTTTCAAGAATCGGGGGTCATTGGAGAATTTTTTTTTTAAACAGAAAAAAGCGCCCAATGAGGGAAAAGAACCTGGGTCGTAGCGGTCGAAAACCAATGGTTTAGACCATCCTTCCACCAACCCCCCGTAATATAGAAATAATGACTAGAGATGGTAACAACGCAGCCAATTCTGGAATAAAACCAATGCCAGGGAAATTTGTCATCTCGAACTTTACAAGCTTGATACCCTAATATGATTGAGTGGAGATAAGAAAGAAGAAGAAGACCAATGCCAGGGAAATTTGTCATCTCGAACTTACAAGCTTGATACCCTAATATGATTGAGTGGAGATAAGAAAGAAGAAGAAGACCAATGCCAGGGAAATTTGTCATCTCGAACTTTACAAGCTTGATACCCTAATATGATTGAGTGGAGATAAGAAAGAAGAAGAAGACCAATGCCAGGGAAATTTGTCATCTCGAACTTTACAAGCTTGATACCCTAATATGATTGAGTGGAGATAAGAAAGAAGAAGAAGACCAATGCCAGGCAATGTTGCCATGTTAACAAAGAAATATAGAAATGATGACTTGAGACACTAACAATACAATGTTGTTGTTGTTGTGTCTAATGAAGAACCTCAGATGTCTCCATACATCTCTATGATCAAAAAACTTGGGCATAAAATTAAATCCAAAAGACAAAAAACCTCTCGCAATCAGTATCTTTTATTATTACAAATAACGGACGCTAGCTTTCGAACAATTAGTTCTTCAACGGGCGTTTTTTACAAAACGAAATCAGATTCTTATTAATATATAGAGGTAATAGAAAAAATATATACAAATATTCACTCAAAGATATGCTAAAAAGGTAAATTAGAGAATTGAAAAATAATCGGATATGCAAAAACTTCTTTAAAACTAAATTAAGTTTAAAACTAAGTGGGGAAGGGGGGACATAGCAGAATTCGTTCTTCAAATTCTTTTAAAAAAGGCAGCGGAACTGTTCCGGGACATCTATTCTTCTGTTTATGCTGTCTTTACAACCAGAAACCAAGGATTCCAAAATTAATCTTTCCCCTTTGTATCTGATGTTGTTGTAATGGCAGATGGGGTTATCCAGATCAAAACTATGTCCTGTGTTTAACGTGTGTTGGTACAGAAGGGATCTGGGGTCTTTTGAGCTGATATTGTATTTGTGTTCTTTGATTCGGTTTTCGATTTTTTCTGCCTGTTTCTCCTACATAAACGGATTCACAATCGTTGCAGGCAACCGAATAGATCGCGTTGCTTTTATGTTGAACATCATGTTTAACTCCTGGTTTGGTAATGGGGTTCCTCAGTATATGTCCTATTGTGCTTGTGCTGCGATAGGTGAACTGGATTCCATATTTCCTCAAATCTTGGACTATTCGCTGATTGGTAGGGGAGAAATCTATAAAACCCCTGGTTCTGATGACTGTAAGGGTAGCCTTTTTGAACGGGATGAATGTATGTTTTCTAATAAAGTCTGGTGGGTATCCAAATGTCCGTAGATTATTATAAATATTCTCTTTTTCTTTTCTTTTAAAGCTCGAAGGGAACAATGGGTATGGAGCCTCTTAGTTAGGGTTTTGACAACTGATATTTTGTAAGAGACTGGACTGTAGGAGTTAAACGGGATATATGATGGTTTGGCGGTATCTTTGTAATAGACAGTTGTTTGGAAACTGTTCCTATTTCTAAAAATGAGGGCATCCAGATATGGTAAGGTGTGGTTTTCTTCTTTTTCTATTGTAAACTTAATTTCTGGGTGGTAACTGTTAAGGGTGTCAAGGATGGCTTGGTCCGCTCCTAGGTGATATTCACAATATATATCATCAATATATCGTCGCCATTTCTTAATCCCCAGATTCTCTCGACTGTTAATCCAGCCATCTATTGTCAGTAGAACAATTTCTGCTACTGTAAGGGAAAGGGGGCTACCCATGGGTGACCCCTTAATCTGCCTGTAAATCTGTTTCTGATATGTAAAATTATTAATGGAGAGGCAAGCCTTGACCATGGTACAAATTGTATCAATATTGTCGAGTTCTGCCTTCACAAGTATATCCCGTAGGTTGCTGATTATAAGATCATGAGGGAGGCAGAGGAAGAGGGATTTCACATCGAAGGAACAAATCCTACTGTTAGGGTCGGGTATAGATCTTCTGATATCACCTATAAAATCTGCTATGTTGTTAATTGAATAGGTGTTCCGTGAACGGACATCGGGCGACAAAAGCGAAGACAAAAAACGAGATACCACTATAGCCGGCGAAAGGTGGTATGCGACTATTGGTCTTAATGGGATATCTTCCTTGTGTAACTTCGGAAGGCCATATATGTAAGGAATATCTGTGTTATTGTTTATGAATGACTTGTATTGTTCATCAGTAATCTTTTTGTTCTTCCTGAGAGATGCTAACGTTTTCTTAAAAAGAGCTATGGATTTAGAATTTTCGGCTTTAGATATGGGTTCAAAAATCTCTTTGTCTTCCAATGTTTTCTCCATCTTATTCTGGTAATCCAATCTGTTCATAATGACCGTACTACCTCCCTTGTCTGCTCTGCAAACCACCAATTCCAACCACCAAATTTTATAGGTGATATCAGAAGATCTATACCCGACCCTAACAGTAGGATTTGTTCCTTCGATGTGAAATCCCTCTTCCTCTGCCTCCCTCATGATCTTATAATCAGCAACCTACGGGATATACTTGTGAAGGCAGAACTCGACAATATTGATACAATTTGTACCATGGTCAAGGCTTGCCTCTCCATTAATAATTTTACATATCAGAAACAGATTTACAGGCAGATTAAGGGGTCACCCATGGGTAGCCCCCTTTCCCTTACAGTAGCAGAAATTGTTCTACTGACAATAGATGGCTGGATTAACAGTCGAGAGAATCTGGGGATTAAGAAATGGCGACGATATATTGATGATATATATTGTGAATATCACCTAGGAGCGGACCAAGCCATCCTTGACACTCTTAACAGTTACCACCCAGAAATTAAGTTTACAATAGAAAAAGAAGAAAACCACACCTTACCATATCTGGATGCCCTCATTTTTAGAAATAGGAACAGTTTCCAAACAACTGTCTATTACAAAGATACCGCCAAACCATCATATATCCCGTTTAACTCCTACAGTCCAGTCTCTTACAAAATATCAGTTTTCAAAACCCTAACTAAGAGGCTCCATACCCATTGTTCCCTTCGAGCTTTAAAAGAAAAAGAAAAAGAGAATATTTATAATAATCTACGGACATTTGGATACCCACCAGACTTTATAAGAAAACATACATTCATCCCGTTCAAAAAGGCTACCCTTACAGTCAACAGAACCAGGGGTTTTATAGATTTCTCCCCTACCAATCAGCGAATAGTCCAAGATTTGAGGAAATATGGAATCCAGTTCACCTATCGCAGCACAAGCACAACAGGACATATACTGAGGAACCCCATTACCAAACCAGGAGTTAAACATGATGTTCAACATAAAAGCAACGCGATCTATTCGGTTGCCTGCAACGATTGTGAATCCGTTTATGTAGGAGAAACAGGCAGAAAAAATCGAAAACCGAATCAAAGAACACAAATACAATATCAGCTCAAAAGACCCCAGATCCCTTCTGTACCAACACACGTTAAACACAGGACATAGTTTTGATCTGGATAACCCCATCTGCCATTACAACAACATCAGATACAAAGGGGAAAGATTAATTTTGGAATCCTTGGTTTCTGGTTGTAAAGACAGCATAAACAGAAGAATAGATGTCCCGGAACAGTTCCGCTGCCTTTTTTAAAAGAATTTGAAGAACGAATTCTGCTATGTCCCCCCTTCCCCACTTAGTTTTAAACTTAATTTAGTTTTAAAGAAGTTTTTGCATATCCGATTATTTTTCAATTCTCTAATTTACCTTTTTAGCATATCTTTGAGTGAATATTTGTATATATTTTTCTATTACCTCTATATATTAATAAGAATCTGATTTCGTTTTGTAAAAACGCCCGTTGAAGAACTAATTGTTCGAAAACTAGCGTCCGTTATTTGTAATAATAAAAGATACTGATTGCGAGAGGTTTTTTGTCTTTTGGATTTAATACATCTCTATCACAGCAGTCTCAATGTCCACTATCTTGGGTGTGTATACTGTATTGTTGTTGTTGTGTCCATTGAAGAGCCTCAGATGTCTCCATACATCTCTATCACGGCAGCAGCAATGTCCACTATCTTGGGTGTGTATACTGTATTGTTGTTATCGTGTCCAATGAAGAGCCTCAGATGTCTCCATATATCTCTATCACAGCAGTTGCAATGTCCTCTATCTTGGGTGTGTAAAGCTGCTGCTCTGGGTCCAAACATGCAATCAATTCTGGATTAAAACCAATGCCAGGCAATGTTGCCATGTTGGCAAAGTAATACAGATAATGACTTACATAAGAAGGTTCCATCACTTATACCTACAAGTATTACAGGTTTTATAATATAAGGTAAACTAGAATCAATCCATCTCCAGGCAATGTAATCAAAGAAAGAACCCACCTTGTAGGGTGTTCAAGATGTAAGCAGTGAGGTGGGAAAAGGAACAGCTGGTGATAAGCCAGATGGGGAACTTGCAGCAATACCATTATTCAGCAGGGCCATTGTCATCTCATCAACAGCTGTTTACTCTACACTTTGCTCTGTTGCCTCACTTTGTGCTATCATAGGTCTGATGGGGGTCGGTGGAAGGATGATCTAAACCGTTGGATTACGACCGCTACGACCCGGGTTCGATTCCCACATTGGGCACGTTTTTCCGATTAAAAATTTTAAAAAATGCTCCAATGGCCCCTGATTCTTTCAAAAGTCAAACCCCACTAGAGAGTGCAAGTAACCAAACGGGGCTCTGGCACATTTGTAAGTGCAAAGTCGAACTGCTTTTCACATGTGTAGACATGTGGTGCACTTACAGTAAAAGCAGTCGCCTTCTACCCACCATGATTATCATGGTGGTACCACGTGTACTAGGGATAAGCAAAAAAAGGTCTGATGATGAAGCTTATACAATGGGTATGTGGCGGACCAATACTCGCAACTAATCTTTTATCTTAACTCCGCCTTTGCCGGTCCCAAGCCCGGATGAAAAAGGAGGAGGGAGAGCAGTAACAAGCTCACTAAAAAACCTGGGCTCAGCTAGCCCGGCTGATAGTACCCTGTAAGGACTCCAGGGATACAGAATGAGCAGCGTTTGTACTCCATGTTAGGAGTGGCTATACATGGGGTCTGTTCCTCATGTCAGAGGCGGCCATTTATTTTGGAGCTAAGTCGGCCTGCCACTGAGTAGTGCTCCCAGTCTTAATGACAAAGGCAGACACATTCTACTTCACCAAGTGTGGAGATAAAAAAAAAGAAAATATCTTTCATCTTCAATTTATTTTCATTTATTTTGTTATCTTACTAAATAGCAACTTGAATTTTCAAATAAATGTATGGCGATACTCCTAGCAACGGCCGCATGATTGTGCAGCCCGTGCACTCACAGTTTTGGAACAGAATTTAGAAAACCTGAAACAATAAAGGGAGGAAAGAAATAAAGGCTGCTGAAAGAAAAGCCTTATTTTCGAACGACGCACATGCCAAGAGTTCCGGGAGGCCGCCACACTACTGCCCATATGTGTTGTTGTTGTTTCTTATCCCCTTGTGTAAATATTACACAAATTCCATGAGTTCATGCTCCTCGAGCTGTTTTATGAAGTACTAGCGCGCCATCTGTTATGAAAATTCGAAACTATTTTAAAGGCGTAAGATTCTTTTTGAAATTAAACAATTTCTACTGCCCTTACTGCATAGGGAGGGCCTGGCTCATCAGTGGTGAACCCTCCCATCGGTTTCGCCAGTTTAATCTACCATTAATTTTTCCATTGCAGTAAGGGCAGTAGAAATTGTTTAATTTCAAAAAGAATCTTACGCCTTTAAAATAGTCTATGGTAGATTAAACTGGCGAAACTGCTGGGAGGGTTCACCACTGATGAGCCAGGCCCCCCCCTCCCTTTAATTTTTCCATTGCAGTAAGGGCAGTAGAAATTGTTTAATTTCAAAAAGAATCTTACGCCTTTAAAATAGTCTATGGTAGATTAAACTGGCGAAACTGCTGGGAGGGTTCACCACTGATGAGCCAGGCCCCCCCCCTCCCTTTAATTTTTCCATTGCAGTAAGGGCAGTAGAAATTGTTTAATTTCAAAAAGAATCTTACGCCTTTAAAATAGTCTATGGTAGATTAAACTGGCGAAACTGCTGGGAGGGTTCACCACTGATGAGCCAGGCCCCCCCCCTCCCTTTAATTTTTCCATTGCATTAAGGGCAGTAGAAATTGTTTAATTTCAAAAAGAATCTTACGCCTTTAAAATAGTCTATGGTAGATTAAACTGGCGAAACTGCTGGGAGGGTTCACCACTGATGAGCCAGGCCCCCCCCCTCCCTTTAATTTTTCCATTGCAGTAAGGGCAGTAGAAATTGTTTAATTTCAAAAAGAATCTTACGCCTTTAAAATAGTCTATGGTAGATTAAACTGGCGAAACTGCTGGGAGGGTTCACCACTGATGAGCCAGGCCCCCCCCTCCCTTTAATTTTTCCATTGCAGTAAGGGCAGTAGAAATTGTTTAATTTCAAAAAGAATCTTACGCCTTTAAAATAGTTTCGAATTTTCAAGTTGTTTTATGATAAGCAGCAGCCTCACTCAAAGATCCCACTGTAGTAGACATGATTGACACCACTCACCAGATGTGGGCCAGGGTCTGCGCTGGAAGTCCGGACTGGAGGAAGATGGACTTGATGTCAGTCCCTGTGACAAAGCCATCCCTATCAAGGTCCAGGGAATGGAAGATGGCGTCAAACTTGGCCTTCTCTGCCGCACTCACTACCCAGGGGGGTAGCGGCTTTGTTCAGGGCCTGCACCAAACCACACATTTCTGAGAGGGAAACTAAATGGGCTGGGAGAGGCAATGAGCTTCACCCCACCTTAGATAATCTATGGACAATAGGAGTTTATGTAAAAAATTCTAATCTTATATATTATTCCAATCTAGACACAAAACATTCTATCTATCTACACAAAACTCAGGTTAACAAGTGGTCTAAACAGTTTGTTTTCGACTGCTATGACCGCTGTTCGATTCACGCATTGGGCATTTTTTTCTGATTAAAAAAAAAATGCTCCAATGGCCCCTGATTCTTCCAAAAGTCCAACCCCACCAGTGAGTGCAAGTAACCAAACGGGGCTCTGGCACATTTTTAAATTCAAAGTCAAACTGCTTTTCACATGTGTAGACATGTGGTGCACTTATAGTCAAAGCAGTCACCTACTTCTACTCACCTTGATTATCATGGCCTGTACCACATGTACTAGGGATAAGCAAAAAAAAAAAAAAAAAAAAAGGTATAAAGATGTCATGGACCTTTTTAAAATATTTAGAAGTCCATCACAATCTATCAAGACCCTATCTAAAGAAGTAACCTCTATGTAACATACACTCATGGACAAAACTTAAGGAAAGGGAAATTTTTTGATGTCACTGGTTATCACTTTTCTTTTGAAGAAGAAGAAGATGACAGAGGTAATTTTGTCCACACTTTGGTTATCTCACATGTCTTCAATAAAGGTCACTAATATCTTTCAGAGTTATTGTCTGAATCCCAATATACATGCTGAAAGGTACAACTTCCTTAAGTTTTGTCCATGAGTGTAAATAAACATGGAGTGTACAAAGAGAGAATTGTAAAACGACATTTGACAAGTTTTACCGCAAATGTTTGTTTTGAACGAAAAATCTAAATTTATTTCAAGGAGAAATAACGACTATTTCTAACCTTAGGGATGAAGTATGAAACGTAGAATTGTGAAGAGTAATGATAAACGGAATATATTCATCATTACTCTTCACAATTCATCCTTTCATACTTCATCTTTAAGGATAGGAATAGTTGTTATTTCTCCTTAAAATTAATTAAGATTTTTCGTTCAAAACAAACATTTGCGGTAAAACTTGTTGATGTATATAGATGTTTATTTGTTTTGCATATTTTTCATTTATAAATTAATCTCATAATTTAGTCTATGAAAATAAAAATATTGAACCGGTGACGAAAACAAAAAAATATATAGTTGGCTTAATGTTATGTAGTTATGATATATAATTGTTTGTGATGATATATAATTAAATGTGATGTTTATGTAATTTTTTGATCTTCATTGAATAAAATATATAAAATGTAAATGTGTTTTAAATATTAATGACAAGCACAAAACACTTGTCAAATGTTGTTTTACAATTATAAGCTGCATTATATTGTATTATAAAAGAGAGAATTCTTTAAAGCATTTGGTGAAGGTTCACATCTTAGTGAGATAGAAGAAAAAGAGCAGCTTACATTCTTGTAGGAGACTGAAGAGTCCAGAGATGGGGTAGAGGCTCTCCGTGGTCCATCCAGCAAGTCTGGTAGCACTCCAGGAGTCCGTTGCTTTGAACTAGGTACCAGGTCCGGAGGAAGTTCACTGGGGACTGGGATGTTCTCAAGGGCCTTGTAGATGAGGTGCATGGCCTAGACATAGGAACACATGGTGGTCACATGGGATTGCTACAGCCCTGAACTGGTGTATAGGAATCTTTATATCTTCTTCTTATTTCTTATCTCAAAGCCATGATAATCATGGTGGGGTAGTTAGCGACTGCTTTTACTGTAAGCGCACCACATGTCTACACATGTGAAAAGCAGTTTGACTTTTGCAAGAATCAGGGGGCAATTGGAGCATTTTTTTTTTTTTTAACAGAAAAAAGTGTCCAATGAGGGAATCGAACCCGGGTCGTAGTGGTCGAAAACCAAATGGTTTAACCAGCCTTTCACTGACCCCCATTGAATCTTTATATGATATGGGTAAATAACAATTTCTTATACAAATTGGTGATATTGTCGCTAATTTTCTCTTGCAAGTGGCATCACTAATATTGAGGATTATTTTAGGTCATTGTGAAGGAAGGTTAAGGCACAATTTGGATTATAGATTATAAACACAAGGTAATAAGACCAAATCTAAATAAATAAATAGTGTGTGACGTTTTGATAACAGTATTATTACTATATTCAGATAAAAGTACTGAAGTACTTCAGTAACGTACTAGTAAAGTACTACATTCAGTACTTTTGTCTGAGGATGGTAAAAAACGCTGTTACCAAAACATCACACACTATTTATTTATATGGATTTGGTCTTATTACCTTGTGTTTTACAAGAATAAATGGATCTAAACAAACACCCAGGTCATTAATTACCAACATCAATAATCATCAGAAAATCGGCCTTTGCTGGTCCCAAGCCCGGATGAAACAGGAGAAGGAGGAGCAGTAACAAGCTCACTAAATAACCTGGGTTCAGCTGGCCTGGCTGATAGTACCCTGTAAAGGGATCCTAATCCAGGGATACAGGATGAGCAGCGTTTGTACTCCATGTTAGGAGCGGCTGCACATGGTGTCTATTCCTCATGTGAGAGGCGGTCATTTCTTTTGGAGCTAAGTTGGACTGCTACTGAGTAGTGCTCCCAGTCTTGATGA
This sequence comes from Cordylochernes scorpioides, assembly GCA_030710605.1. Classification (NCBI taxonomy): domain Eukaryota; kingdom Metazoa; phylum Arthropoda; class Arachnida; order Pseudoscorpiones; family Chernetidae; genus Cordylochernes; species Cordylochernes scorpioides. The sequence goes on from CP092864.1 coordinate 147,313,361, forward strand.
CAAAGGTAGATGCATACTACTTCATCCATTCATGGTGGTTGTCAAACAGACACCATCAAGGGTCACAACTTGATACCCTAATATGATTAAGTGGAGATAAGGAAAAGAAGACCAATGTCACTGATGTCACTGATTTGTACTGCAGGGAATGTTCTGTACAGGGGTAAATATTCCTAGGAGGATGGCTGTTTGGAACCTATGAAGGTGGGACATCTGTGGTGGTCAACAGTTTGGTGGGAGTGTGTTTGCACACGTCTGTTCCTCATGTCAGAGACGGCCATTTCTTTTAGAGTTAAGTCAGCCTGCCACTGAGTAGTGCTCCCAGTCATGATGGTTGTCAAACAGACACCATCAAGGGTCACAATTTGATACCCTTCTTCTTTCTTATCTCCACTCAATCATATCTGGATGAAGTAGAAAGCGTCTGCTTTTGTCATTAGGATTGATACCCTAATATGATTGAGTGGAAATAAGAAAGAAGAAGATGACAAAGGCATTCTACTTCACCCAGTGTGGAGATAAGAAAGTAGAAGAGAATCATCAGAGAGATATGATATATTTACCAGCATAAATTCTTCCTTATCCAGGAATCCATCTTGGTCAATGTCACTCAGGTCCCAGATCTGAACAACACCACCACTCAGAGTCAATCGCCAGAGAAAAGGTTATTATGATACACTAGTGCGCCATCTATTTATGAAAATTCAAAACTATTATAGATGCGAAAGATTCTTTTAAAAATTAAACAATTTCTACTGCCCTTACTGCAATAGAAAAATTAATGGGAGGGCCTGGCTCATCAGTTGTGAAACCTCCCAGCGGTTTCGCCAGTTTAATCTACCATACCGCTGTTATATTGCACTTTTTTTTTTTTTAAGTAATAATTCCTTCACTAAACTTTAAGAACGAAATACTTTATGAGGAAAGAGTTTCTTTATTACACAAAATTAGATCACAAGCTTTCGGGCACAATCACCCTTCTACTGGTGTAAAACGAGACAAAATTATTAGTGGCATTCAGCTATATATATATATACAAAAAGTAAGAAAATAAGACAGATATGTAAAATTGTGCCAGAGAAAATTAACATAATATTGGAGGATCATTCATAAAAGTTAAGCAAAGCAAGTAAATAAACGTATAATACATTCAATACATGGCCATTACAGAAACTAAGTACGAACAACGACTGTTAAACGAAATAAAACAAAATAAAATAGAAATAAAATAAAACTGCCATTGACGTGTAAAAGTATAAGTAGGCCATGAATCACATGTCACAGATCACCGTCAGCCCCATTAGCCAGGTATTTATCCAATTTTTTCTCCCCGTTACTAAAACAATATAACCATAAATTCACGGTACACAACACACCTAATTTCATTGAGGAGTTATGGAAAATTTCCCCTGGTCCAAACACCATAATGTGCTCTTATGATGTAGTTTCATTGTTTTTAAGCCTACCCCACTCAGTTATTAGAGAAAGCATAGTTGCCTTCCTGACAGAAATACAGACCGATGCATCCACCATACAAACAATAGTATGCCTGGTAGATATTTGTCTAAATATGAGTGTATTTAAATTTGAGTCGCAAACATACAGACAGATACGGGGTTCCCCAATGGGGAGTTCGTTTTCAACCGTTGCAGCAGAATTGGTGATGATCATGGTTGACAAATCAATCAATGAAAAACATAGAACAGATATTGTGTTATGGCGCAGATATGTAGATGATATCTTTTGTGTCTGTGATCAGAGTTCATACGAAACTATATTAGCATCCCTTAACAGTTACAATGAGGATATGTCGTTTACCATAGAAATAGCTCAAGGGGATGTAATACCATTCCTTGATGTTCTAATAATTCAAACTCCAAACTCTTACCACACTACCGTATATTACAAAAAAGATTTCCTCCCCAACTACACGCATTACACTTCCTGTTGTCCCAATTCCCAAAAAATCAGTATTATAAAAACTTTATCTAAGCGTATACACACCCATTGTTCCCTTCCATCTTTCCAGGCAATAGAGAAACAGAACATAATCAAGAATCTCAACTCTGCAGGCTATCCGACATCCTTTGTTTGCAAACATTTTTATGTTTTCTCAGGAATAAGAAATACTGCTCAATACCGGTCCACCTGTTTTATTCCATACTCTTACAAATCGGCGGCCATAGCACGAATTCTGAATAGATATGGTGTAAACTCATATTTCTCCAACACACTCAGTCTGGCAACCAAACTAAAACAGACAATAGCAAGAAGTAGTGTAACCATTGATTCCCTTAATACCCACAATGCCATTTACTCCATATCATGTGAGCAGTGTGATGCCAAGTATGTCGGAGAGACTGGGAGAATGGTGAAGACCAGAATGGTGGAGCATGATAGATCGGTAAAAAGGAAAGATCCCCGCTCTCTAGTTTACCAACACATACGGGACACAGGCCACACATTCAATATCTATAACCCCTCGGCCCATTATCATGAGATTAAGAACAAACACCAGCGATTGGTCCTGGAAGCTATACTCACCAAAAAATTTAAAAGCATCAATAGAGCAATAGACCTTCCTGAAATATATAATAATTTAGTACTGGAACCTCCTACCTGAAAGATTTAGTTTTCATGGCCTACTTATACTTTTACACGTCAATGGCAGTTTTGGTTTATTTTATTTTATTTTATTTCTATTTTATTTTGTTTTATTTCGTTTAACAGTCGTTGTTCGTACTTAGTTTCTGTAATGGCCATGTATTGAATGTATTATACGTTTATTTACTTGCTTTGCTTAACTTTTATGAATGATCCTCCAATATTATGTTAATTTTCTCTGGCACAATTTTACATATCTGTCTTATTTTCTTACTTTTTGTATATATATATATATAGCTGAATGCCACTAATAATTTTGTCTCGTTTTACACCAGTAGAAGGGTGATTGTGCCCGAAAGCTTGTGATCTAATTTTGTGTAATAAAGAAACTCTTTCCTCATAAAGTATTTCGTTCTTAAACTTTTTTTTTTGTTTGCATTAGATGCACTAAACTGGACCTTTGGGAGATGCTGCTGCTTATCATAAAACAGCTCGAGGAGCATGAACTCATGGAATTCATGTAATCTTTACACAAGGGCATAAGAAACAACAACAACAACATATTACATTTTTCGATCTTCCTTTTAAAGTGATACTGTTGCTAGGCATTTGGAATGGGTATTTTAGATGAACTATGGACATAAGGTTTGAGGACAGTAGAATTACATACAATTATAAATATATAATATGCTTTGAGCAATCGCTCTTCCGCAAACACCAAATTGAGTCTTTTATTATAGAAAAGGTTATGTGAAGCCACATGTCATTTCTCTGAATACTTTCTGGGTAGCGAGAGCTTATAAAACGACCTCATCAAAGTGTATTCATAGTTTGGCAAAAATACCTATTCTCACAGATCACATAGAATCGTCTGTATTGACTCATCCATTGATGAGCTCTACTCTTCCCTGGCAGACACCATCAACAAGCTTTACAAGCTTGATACCCTGATATGATTGAGTGGAGATAAGAAAGAAGAAGACACAGAATTATTGATAATAAAATACGAATTGGCCAATCTATCAAAAGAAGAAATTAATTTATTCAGACCGCATGCCCCAACTATAATTCACAACTTCATAGAATAAAGAATGGCTGAAGCTATAGCTAACACTAATGAAACATTCTGTAAATTTTTCCCATTTGGAATTCCTTTTTATTTTCGTCCAAATTTTTATAACTCACAGTTATACTCATTACTCTTCGCACAAGAATAAAACTTCACTTCCCTCCCTATTTATACAAAAGTAAAAAATTTGCACCTAAAAATTAAAATGTATTCCAATAAACTTGGGGAAATTCGGCTTGGTTTGTAAATACTGAGTCATACCTTGCCCAGGGTCTCCACCGGCAGCTTGGAATTGAGCATCACCTGTCCCCCACAACACCAACAGGTTAGCACAAGATGGAGCAAGCACAACTCCCAACACAACACGGAGTGAGCACAACTACAAAGTTATCACAACACCAGCTGGTTAGTATAGAACCATGTTAGCACAGCACAAGGTTATCACAACACCAGTAAGTTGTCACAACACAGGGTTATCACAACACCAGCAGGTTAGCACAACACAAGGTTATCACAACACCAGCAGGTTAGCACAACACAAGGTTATCACAACACCAGCAGGTTAGCACAACACAAGGTTATCACAACACCAGCAGGTTAGCACAACACAAGGTTATCACAACACCAGCAGGTTAGCACAACACAAGGTTATCACAACACCAGCAGGTTAGCACAACACAAGGTTATCACAACACCAGCAGGTTAGCACAACACAAGGTTATCACAACACCAGCAGTTTAGCACAACACAAGGTTATCACAACACCAGCAGGTTAGCACAACACAAGGTTATCACAACACCAGCAGGTTATCACAACACAAGGTTATCACAACACCAGCAGGTTAGCACAACACAAGGTTATCACAACACCAGCAGGTTATCACAACACAAGGTTATCACAACACCAGCAGGTTATCACAACACAAGGTTATCACAACACCAGCAGGTTAGCACAACACTAGGTTATCACAACACAAGGTTATCACAACACCAGCAGGTTAGCACAGCACAAGGTTATCACAACACCAGCAGGTTAGCACAGCACAAGGTTATCACAACACCAGCAGGTTAGCACAGCACAAAGTTATCACAACACCAGCAGGTTAGCACAACACAAGGTTATCACAACACCAGCAGGTTAGCACAGCACAAGGTTATCACAACACCAGCAGGTTAGCACAACACAAAGTTATCACAACACAAAGTTATCACAACACCAGCAGGTTAGCACAGCACAAGGTTATCACAACACCAGCAGGTTATCACAACACCAGCAGGTTAGCACAGCACCAGCAGGTTAGCACAGCACCAGCAGGTTAGCACAGCACCAGCAGGTTAGCACAGCACCAGCAGGTTAGCACAGCACCAGCAGGTTAGCACAGCACCAGCAGGTTAGCACAACACCAGCAGGTTAGCACAACACCAGCAGGTTAGCACAGCACCAGCAGGTTAGCACAGCACCAGCAGGTTAGCACAGCACCAGCAGGTTAGCACAGCACCAGCAGGTTAGCACAACACCAGCAGGTTAGCACAACACCAGCAGGTTAGCACAGCACCAGCAGGTTAGCACAGCACCAGCAGGTTAGCACAACACCAGCAGGTTAGAACAGCACCAGCAGGTTAGCACAGCACCAGCAGGTTAGCACAACACAAGGTTATCACAACACCAGCAGGTTATCACAACACCAGCAGGTTAGCACAGCACCAGCAGGTTAGCACAACACCAGCAGGTTAGCACAACACAAGGTTATCACAACACCAGCAGGTTATCACAACACAAAGTTATCACAACACCAGCAGGTTAGCACAGCACCAGCAGGTTAGCACAACACCAGCAGGTTAGCACAGCACCAGCAGGTTAGCACAACACCAGCAGGTTAGCACAGCACCAGCAGGTTAGCACAACACCAGCAGGTTAGCACAACACCAGAAGGTTATCACAACACCAGCAGGTTATCACAACACCAGAAGGTTATCACAACACCAGCAGGTTATCACAACACCAGCAGGTTAGCACAACACCAGCAGGTTAGCACAACACCAGCAGGTTAGCACAGCACCAGCAGGTTATCACAACACCAGCAGGTTAGCACAACACCAGCAGGTTAGCACAACACCAGCAGGTTAGCACAACACCAGCAGGTTAGCACAGCACCAGCAGGTTAGCACAACACCAGTAGGTTATCACAACACCAGCTCACAACAAAAGTAGAAAACCTACAGGCTTCACTTTGGCTCCAGGTAGTCTGTCATTGATTGGTCCCAAGGAAGCAAACATTTCCTCGTACTTCAGTTTCTCACTGGCCTGCACATTCAGCTGTCAGCTCTCTAGTCATTGAATCTATCTCTTGCTATAAATGAACTTTTAAAGGTACAGTTAAATCTGTCTATAGTGCCCCCTCTTGGGACTCACCAAAATAGGGTGCTATAGAGAGGGGGTGCTATAGACAGGTCACTTTTAATATAAATCTCATCGTACTACGTATTTAAAATCGGGCGCTATAGAGAGGGAGTGCTATAAACAGGTCACTTTTAATGTACATCTCGCATCGTACTATGTATTTAAAATCGGGCGCTATAGAGAGGGAGGCACTATTTAGAGGGGGTGCTACAGACAGGTTTAACTGTATCTAAAACATCTTCTTCTTCTTCTTTCTTATCTCCACACTGGGTGAAGTAAAATGCGTCTGCCTTTGTCATTAAGGCTGGGAGCACTACTCAGTGGCAGGCGGACTTAGCTCCAAAGAAAAAATGGCCGCGTCTGACATGAGGAACAGACGCCATGTGCAGCCGCTCCTAACATCTAAAACATAAGGTAACAAGATCAAATAAAGAGACAATGTGTAGTAAGAGAATTGATACTTATTCACATGGATGTGTTCTTGTTACCTTATGTTTCTAACCTAATCCAACTTGTACCGTTGTTGTTTCTTATCCCCTTGTGTAAAGATTACACGAATTCTATGAGTTCATACTCCTCGAGCTGTTTTATGATAAGCAGCGGCCTCTCCCAAAGGTCCAAGCACTTGTGCTTTTGGTCAGGATATGCCTTCATTATTTTTAATATCAACAACTGACCTTTTTATATTTATTTTTTAATTTGTTTCTATTATTTTCTCATGTGTTAAGCGTATTTATGCAAGTTTGGCCTTAAATACCCATTTCTTGGTTTTTCAAGAAGCCTCTGGGACCTACGTTCGTGGATGGCTTTTCTTGATTTATCAATAAATTGGGTTGGCCAAATATCACGGAGCAAGTTAAATGAAGGTTTAGTTTATTTTTGCTCCACTAAATGGCGCTATGCCATCTAAAAAGCACATGTACTTTTGGTCAGGATATGCCTTCATTATTTTTAATAACTGGAACACCCACTCTTCTTCACCGCTAGACAACAGACAATAAATAATGTTGTAGATCTATATCAATTTGTAAATAGCAGAGAGAATTATCACAGATTTAACTATTTTTGTAGATATATTTATGATTATCTTTCTAACTTGAATGGTTCAGGTTCCTGATATATATTGTTGTTTCTCTTTTGATTACCTTTCTTGTATAATATATGTTTATAACTGTTTCTGTTTAAAAAAAAAAAAAATGTAAATCGACGCAATTATCCCTAGCCGGGATATCACGTTTTGTGTGTTGACATAAATAAATAAAAAAAAAAACACCTGATCTTTTAATTATTTCTATTGTTTTCTCATATATATAAATGTACCTGGAGAGGCATTTCTCCTTTAAATATGCATCAGAACAAGGCATTATATTCATCGCCTTAGTAAATTATTTTACTCAAAGTGTGTCTGGATCATAGTGTTATGTTCAATGAAATCTGCACCCCTACACCCTATTCCATGAGATCCAGCTTGAAAAGCATGGACTCATTGAATTTGTGTAATTTTTGCCCAAGGGGGGATAAGAAACAACAAAATATTTTACTAATAGTGGTGAAGAATGAGTCGTAACACCTTCTTCTTCTTTCTTATCTCCACTCAATCATATTAGGATATCAAGCTTGTAGATCTTGAGACATGACAACCATCATGACTGGGTGAAGTAGAATGTGTCTTGCCTTTGTCATTAAGACTAGGAGCACTACTCATTGGCAGGGCGACTTAGCTCCAAAAGAAATGGCCGCCTCTGACATGAGGAACAGACGCCATGTGCAGCCCCTCCTAACATGGAGTACAAATGCTGCTTAGATGCACTAAAAAGGACCTTTGGGAGAGGCCGCTGCTCATCATAAAACAGCTCAAGGAGCATGAACTCATGGAATTCGTGTAATCTTTACACAAGGGGATAAGAAACAACAACAACAACAAATGCTGCTCATCCTGTATCCCTGGATTAGGAACCCTTACAGGGTACTATCAGCCGGGCCAGCTGAGTCCAGGTTTTTAGTGAGTTTGTTACTGCTCCCCCTTCTCCTTTTTCATCCGGGCTTGGGACCGGCAAAGGCGCTATGTACATTACCTTAGTAAAAACCTTAACTACTGGTGATGAAGAATAAGCCACAATACCCCAGTTTTGGCAAATTCAGAAAAAAAAAAAATTGTATACCATGGTTTCGGACTATGGCACACATCAGTACAGGGTCGGCTTCAGGTAAACAGGTAGGCTTTTGTCTGAATTTGTCAAAACTGGTGTTGAGGCCCATTCTTCAACACCACTAGTTAAGTTTTTAACTCAAGCAATTGAAGATAGAAAATAACAACAAAATCTACCCCACTTGCCCAATATGTAGCTTAGCACCTGCAACTCCAGAACACATTTTGGCTTGCATTAGATGCACTAGACAGGACCTTTGGGAGAGGCCGCTGCTTATCATCAAACAGCTCGAGGAGCATGAACTTATGGAATTTGTGTAATCTTTACACAAGGGGATAAGAAACAACAACAACATAGTGCTTTGTTTTGTTGTATAAGTGAAAAGGAAGAGATGCCTATCTAGGTACATGGATATAAAAAAAAAAACATGGATATAATCCTCCTGAAACTTTATGTTATAATCTAGCTTGAAAATCTGGCCTTGCCATTTCACCAGTTTAAACACCTGTTTTCTTTTTTTGCTTATTCCTAGTACATGTGGTACAGGCCATGATAATCATGGTGGGTAGAAGTAGGCAACTGCTTTTACTGTAAGTACACCACATGTCTACACAGGTGAAATGCAGTTCGACTTTGCACTTACAAATGTACCAGAGCCCCGTTTGGTTACTTGCACTCGCTGGTGGAGTTGGACTTTTGTAAAAAACGGGGGCAATTAGATTATTTTTCTTTTTTTTTTATCAGATAAAAGGTGCCCAATGCTGAAATCGAACCCGGGTCGTAGTGGTCGAAAACCAATGGTTTAGACCATCCTTCCACCGACCCTCAAAACACCTATTTTGTAAATTCAACCGATTCCATGACCTCTCTCATAGGATGTTATGAAATTGAAGCTGCCCCTTAATTGAGAATGAACTAAGGATGATTTTGAGAAGCCAGCAATTGCCTGCATAACAGATTCACACTCCTGGACAAAACTTAAGGAAGTTGTACCTTTTTAGCATGTATATCGGGATTTAGACAATAACTCTGAAAGATACACTCATGTACAAAACTTAAGGGAGTTGTACCTTTCAGCATGTATATCGGGATTCAGACAATAACTCTGAAAGATACACACATGGACAAAACTTAAGGAAGTTGTACCTTTTAGCATGTATATCATGAATTAGACAATTTCTCTGAAAAATATTTGATACACCGTGACCTTTATGTCACTGGTCATTTATTTTTTTTTTAAAGGAGACAGAGGCAATTTTGTTCACACTTGGTTATCTTGTGTTTTTAATAAAGGTCATTGTGTATCAAATAACTTTCAGAGAAATTGTCTAATTCATGATATACATGCTAAAAGGTACAACTTCCTTAAGTATTGTCCATGAGTGTATCTTTCAGAGTTATTGTCTCAATCCTGATATACATGCTAAAAGGTACAACTTCCTTAAGTATTGTCCATGAGTGTATCTTTCAGAGTAATTATCTGAATCCAAATATACATGCTAAAAGGTACAACTTACTTAAGTATTGTCCATGAGTGTATCTTTCAAAGTAATTATCTGAATCCAAATATACATGCTAAAAGGTACAACTTCCTTAAGTATTGTCCATGAATGTATCTTTCAGAGTTATTGTCTGAATCCTGATATACATGCTAAAAGGTACAACTTCCTTAAGTATTGTCCATGAATGTATCTTCCGGAATTATTGTCTGAATCCTGATATACATGCTAAAAGGTACAACTTTCTTAAGTATTGTCCATGAGTGTATCTTTCAGAGTTATTGTCTGAATCCAGATATACATGCTAAAAGGTAAAACTTCCTTAAGTTTTGTCCATGAGTCTATCTTTCAGAGTTATTGTCTGAATCCTGATATACATGCTAAAAGGTACAACTTTCTATGTATTGTCCAAGAGTGTATCTTTCAGAGTTATTGTCTGAATCCTGATATACATGCTAAAAGGTACAACTTTCTTATGTATTGTCCAAGAGTGTATCTTTCAGAGTTATTGTCTGAATCCTGATATACATGCTAAAAGGTACAACTTTCTTATGTATTGTCCATGAGTGTATCTTTCAGAGTTATTGTCTGAATCCTGATATACATGCTAAAAGGTACAACTTTCTTATGTATTGTCCATGAGTGTATCTTTCAGAGTTATTGTCTGAATCCTGATATACATGCTAAAAGGTACAACTTTCTTATGTATTGTCCATGAGTGTATCTTTCCGAGTTATTGTCTGAATCCTGATATACATGCTAAAAGGTACAACTTTCTTATGTATTGTCCATGAGTGTATCTTTCAGAGTTATTGTCTGAATCCTGATATACATGCTAAAAGGTACAACTTTCTTATGTATTGTCCATGAGTGTATCTTTCAGAGTTATTGTCTGAATCCTGATATACATGCTAAAAGGTACAACTTTCTTATGTATTGTCCATGAGTGTATCTTTCAGAGTTATTGCCTGAATCCTGATATACATGCTAAAAGGTACAACTTTCTTATGTATAGTCCATGAGTGTATCTTTCAGAGTTATTATCTGAATCCTGATATACATGCTAAAAGGTACAACTTTCTTATGTATAGTCCATGAGTGTATCTTTCAGAGTTATTATCTGAATCCTGATATACATGCTAAAAGGTACAACTTTCTTATGTATAGTCCATGAGTGTATCTTTCAGAGTTATTATCTGAATCCTGATATACATGCTAAAAGGTACAACTTTCTTATGTATAGTCCATGAGTGTATCTTTCAGAGTTATTATCTGAATCCTGATATACATGCTAAAAGGTACAACTTTCTTATGTATAGTCCATGAGTGTATCTTTCAGAGTTATTATCTGAATCCTGATAAACATGCTAAAAGGTACAACTATAATATGTGTTGTCCATGAGTGTATCTTTCAGAGTTATTATCTGAATCCAGATATACATGCTAAAAGGTACAACTTTCTTATGTATAGTCCATGAGTGTATCTTTCAGAGTTATTATCTGAATCCTGATAAACATGCTAAAAGGTACAACTATAATATGTGTTGTACATGAGTGTATCTTTCAGAGTTATTGTCTGAATCCTGATATACATGCTAAAAGGTACAACTTCCATAAGTTTTGTACATGAGTGTATCTTTCAGAGTAATTATCTGAATCCTGATATACATGCTAAAAGGTACAACTTTCTTATGTATTGTCCATGAGTGTATCTTTCAGAGTTATTGTCTGAATCCTGATATACATGCTAAAAGGTACAACTATAATATGTGTTGTCCATGAGTGTAGGTACACTACAGATAGAAGTAGTTTTCTGTCAGAAGGAGTGGATTACGAACAGTCGGGAGTTGTCCAGCGTGGAACCTGCCTACCCACCTTGATGCTCCAGTCTATAGGAGCTGCCGGGGAGTCCAGGCCTGTTCCCTGCTGCACCACACAGTCCCGTAGTGAGCAACAGAGTCCCCGGGACTACAAGTCTTTCACACCACCCACCATGTGTGGGGGAGGACTAGGGTAGAAGATGCAGGACATAGCCACTTCCTGGCCATTCTGGGCCAGGGCTATCAACTTGAGAGAGGTGAAGAAGCCTGTCTTGGTCAGGTACCCTGTGTTCTCTGGGTCTGACAAATCCCATATCTGCCACACAGGGACCTATAGGAGACAAGGCAATGCTGGTGATGGATGAATTAAGGGCTCTTTAATTACACTGATAGACAAAACTTAAGGAAGTTGTACCTTATAGCATATATAAACACAAGGTAATAAGACCAAATCCAAATAAATAAATAGTGTGTGACGTTTCAGCGTTGTTACCATCTTCAGACAAAAGTACTGAATGAGTACTGAATGACAAAAGTACCTCATTCAGTACTTTTGTCTGAAGATGGTAACAACGCTGTTACCGAAACGTCACACACTATTTATTTATTTGGATTTGGTCTTATTACCTTGTGTTTATAATCTACAATCCAAATTGTGCCTCATCAATCTTATAGCATATATATATATCGGGATTCAGAAAATAACTCTGAGAGATATTTGATGCACAGTAATATACAAGGTGCGTTCATTAATTTCCAGGACTGGTTAAAAAATAAAATAAATAAAAAAGCCAGAGAAAATATTTTTTTACAGAGTTGAATATTGGACATTCGACCACACCTGACTGAAAGCACGAGTCTCGTGGCGCACGCGCCGATCTAAAAATAGAACAAAACAACTTCCTTGTAAGGTTCGCATTTCTAATTTTAAAATGGCCATTTTCGAAGAGCAGAGAATCTGCATTAAGTTTTGTTTTAAATTGAAAAAAAGTGCTACTGAGACGTATGAATTGATTAAAGAAGCTTTTGGCGATGCAGCTTTATCCCTTTAAGAACTTTTGAATGATTTTCACGCTTCCAAAAAGGTCGGGAAAAGGTAAACGATGATCAGCATACTGGGCGTCCAAGATCATTTCGTTGCGAGGAAAACAAGCTCAAAATAAAGGAGTTAATTAAATCTAACAGAAGAATTATCTTCAGAGACTGGACTATCTGTTTATATGGGGATAATGAGGTGCTTAAGGGAGGCAGTGCGCCTTAAAAGACCTGAAAGATGGCAAAACAATGACTGGATACTTCACGTCGGTAATGCGCGGGCCGCACACAGCCCATGTTGTTTTGCAGTTCTTGGCCAAGCATTCAACCATACAGATCCCTCATCCACCCTATTCCCCCGACTTAGCCCCCAATGACTTTTTCCTCTATCCTAAATTGAAAATGAACTTGAAAGGACGGAAATTTGACAACGTTGATATGATACAAGCTGAATCGAAGGCAACCTTGAGGAACCTCTCAAAAAGTGATTTTATCTCCTGCTTCGACAATTGGAAAAAAAGATGGAACGGGTGTATTGAGGCAGGAGGGCCATATTTTGAAAAATATTAAATTAGTTTTTTTATTTGTTTTATTTTTTCAAAGATACAGAGCAGTCCTGGAAATTAATGAACGCACCTTGTATATCACTGTGCATCAAATATCTCTCAGAGTTATTTTCTGAATTCCAATATATATATGCTATAAGGTACAACTTCCTTAAGTTTTGTCTATCAGTGTTATTGGCCCATCTATTATCATTTTCTCATCATTGCATAGCAATTAGAGATATGTAAAAAATATGTATGACATTAGAAAACATTCATTTTGCTCTATTTCATACTGACACATGCATCTATACTAAAAGTAGCATGACACATGCAAATCTAATTTAAGAGGGTTCAAGGGAACTGAAAATTTCAAAACTGATGTAGCAATTATTCTACAAAACCAGCAAAGAGAAAATCCACAATTAGCCATAGTTCTATATGACCAGCAAGGGGAGAATCTACAATTAGCCATAGTTCTATATGACCAGCAAGGGGAGAATCTACAATCAGCCATAGTTCTATATGACCAGCAAGGAGAGAATCTACAATCAGCTATAGTTCTATATGACCAGCAAAGAGAAAATCCACAATTAGCCATAGTTCTATATGACCAGCAAAGAGAAAATCCACAATTATCCATAGTTCTATATGACCAGCAAGGGAAGAATCTACAATTAGCCATAGTTCTATATGACCAGCAAGGGTAGAATCTACAATTAGCCATAGTTCTATATGACCAGCAAGGGGAGAATCTACAATTAGCAATAGTTCTATATGACCAGCAAAGAGAAAATCCACAATTAGCCATAGTTCTATATGACCAGCAAGGGGAGAATCTACAATTATCCATAGTTCTATATGACCAGCAAGAGGAGAATCTACAATTAGCAATAGTTCTATATGACCAGCAAGGGGAGAATCTACAATCAGCCATAGTTTCTATATGACCAGCAAGGGGAGAATCTACAATTATCCATAGTTCTATATGACCAGCAAGAGGAGTAACTACAATTAGCCATAGTTCTATATGACCAGCAAGGGAAAATCTACAATCAGCCATAGTTCTATATGACCAGAAGGGGAGAATCTACAATCAGCCATATTTCTATATGACCAGCAAGGGGAGAATCTACAATAGCCATAGTTCTATATGACCAGCAAGGGGAGAATCTACAATTAGCCATAGTTCTATATGACCAGCAAGGGGAGAATCTACAATTAGGCCATAGTTCTATATGACCAGCAAGGGAGAATCTACAATTAGCCATAGTTCTATTATGACCAGCAAGGGGAGAATCTACAATCAGTCCATAGTTCTATATGACCAGCAAGGGGAGAATCTACAATTAGCCATAGTTCTATATGACCACAGGGGAGAATCTACAATAGCCATAGTTCTATATGACCAGCAAGGGGAGAATCTACAATAGCCAAAGTTCTATATGACCAGCAAGGGAGAATCTACAATTTATCCATAGTTCTATATGACCAGCAAGAGGAGAATCTACAATTAGCCATATTCTATATGACCAGCAAGGGGAGAATCTACAATTATCCATAGTTCTATATGACCAGCAAGAGGAGAATCTACAATTTAGCCATAGTTCTATATGACCAGCAAGGGGAGAATCTACAATTAGCCATAGTTCTATATGGACCAGCAAGGGGAGAATCTACAATTAGCCATAGTCTATATGACCATCAAGGGAGAATCTACAATTAGCCACAGTTCGATATGACGCAGCAAGGGGAGAATCTACAATTATCCATAGTTCTATATGACCAGCAAGAGGAGAATCTACATTTACCATAGTTCTATATGACCACAAGGGGAGAATCTACAATTAGCCCAGTTCTATATGACCAGCAAGGGGTAGAATCTACAATTAGCCATAGTTCTATATGACCAGCAAGGGAGAATCTACAATCAGCCATAGTTCTATATGACCAGCAAGGGGAGAATCTACAATTAGCAATAGTTCTATATGACCAGCAAGGGGAGAATCTACAATTAGCCATAGTTCTATATGACCAGCAAGAGGAGAATCTACAATTAGCCATAGTTCTATATGACCAGCAAGGGGAGAATCTACAATTATCCATAGTTCTATATGACCAGCAAGAGGAGAATCTACAATTAGCCATAGTTCTATATGACCAGCAAGGGGGAGAATCTACAACTAGCCATAGTTCTATATGACCAGCAAGGGGAGAATCTACAATTAGCCATAGTTCTATATGACCAGCAAGGGGAGAATCTACAATCAGCCATAGTTCTATATGACCAGCAAGGGGAGAATCTACAATTAGCAATAGTTCTATATGACCAGCAAGGGAGAATCTACAATTATCCATAGTTCTATATGACCAGCAAGAGGAGAATCTACAATTAGCCATAGTTCTATATGACCAGGCAAGGGGAGAATCTACAATTATCCATAGTTCTATATGACCAGCAAGAGGAGAATCTACAATTAGCCATAGTTCTATATGACCAGCAAGGGGAGAATCTACAATTAGCCATAGTTCAATATGACCAGCAAGGGGAGAATCTACAATTAGCCATAGTTCTATATGACCAGCAAGGGGAGAATCTACAATTAGCCACAGTTCTATATGACCAGCAAGGGGAGAATCTACAATTATCCATAGTTCTATATGACCAGCAAGAGGAGAATCTACAATTAGCCATAGTTCTATATGACCAGCAAGGGGAGAATCTACAATTAGCCACAGTTCTATATGACCAGCAAGGGTAGAATCTACAATTAGCCATAGTTCTATATGACCAGCAAGGGGAGAATCTACAATCAGCCATAGTTCTATATGACCAGCAAGGGGAGAATCTACAATTAGCAATAGTTCTATATGACCAGCAAGGGGAGAATCTACAATTAGCCATAGTTCTATATGACCAGCAAGGGGAGAATCTACAATTAACCATAGTTCTATATGACCAGCAAGGGGAGAATCTACAATTAGCCATAGTTCTATATGACCAGCAAGGGGAGAATCTATGAATTAGCCATAGTTCTATATAACCAGCAAGGGAGAATCTACAATTAGCCATAGTTCTATATGACCAGCAAGGGGAGAATCTACAATCAGCCATAGTTCTATATGACCAGCAAGGGGAGAATCTACAATTAGCAATAGTTCTATATGACCAGCAAGGGGAGAATCTACAATCAGCCATAGTTCTATATGACCAGCAAGGGGAGAATCTACAATCAGCCATAGTTCTATATGACCAGCAAGGGGAGAATCTATGAATTAGCCATAGTTCTATATAACCAGCAAGGGGAGAATCTACAATTAGCCATAGTTCTATATGACCAGCAAGGGGAGAATCTACAATTAGCAATAGTTCTATATGACCAGCAAGGGGAGAATCTACAATTAGCAATAGTTCTATATGACCAGCAAGGGGAGAATCTACAATTAGCCATAGTTCTATATAACCAGCAAGGGGAGAATCTACAATTAGCCATAGTTCTATATGACCAGCAAGGGGAGAATCTACAATTAGCCATAGTTCTATATGACCAGCAAGGGGAGAATCTACAATTAGCCATAGTTCTATATGACCAGCAAGGGGAGAATCTATGAATTAGCCATAGTTCTATATAACCAGCAAGGGGAGAATCTACAATTAGCCATAGTTCTATATGACCAGCAAGGGGAGAATCTATGAATCAGCCATAGTTCTGTGAGGAATGTATATTAACCATCATAAATAATAAACCAAGAGAGTAGAGATAGATAATCTACAAATTTAACAAAGTTGTAGGAATTGTGAGTTTGTTACTGTAGATACTTTAAGATATATTGGAAAAGGTCTGCAGGTAGAATTCTAAAGACAGTAATAGCTAGATTTAATAAGAAAATTCCATCGCACCCGCATCAATACATCATCCTGTAGTCCGGACTTCTTGAGGAATGTGGCAGCTTCGATGGCCCCCACCTTCCCTGTGCCAGCTGGGTCCACCTGGACATCAACAGTGGAAGTGATATTGCAGCATTCTTCACCATCAGCCAGGAATGTTTTGTTACTTAACTGATGATAAGGCACAATTTGGATTATAGACAATTGAAATAATTTTATTGACATCTTGTCAATACATGTAAAAGTGCACAGTCTGTACTATTTTAAAAAAAGATAATTACTATGTACAAGGAATATGACGCCTCTGGATTAGAAACACAAGATAATAAAATAGTGTGTGGTGCTTAGGTGACAGCCTTGTTTCTATCATAAGGCAAAAAACTGTTCTTGTGTCTAGGATGACAAACATCACCCAGTATTAACACAAGGTAATAAGACCAAATCCAAATAAATAGTGTGTGAAATTTCGGTAACAGCGTTGTTACCATCTTCAGACAAAAGTACTGAATGGTAAGCATTTTTAATCATTCAGTACTTTTTTCTGAAGATGGTAACAACGCTGTTACTGAAACGTAACACACTATTTATTTATTTCGATTTGTTCTTATTACCTTGTGTTTATAATATGTAATCCAAATTGTGCCTTATCATACACTATTTATTTGGATTTGGTATTATTTCCTTGTGTTTATAATCTGTAATCCAAATTGTGCCTTATCATCACAATCTATTTATTTGGATTTAGTCTTATTACCTTGTAGTATATAGCTGAATGTTCTGAGGTTTGTCATACCATCCAGTTGGGACATTTTGTGTCTCTGCTTGTTTTCAGATTCCAAATTGGGTAGATTCCACTGGGGTGACTTCTTCCCATTTAAGACCAAACAAGGAGAGGGCAAAAACCTCTAATGCCCAATTTCATTTAGACTTATTCCAGAGATGTGATCTGGATTGGGTCTAAATGTGATTTGGCCTTAAATCCTGCAGTTTATTTTTTTTATTTTTGCTTATCCCTAGTACATGTGATACAGGCCATGATAATCATGGTGGGTAGAAGTAGGCGACTGCTTTTACTGTAAGTGCACCACATGTCTACACATGTGAAAAGCAGTTCGACTTTTGCACTTAAAAATGTACCAGAGCCCCGTTTGGTTACTTGTATTCGCTGGTGGGGTTGGACTTTTTACAAGAATCGGGGGACATTGAAGCATTTTTTTTTTTAAACAGAAAAGGTTCCCAATGCAGGAATCAAACCCGGGTCGTAGCGGTAGAAAACCTATGGTTTAGACCATCTTCGCACCAACCCCCTATCTGAAGATGTAATTAGGTCTTAAATCCAGCAGGTCTAAATGTGATTTGGTCTTATTTCTGAAATGTATTCTGGGCCTTAAATATGATTTGATCTTAAATTCAATATTGATTGTACCTTAAATGAGAAAAAAGAATTTAAAATTGAAATGGCAATACATAAATTGATGAGGCACAATTTGGATTGTAGATTATAAACATTATTTGGATTTGGTCTTATTACCTTGTGGCAATACATAAAATAAATAAAATTAGTATTTTCAGCAAGTTTTAATGCTGAAATTTTCCAAAAAAAAAAAAAAAATTAATGCTTAGGTACAATTTGAATTATAGATTTGAAACATAATGTAACAAGTCTACATCCAAAAATTTATCACGGACTAAACTTATGGAATGATAAGGCACAATCTTATTACCTTATATTTATTAACTTAAGGAAGTGGAAAGTCTCTGATGTCACCAGTCGTCTATTTTTTAAGGAGACGGAAGCAATTTTGTTTACATTTGGTTATCTCGTGAATTTTCAATAAATGTCCCTGTGTATCAAATATATTTGAGAGTTATTGTCTGAATCCTGATATATAGGGCTAAAAGTTACAACTTCCTTAAGTTTTGTCTATGAGTACAGATAAAATGTGATGTTTTGGTAACAGCTTTGTTACCATCACCAACAATTCATTTGGAGAGATGTGGTCTTATTTACCAAGAAAATGGTATGAAAGGATCAATTGCAAGACAATACAACAACAGTAAACTAGAAACAACACAAACCAGCACTTGAGCCCAACAATTGATAACGTTCACAAAGCAAATGGTACATTAACTTTGCCTGAGCTTGTCCCAAGCCCAGATGAAAAAGGAGGAGGGGGAGCAGTAACAAGCTTGCTAAAAAAACCTGGGTTCAGCTGGAAGCTCTGGTCAATCTGGCAGCATGTATTCTCCCTGTGGACTCGGAGAGAAGGATCCCAGCTTATATTCTAATGATGACTTCATAGATGGCTGACCTTTTGGATGTCCGTGTCTAATAAAGTAATGATCTGCTCAGTGTTCATGTTCTTTTAGTTTCTTGGACATTGCCAATTGCCTGTTATTCGACCTTACTGGGTGCCTCCTTTGCTGGTCCCAAGCCTAGATGAAAACTGAGGAGGGGGAGCAGTAACAAGCTCAGTAAAAAACCTGGGCTCAGCTGGCCCAGCTGATAGTACCCTGTAAGGGCTCCAGGGATACAGTTTGAGAAGCATCTGTATTCCATGTTAGGAGCGGCTGCATATTGAATTTGTTCATCATGTCAGAGGCGGCCATTTCTTTTGGAGCTAAGTCGGCCTGCCACTGAGTAGTGCTTCCAGTCTTAATGACAAAAGCAGACACATTCTCCTTCACCAAAACATTAAAGATGTTAAACCTACAAGCTTGATACCCTAAGAAACACAAGGTAATAAGGCCAAATCTAAATAAATAAATAGTGTGTGACATTTCGATAACAGCGTTGTTACCATCTCCAGACAAAAGTACTTTTGTATGAAGATGGTAACACAACACTGTTACTGAAATGTCACACACTATTTATTTATTTAGATTTGGTCTTATTACCTTGTGTTTATAATCATTAATCCAAATTGTGTCTTATCATGATACCCTAATATGACAGAGTAGAGATAAGAAAGAAGAAGAAAGGGTACAAACACAAGTTAATAAGACCAAATCCAAATAAATAGTGTGCAACATTTCGGTAACAGCATTGCTACCATCTTCAGACAAAAGTACTGAATGATGGTATTTGGCCATTGGCCATTCAGTACTTTTGTCTGAAGATGGTAACAATGCTGTTACCGAAACGTTGCACACTATTTATTTATTGGGATTTGGTCTTATTACCTTGTGTTTATAATCTATAATCCAAATTGTGCCTTATCAAGAAAGGGTACTGTTATGATTGATCCGGCAACACTGCCGACTCGACTTGTAAACACTCTTAGTATATAACCATGTTATAAGAAATAGATGTTAATAAATAAATACTTAGTTCAGTTGCATTCTGCGTGATCAAATAGACACAAGAACAACATAAACAACATGGTGGCAGCGGAAAAGTGAGTACTTTTTCAAATAAATATATTATTGAAAAATATTAGTGAAAAAAAGAAAACATGGACTTTGTTAGGCCTAGCGAACTCACCCTGCACGGAAATGTAGCGGAAAATTGGCGAAGGTTCAAACAGCGATTAATGCTTTATCTTGAAGCAACAGAAAAAGCCACAAAGCCTGATAAACTGAAAGTTGCCATTTTATTAAATTTTATTGGCGAAGAAGCCTTGGAAGTTTTCAACACATTTCATTTAAAAGAAGATGAAGCAGAAAATTTCGATCTTGTAATAAACAAATTTGATGATTTTTGCGAGCCTAAAAAGAACGTCATTTTGAAAGATTCAAATTTTTTTCAGCGACCCAGAAGGATGGTGAGTCCATCGATAGTTTTATAACAGAACTAAAAGGATTATCCACATCATGTGAATTTGAATCACAAAAGGATAGTTTAATTAGGGATCGCATTGTGTATGGAATACAAGACAAGGCTTTGCAGGAATGCCTCTTAAGAGAGCCCAATTTAACTCTTCTAAAAGCCATTGAAATGTGCAAAACAGATGAAATAAGCAAGCAACAGATCAAGATCATGCAGAACAACCAGAACATTTGTCAAATAAGAAAATATGAAAAGAAACACAGTCCAAAACAAAATCAAGAATCTGAAAAAGAATTCAAATGCCAAAGGTGTGGAAAGTCCCACAGAGCAAAAAATTGTCCTGCATGGGGTAAAAGATGCTCCAAATGCAAAAAGATGAATCATTTTGCAGCTTTCTGTAAAAGTTCAGCTATCAGAAGTCTGAATGATGAAACAGAAGAAACTGTATGGTCAATACATGAAGCAAAAGTAGTCCATACTTTGGAATGGAAAAAATCCATCATAGTGAATGGAAAGGAAATATGTTTCAAGTTGGACTCTGGAGCAGAAGTAAATGTTTTGCCATACACATTCACCAGACAAATGAAAGGTTTGGAAATATTTCAGACTAACCGAAAGCTAACATCATATACAGGACATGAAATCAAAATAAAAGGAATTGCCACACTAAATTGCAAAACTAAAAATAAGACGGAAAGTCTAGAATTTTTCATTGCTGATGGATACTATCAACCAATTTTAGGAATAGAAGCTATTGAAAAGCTTTCACTAATTAAGAAATGTGATGCTGTCCAAACAGAGCAGAACAATTCAGCAAAGGAAATTTTGAACAGGCACAAAATATATTTGAAGGCATAGGAAGACTGCCAATTGAACACAAGATTAGACTAAATGAAAATACAACTCCAGTTATTGCTCCAAGCAGAAAAATTCCTTTTTCCATTAGAGAAAAAGTTAAAGCAGAATTGGAACGGATGGAAAAACTTGACATTATTGAAAAAGTTGAAGAACCAAGCGAATGGACACACCCTATTGTAGTGGTACAAAAACCTTCTGGGGATGTCAGAATTTGCATGGACCCCAGGGAACTGAACAAATATGTTCAGAGAGAGCGCTATATTCTGCCAACAGCTGAAACAATATTTTCTGAATTGAAAGGTGCTACAGTTTTCTCTGTATTTGATGCATCATCAGCTTTCTGGCAAGTCCCATTAGACAAAGAAAGCACCAACCTGTGCACCATTGCGACTCCCTTTGGAAGATTCCGGTTCAAAGCGACTTCCCTATGGACTGAACAGTGCATCGGAGGTATTCCAGCGATGCATAAACAATATTCTTTCAGGTCTCCAGGGAACTGCTTGCTATATGGATGACATCTTGATCTATGGAAGCACAATGGAAGAGCACAACCGAAACCTTGAAACAGTTCTTCGAAGGTTGGAAGAAAATAATGTCAAGCTCAATGCTAAGAAGCAGCAGATAGCTGTCGACAAAGTAAATTTCTTAGGCCACATAATCAGTCGAGATGGAATAGCCATTCAAGCTTCAAGAGCAGAGGCAATACAAAAGTTGAAAAGACCTGAGAACAAGACTGAAGTCCAAAGATTCTTAGGTATGGTAACGTACCTTGGCAAATTCATTCCTAATCTTTCTGACAAGACTGCACCTCTAAGGAAATTGATAAGCAACAAGAGTGAATGGAAATTTGGAGGCGAAGAAAATGATTGTTTTGAAAAACTCAAGGATATGGTTTCGAATGCTCCAATATTGACATTTTTTGACCCAACCAAGCCAATCACCATTTCATCTGATGCAAGCCAATATGGTATTGGTACAGTGCTCATGCAAGGGGGACATGCAATTGAGTATGCGTCCTTCAGCCTGAATGCAACTCAAAGAAAATACGCACAGATAGAGAAAGAACTTTTGGCTATAGTCTTTGGATGTGAACGCTTCCAGTACTATATTTGGGGAAATGATGTTATTGTGGAAACTGACCACAAACCTCTCCTGAGTATTGTTAAGAAACCTTTAGAAAAGCTTTCCCCAAGACTGCAAAGAATGGTCTTACGTCTCATGAGATTTCAAATATCTTTGAAGTTTACACCAGGGAAAAACATGTTTGTAGCTGACCATCTGTCTAGAGATCCATTAAAAGATGAGGTGGACACAAGCTATTTAGAAGGTCAAACTGAATCAGTGCACATGTTGTTGGTTACCACAGATGAAAAAATAAAGAGACTACAAAAAGAAACTCATGAGGACCACACCTTGATACAACTAATAGAGTATGCGAAGAATGGATGGCCGAAATATAAAACTATGGTCTGTGATGAAGCAAAACCCTACTGGCAATTTCAAGATGAAATTCATGTGAGTGACGGAATTGTTTACAAAGGAAATTGCATCGTGGTGCCATCGACTCTTCGAAAAGAAATCCTGCAGGTTGTTCATTCATCGCACCAGGGCATAGCAGCTTCCAAAGAAAAAGCAAGATCAGCATTTTACTGGCCCGGCATGATAACACAAGTAGAAAATGAAGTGGAAAAGTGCAGAACATGTCAGGAATATTCAAGAAAGAATCCTGAGGAGTCAAGAATAGCTCATGAAATCCCTGAATTTCCATGGGAAAAAATTGCTGTAGATTTCATGGAGGTGAGTGGAACCAGTTCCATCTTGGTTGTCGATTACCACTCAAAGTTTGTTGAAATCCGGAAATTATCAAGCAAAAGAGAAACTGAAACCATCCTGCAGTTGAAAACCATTTTCAGGACTCATGGAATTCCAAGAACTCTAGTTTCGGATAATGGACCCCCTTTTAACTCTACTGGATTCAAAAATTTTGCTCAGAAATATGAATTCAAACACCAAACCTCCAGTCCCAAATATCCAAGATCTAATGGACAAGTTGAGAGGACAATTCAAACCATCAAAGGACTGATAATTAAAGCTGTGAAGTCAGGAAGAGATCCCAATCTGGCTTTGATGGAGTTCAACAACACACCTAAGTATGACTTGCCATCTCCGACCCAAATGCTTATGGGAAGATCTGTGAGAACTCTTTCGACATACACCCGACAACAGTTGAAACCACTGTTTGACACAACAAAGAATTATCAAAAATTGAGAGACCATCAACAAAAGTATGCAGGAAGTCCAAAGAGAATTTTGAGACCTTTGGAAGTAGGAGACAACATCATGTTGCAGGAAAGGCATAGAAAATGGGTTCCGGCAACAGTGACCGCAAAGCATGAAACTCCACGCTCATATATGGTGAAAACACCAAGTGGTTCTGAATACCGCAGGAACAGGTCTCACCTTAGACCGAGAAAGTTCAGTGTAGAAGATTCTGCCCAACAATTCAAAGTCCAAGCATTTCTGGATCTCAAGCAGGGACAGCCATGGATGACAACATACAAGATCATGGAAGACCCACTTCCGAAAACAGAAGAGCATACGATCCAAGGAAGGACATTGCCAAGAAAGGTGAAGAATCATCTACTTCTCCTAGTGTGCGAACCCGCAGTGGTAGAACAGTGAGAAAACCTTTGCGTTATAGAGACTAGGAGAACTGCAATCCTTTTTATTTTTGTTTAAAGGAAACATGTTATGATTGATCCGGCAACACTGCCGACTCGACTTGTAAACACTCTTAGATATATAACCATGTTATAAGAAATAGATGTTAATAAATAAATACTTAGTTCAGTTGCATTCTGCGTGATCAAATAGACACAAGAACAACATAAACAACAGGTACATTTGGTTAAAATTGAGAGCTACCATTCAGTATATGTGACACATCAATATGACAACAGGAATACATTGAAGTAAATCAGAAACCCCTCAGTTAATAACTGGCTACCTAACACCAAAATTTGTGACTCTACAAAACTCCATTGCAAACATATTAGGAAGAAAAGAAAAATCGGAAGATAAAATTTAATCTTACCTGCTGATAAAGTGCTTCATAAATACTTAAGTGATTTTTGGCTACCTGCAAACAACACAGATTCGTGTTAAGATGTTTTTGTTCGTTGTGGCGTGCTCAAAATAGAACCAGCCATAGGTGAATGTTGTTTACAAGGTACAAGTCAAAATCTTTTTAGGCTGAACAGAGAGCTGCAATTGATAAGGCACAATTTGAATTATAGATTATAAACACAAGGTAATAAGACCAAATCCAAATAAATAAATAATGTGTGACGTTTTGGTAACAGCGTTGTTACCATCTTCAGACAAAAAAGTACTGAATGAGAAATTTTACCACAGCATGTTTTTAAATAGTTACTGTTATCAAGTGTGTAAATAGGATAACAGATAAGAAGAAGATATTTATCTAAGAAACACAGAATATTATTCTTAGAATTAAAAGTTGTTACAGAAATGTGACACACTATTTATTTATTGGATTTGGTCTTATTACCTTGTGTTTAGAGAGCTGCAATACAATATCTTCATGGGGTGATACTCAAATGGTCAATATTCTGAGGACAACCAATATCTAAAATACAGTTAAACCTGTCTATAGCGCCTACTCTAAATAGCGCCTTCCTCTCTATAGTGGCTGATTTTAAATACATAGTACAATGCGATTTACATTAAAAGTGACCTGTCTATAGCACCCCCTCACTATAGCACCTTATTTTTATGAGTCCCAAGAGGGGGTGCTATAGACATGTTTAACTGTATTTGGATTTGATCTTATTACCTTGTATATGATCAGGAAGTTTTGCTCAGAATTAATGCCATTTGGGAATACCTACACTATACATATATAATCAGGACCAACAGTTCAGCTCTCAGAGAAGGGGAGGGAATTCCATCAAGGCCACAGTTTCACCCACCATCTCCAGGAAGTGAGTAATCATGAGGGCCAATGTCAGAGATAATGATTCTCTCTCTGCTCTCAACCCCTCTCTATAGCACCCACTCTCTATAGCACTCCCTCTCTATAGCACCTCCTCTCTATAGCAACCCCCTCTCTATAGCACCCCCTCTCTATAGCACCCCCTCTCTATAGCACCCACTCTCTATAGCACCCCCTCTCTATAGCATCCCCTCTCTATAGCACCCCCCTCTCTATAGCACCCCCTCTCTATAGCATCCCCTCTCTATAGCACCCACTCTCTATAGCACCCCCTCTCTATAGCACCCTATTTCAGTGAGTCCCAAGAGGTGCGCTATAAACAGGTTTAACTGTATATGAATCACTAGCTGACTGACTTCATCTAGGTTCTCTATCCAGGTGAAAGTTTTGCCCAATAAATATTATTTTAACTTAGGTCAGGGGTCGGGAACCTGTAGCTTGCAAGCCACAAGCGGCTCTTTGGATGTGAAGCTGCATATATTACATAAATAAAAACAACTTTATTTATGTGAGTACTAATAAGGCACGGATTAAATCTATATATATAAAAATGAATGTTTGTGTGTTTGTATGTCCTGTATACAAATTTGCAGTAGTTCACTAATTCAAACCAAAATTTCCATACATAGGTAAAAAAATACGGGGAAGACAATAGGCTATTTTAAAAAATATATAAATCAATTATTAAAACTATAGATTCAAATTATTCTATTTAGCTCGCGAGCAGCGCCTCTAGCGGTGAAGATGGGATGTAATATCAGCTGACCTAATGTACATGTAAAGTTTGGAGCGGGACATTTCACAAGAGTGACATCCACGGCGCCAATTTATAATTGTAACGAATAGTGTTTGAATAAAACATTTAATCGGGTAAACCCGGGCGTTGCCCGGGTCATTCGTCTAGTAGATTATAAACACAAGGTAATAAGATCAAATCCAAATAAATAGTGTGTGATGTTTCAGTAACAGCGTTGTTACCATCTTCAGAAAAAAAGTACTGAATGAGAAAAAAGGGTTTATGGTGATACATCAGGTTGAATCATGTCACAAACTATTTATTTGGATTTGGTCTTATTACCTTGTAAGGATTTAAAAGCATGAATGTTTCTTTTATACATAATACAAACTTCTACAAGTGTAATTACATGAAAACATGTAATTCTACTGTCCTATAAGCTTATGTCCATAGTTTTCTTGAAAACAATTTCTGATATTCCCTCTTCAGTGTCTTCAGTGCTGCGTATATAAGCAGAATGATCCAATACAGTATTAGAGCTCTGAGAAGCGGTCTGGTGGATTAAATTGGCGAAACCGCTGGGAGGGTTCACCACTGCCAAGCCCTCCCAATATATTTTTTCATCGCAGTAAGGACAGTAGAAGTTTATATTATGTATAAAAGAAACATTCGTGCTTTTAAATCCTTTCATTTTATATGTATAGATGGTGTGTTATTGCTTTGTGTTACTTTATTACCTTGTGTTTATGCGAGTACGATTTATTATTGGCAGGAAAAAATGTTGTGGCTCTTTAAAAACTTTTTTTTTTTTAATTATCCCTAGTACACGTAGTACAGGCAATGATAATGGTGGGTAGTTAGCAACTGCTTTTACTGTAAGTGCGCCACATGTCTACACATGTGAAAAGCAGTTCGACTTTGCACTTACAAATGTGCCTGAGCCCCGTTTGGTTACTTGCACTCGCTGGTGGGGTTGGACTTTTGCAAGAATCAGGGGCAATTGGAGCATTTTTTTTAAATCAGAAAAAAAGTGTCCAATGCGGGAATCGAACCAGGGTTGTAGTGGTCGAAAACCAAACGGTTTCACCAGCCTTCCACAGACCCCCCGCTAAAAACTTTTAAATTTTGTAAATTGTAATTTTTGGCTCGTTCAACTCAAAAGGTTGCTGATTCCTGATATAGGTTTTGTATTGAAGAGATTTGATCTTAAATTTGTCTTTGTCCTCACCTGACAACATAAGCTACCTAAGAGGTCATATTATTGATGTGTTGATTATGTTAACTATCTATTTAAACTACAGTTAAACCTGTCTATAGCTCCCCCTCTAAATAGCACCTTCCTCTCTATAGCGCCCAATTTTAAATATATAGTACGATGCGATTTACATTAAAAGTGACCTGGCTATAGAACCCCCTCTCTATAGCACCTTATTTTGATGAGTCCCAAGAGGGGGCGCTATAAACAGGTTTAACTGTTTATCCAAATACAGTTAAACCTGTCTATAGCGCCTTTTCTCTATAGCGCCCAATTTTAAATACATAGTATGATGCGATTTACATTAAAAGTGACCTGTCTATAGAACCCCCTCTCTATAGCACCCTATTTTGGTAAGTTCCAAGAGGGGGCGCTATAGACAGGTTTAACTGTACAGTGGTACCTCGACATACGAGCGCCCCAACATACGAGTTTTTCGAGATACGAGCCGACGAGCAAGTGATTTTTTGCTTTTAGTTACGAGCGAAATTCGAGATACGAGTTCGGTTCGGTAGTAACACGCAGTCGCACCATCACGATCAGTGGAGGAGGTTATTTCTACAAGTGAGATAAAGGAGATCTTAGGAATGTGGGAGAGAGTTTCACAGTTCGTGGAAAAAAAAAACACCCAGAAAAAGTTGCAACAGGTCATGCATCTGACCTTTTTAATGACACTTGCCTAACTCATTTCCTGAACATTCTGAGAGGGAGGAAGAAACAAACCTCCTTGGAAATGTTTTTTTCTAAACGGCCTACAGGTGAAAGCGAGAAAAATGTAGCGAAAAAGGCAAAGACCAGTGAGGATATCTAATTTATTTCTTTACATTCTCTTTTTTGTTTTGGTGCAATAAATATTTGATATTTATAAATACGTTTTTATTATTTAAAACCACGTAACAAAAATAACTGGGGTGACATTTTGGAGGTTGGAACGGATTAATGGTAGTTCAATTGTTTTGTATGGGGAAATTTGCTTCGAGATACGAGTAATTCAAGATACGAGCAAGGTTGCGGAAAGAATTAAACTCGTATGTCGAGGTACCACTGTATATTAATTTTGAAACAACTAAATGGATTGCAAAAAATAATTATATCAAATATCTAAACACTAATATAATACAATTTTTGCCATCACACACACTTTTTGTCTGTGGTTTATGTGTTACTTCTGTATTGCTATTCTATGACACTTCTACTATTTATTATTGATGTACTTTCAGTATGAAGGAAATTGTACTCGGGAGAATTCTCGGGTGAAGCCGGGTCATTCGTCTAGTAGAGTATAATATAGAAAAATCAAGGGAAATAATAATTTTAACCTTAAAGAAACAAATATTAAAATTATTATGCACTGTGATTTTTCTATATTATATACTACTAGATGAATAACCCGACTTTGCCCGAGAATTCCCCCGAGTTTTAACCTTAAAGAAACAAAGAGGGGGGTCAGTGGAAGGCTGGTTAAATCGTTTGGTTTCGACCACTACGACACGGGTTCTATTCCTGCATTGGACACAAAAAAATGCTCCAATCGCCCCCAATTCTTGCAAAAGTCCAACCCCACCAGCGAGTGCAAGTAACCAAAACGGGGCTTCTGGCACATTTATAAGTGCAAAGTCGAACTGCTTTTCACATGTGTAGACATGTGGTGCGCTTACAGTAAAAGCAGTCGCTAACTACCCACCATGATTATCATGCCTGTACCACGTGTAGTTAGGGATAAGTTTAAAAAAAAAAAAGGAAACAAAGATAGTAGATTATGAGAAAAATTCTTCCATTTTGTTAATTGTAGCACATTAATTCCGCCTTTGCCGGTCCCAAGCCCGGATGAAAAAGGAGGAGGGGGAGCAGTAACAAGCTCGCTAAAAAACCTGGGTTCAGCTGGCCCCGCTGATAGTACCCTGTAAGGGCTCCTGATCCAGGGATACAGGATTAGCAGCGTTTGTACTCCATGTTAGGAGCGGCTGCACATGGTGTCTGTTCCTCATGTCAGAGGCGGCCATTTCTTTTGGAGCTAAGTCGGCCTGCCACTGAGTAGTGCTCCCAGTCTTAATGACAAAGGCAGACGCATTCTACTTCACTCAATCATGATGGTTGTCAAACAGACACCACAACAAGCTCTACAAGCTTGATACCCTAATATGATTGAGCGGAGATAAGAAAGAAGAAGAAGACTTTTGAATGAAAAAATTCAAAAGAAATGTGCTACAATTAACAGAGTGAAAGAAAGGAAAAATATCAATGATATTTATAGATATGCTTTAATTATATCTAAAAAAATGTAGGTTTTTTCCACTTTTAATTCTAAGAATAATATTCTCTGTTTCTCAGAAAACTATCTTCTTCTTATCTGCTATCTTGTTTACACATTTGATAACAGAAACTATTTAAAACATGCTGTGATAAAATTTCTCATTCAGTATGATAAAGCACAATTTGGATTATAGATACAAGAATATAAGACCTAATCCAAATAATTTAATAGTGCGACGTTCTTTTCGATATTTATTCTTTTGTCCGAAGATGGTAACAATGCTGTTGCCGAAACATCACACTATTAAATTATTTGAATTAGGTCTTGTTTTCTTGTTCTCATTCAATACTTTTGTCTGAAGATGGTACCAACACTGTTACCAAAACATCACACACTATTTTTTTGGATTAGGTCTTATTACCTTGTATCTATAATCTATAATCCAAATTGTGCTTTATCAGATTGTGTATGGAAATCAAAAAGTAAAAGAACCATTGAGTTTATAGCGCAAAGTAAAACTGATTATCAAAATTTCCAATTATCAGATCAGTGATGGCGAAGTCAGCTTTCAACAGATCACTCTTCTTCTTCTTTCTTATCTCCACTCAATCATATTAAGGTATCAAGCTTGTAGAGCTTGTTGATGGTGTCTACCGGGGAAGAGTAGAGCTCATCAATGGATGAGTCAATACAATCAATAGTGTGTTTTGGGGTTGAAGGTTGACACTTAGTACATAGTGGGAAAACCTTGCAACCATTCTGGAAAGTCATTGTCCGTAGAAAACCAGACTTAAGTCTGGAAATCAAAGATTGTTGTTCTCTTGGGAGGACAGAACTGGTGCTTGTCCCTCCTGCTACACACACTCTGATCACTCAGATCACTCTGATGATGGCCAACCATCTTGGTCTCCAAATGGGCATTCTGAATTTACCAAAGATGGTGTCACTAAGTCTGCTAGATTTTAGGCTCCCGGCAAATTTTCCATCTATGTTTTGCCAATAGATTTGGCCCAGCCACATTGCCAGCAAAACACCTTTTGGTAGATTGTGAGGATTCCATTAGATCCCGTGTGGATCTCATGGAATAAAGTCCGCCCTAGACTGACGAGGGCCATTAGCCCGAAACCATGGTCTCTAGGTGGACGGTTATCAGTTTGCCAAAGTTGGTGTTGTGGCTTTGTCACCGACCCGATGCCGCTAGTTGCGGCGACGGTCAATAGATGGCGTCAGATTCTGACGTTTATTTTGACGGGAGAGGCGACCATTGCTTCCATATATAAATATATAATTAAAATACCAAAACGTGAATATTTCTTTTCACAAATAAACAAACTTCTACTGTCCTTACTGCAATGAAAAATCTTGGGAGGGCTTGGCTTATCAGTAGTGAACCCTCCCAGCGGTTTCGTCAATTTAATCTACCAGACCACTTTCTTCAGAGCTCTAATACTGTATTGGATCATTCTGCTTATATATGCTACTCTAAATGGTGGAATCTTAGAAATGGTATTCAAGCAAACTATGGGAGGGTTCACCACTGATTAGCCAAGCTCTCCCAATATTTTTCATCGCAGTAAGGACAGTAGAAGTTTGATTTATTTGTGAAAAGAAACATTTGCGTTTTAGTGTTTTCATTTTATATACATAGTTTTTATGTCTGTTGACATCGGAGAAATTGACTAATTTTTTTAGATTATTACAGTAAACTCTCCTATAACACGACTAATGTGTTCCGTGTTGTATGAAATCGCGTTGTACGAAATAAAACTTGTATAACGCGAATGTTGTTAGGGTAAATTGTTTTATTTTATAACTCGTTTTATACGAAAATTCGCCTTGTATAAATAAATTTGTTGCAATTTTTTGTATCGCGTTGTATGAAATCGCGTTGTAAAAACTCACGTTATAGGAGAGTCTACTGTATATGGTTAAACCTGTCTATAGCGCCCCCTCTAAATAGCGCCTTCCTCTTTATAGCACCTGATTTTAAACATTAAAATGTAAACATTTTACATTAAAAGTGACCTGTCTATAGCACTCCCTCTCTATAGCACCCTATTTTGGTGAGTCCCAAGAGGGGGCGCTATAGACAGGTTTAACTGTACTTAGGTTTTGTCTGTTGACATAGGAGAAATTGCCTTTAATTTTTTAGATTAGTATACAGGCAAAATATTTCTTCAATTTTTTTTTTTTTAGATAAAAAGGAGGAGTAAATTACTGCATACAATTATAAGAGGGCATTCCTGAATGTTGTTGTTTCTTATCACCTTGTGTAAAGATTACACGAATTCCATGAGTTCATGGTCCTCAAGCTGTTTTATGATAAGCAGTGGCCTCTCCCAAATGTCCAGTTTAGTGCATCTAATGCAAGCCGTGTTCTGGAGCTGTAGGTGCCAAGCTACATTTTGGGCAAGTGGGGTAGATTTTGTGGTTATTTTCTATCTTCAATTGCTTGAGATGGTCTGTTGTTGTTTTTGTTTCTTATCCCCTTGTGTAATGATTATACAAATTCCATGAGTTCATGCTCCTCAAGTTATTTTATGATAAGCAGCGGCCTCTCTCAAAGGTCCTGATCCCCCGGGTCCCTCTCTCGGGCTGATCTCATGGAATGGGGTATAGGGGGGCAGCTTTCGTTGATCATGGCACCATGATCCAGGCACAATTACTGAATATTTAGTGCTGAAGTGGTCAGATTTCAGTTTGTATGTCATTGGAGAATGGACACTAGGGTTAGTATAGGAACCCAAAGGAGCTGATCACATGATATAAGTGTGCTCTCTCTATGTATTTACTTCATATATATTATTACATCAATTTTAATGCCCCTTACATTTATTCAAAATATTCTATGATATTTAATATTTATTTAAAACAGAATATTTAGATTATCATCATTCCTTTTTATAGTTTCATTCCTTTTGTAATATTTATTGTACATATATCTTGATTGGTTATTGGAGCGAGAGAGGACCTAGACGAAAACTGCGGATCACGACCTACGAGGAAGACCACGAATAAATAAACACAATAACGTTGAAAGGTAATTTATTTTTATTTATTTATTTTTATTTATTTGCTTTGAATATGGAAACCCGCTCGGGGAAACGTGTATAACACCAAGAAGGAAGAAACCAAGGTCGACGACCATGCAAAGCTGCAACTTGGTGCAACAATTAATGATCATATTTACTGTGTGTTTATAAACTAATTCCATCAAGGCCACAGTTCCACCACCACCTCCAGGAAGTGAGTAATAATGAGAGTCAAAGTCAGATATAATGCTCTCTGATAACTCCGCCTTTGCCGGTCCCAAGCCCGGATGAAAAAGGAGGAGGGGGAGCAGTAACAAGCTCACTAAAAAACCTGGGCTCAGCTGGCCCGGCTGATAGTACCCTGTAAGGGCTCCAGGGATACAGGATGAGCAGCGTTTGTACTCCATGTTAGGAGCGGCTGCACATGGAGTCTGTTCCTCATGTCAGAGGTGGCCATTTCTTTTAGAGCTAAGTCAGCCTACCACTGAGTAGTGCTCCCAGTCTTAATGACAAAGGTAGACACATTCTACTTCACCCAGTCATGATCTCAAGCTTTACAAGCTTGATACCCTAATATGATTGAGTGGAGATAAGAAAGAAGAAGACACATCCCTGGCAGACACCATCAACAAGCTTTACAAGCTTGATACCCTAATATAATTGAGTGGAGATAAGAAAGAAGAAGACACATCCCTGGCAGACACCATCAACAAGCTTTACAAGCTTGATACCCTAATATGATTGAGTGGAGATAAGAAAGAAGTAGTTCTCTGATAGAGAACTACTTAGAGGGTTGTATAGAAAATTCTTCTTAAAATACAGTAAAACCCTTCTATAGGGAACCTCAATGGGACTGAACCTTGACAGTACAGCAAAAATTGCTGCTACTTCTGTCCTACCACACTCATACTCCACCCCGCCTCGAACTCATGCTCGAAACCTAACAGCTGCTCTATCATCATGGACTGTATTATATTCCCAAGACTTTTCGACCAGATCTCTCAGGAGAATTGCTTCCATACCAAACCATCTCCTCAAATTTCTACCAAAAATCCGCCATGGAGAGGCCCCACCACCAATCCTCACGGGCCATGTACTGGCAGACATTACACTAGTCAACACTATAGCGCCCCCTCTAAATAGCGCCTCCCTCTCTATAGCACCCAATTTTAAATACGTAGTACGATGTGATTTACATTGAAGTGACCTGTCTATAGCACCCTATTTTGGTGAGTCCCAAGAGGGGGGCGCTATAGACAGGTTTAACTGTATTTGGGGGGGGGTCGATGGAAGGATGGTCTAAACCGTTGGTTCAGACCGCTACGACCCGAGTTCGATTCCTGCATTTGCACTTTTTTCTGATTTAAAAAAATGCTCCAATAGCCCCCGATTCTTGCAAAATTCCAACCCCACCAGAGAGTGCAAGTAACCAAACGGGGCTCTGGCATATTTGTAAGTGCAAAATCTAACTGCTTTTCACATTTGTAGACATGTGGTGCACTTACAATAAAAGCAGTCGCCTACTTCTACCCACCATGATTATCATGGCCTGTACCACGTGTACTAGGGATAAGCAAAACTGCTTTTCACATGTGTAGACATGTGGTGCACTTACAATAAAAGCAGTCGCCTACTTCTACCCACCATGATTATCATGGCCTGTACCACGTGTACTAGGGATAAGCAAAACTGCTTTTCACATGTGTAGACATGTGGTGCACTTACAGTAATAGCAGTCACTTTCTTCTACCTACCATGATTATCATGGCCTGTACCACGTGTACTAGGGATAAGCAAAACTACTTTTCACATGTGTAGACATGTGGTGCACTTACAGAAAAAGCAGTCTCCTACTTCTATCCACCATGATTATAATGGCCTGTACCACGTGTACTAGGGATAAGCAAAACTGTTTTTCACATGTGTAGACATGTGGTGCACTTACAGTAAAAGCAGTCGCTTTCTTCTACCCACCATGATTATCATGGCATGTACCACGTGTTCTAGGGATAAGCAAAACTGCTTTTCACATGTGTAGACATGTGGTGCACTTACAGTAATAGCAGTTGCTTTCTTCTATCAACCATGATTATCATGGCCTGTACCACGTTTACTAGGAATAAGCAAAAAATAAACTGTATTTGGATTTTATCTTTTTTAACCTTGTATATGATCAGGAAGTTTTGCTCAGAATGAATGCCATTTGGGAATACCTACTCTAAACATATATAATCAGGACCACAGAGAAGGGGAGGGGAATTCCATCAAGGCCACAGTTTCACCCACCACCTCCAGGATGTGAGTAATCATGAAGGCCAATGTCAGAGATAATGTTCTTTGATAGAGAACTACTTAGTGGGTTGTATAGAAAATTTCTGGTTAAAACGATAAGGCACAATCTACTTTAAAAAAAGTAGGTTTTTTCCACTTTTTAATTCTAAGAATAATATTCTGATAAGGCACAATTTGGATTATAGATTATAAACACTGAATCAAGATTCAGTACTTTTGTCTGAAGATGGTAACAACGCTGTTACCAAAACGTCACACACTATTTATTTATTTGGATTTGGTCTTATTACCTTGTGTTTGTCAAAATACAGTAAAACCCTTCTATAGGGAACCCTAATGGGACTGAACCTTTGGTTCACTATAGCCATGATTCACTGTATTATAAAAAAAAAAAGAGGATTATTTCAGGTTCATTATAAGGAAAGGTTCACTATATATACAGTTAAACCTGTCTATAGCGCCCCCTCTAAATAGCACCTTCCTCTCTATAGCGCCCGGTTTCAAATACGTAGTACAATGCGATTTACATTAAAAGTGACCTGTCTATAGCGCCCCCTCTCTATAGCATCCTATTTTGGCGAGTCCCAAGAGGGAACGCTATAGACAGGTTTAACTGTATATATATATTTTTGCTTATTCTTAGTACAACGTGGTACAAACC
Source organism: Cordylochernes scorpioides (assembly GCA_030710605.1). NCBI lineage: Eukaryota > Metazoa > Arthropoda > Arachnida > Pseudoscorpiones > Chernetidae > Cordylochernes > Cordylochernes scorpioides. The sequence continues at coordinate 147,349,242 of CP092864.1, forward strand.
ATGCTAATCATGGTGGGTAGAAGTAGGTGACTGCTTTTACTGTAAATACACCACATGTGTATACATGTGAAAAGCAGTTAGACTTTGAAACTGTTTTTGTGCACTTTTCACATATGTAGACATGTGGTGCACTTACAGTAAAAGCAGTCGCCTACTTCTACCCATCATGATTATCATGGCCTGTACCTCATGTGTGGTTGTTGTTGTTTCTTATCCCCTTGTGTAAAGATTACAGGAATTCCATGAGTTCATGCTCCTCGAGCTGTTTTATGATAAGCAGCGGCCTCTCCCAAAGGTTTACCTTTTGCTTTTCTGTGCTTTTCACATGTGGAGACATGTGGTGCACTTACAGTAAAAGCTGTCGTCTACTTCTAACCACCATAATTATCATGGCCTGTACCACGTGTACTAGAGATAAGCAAAGAAAGGATCAGATCACCTTGTAAGTGTACAGTACCAATTTGGTGTAAGGGTGGAGAAGAGTAGGTGTGGTGAAGACCACAATGGGCCAATTAGGAGACAATGTGCTGTAGGGTCAAGGCCCCGTCTTAATCAAACATTCCACCAAACCAACCATGTGTAACCTACAGGGAGAGACACCTGACCTGGGAAGCTGCCATGAGGTGGCAGTGCCTTCGTTAATATGGTCAATTTACATTTGATGATCGTTAACTTAGCATGGCTGCGCAGTTTCTTCTGACATCTCTTCTTTCTTATCTCCACTTATGATAAAGTACAAATTGGAATATACGAGGGGTGTCCCATAAGTCTGTGGCCCGACCATGAGAACAAAATATTAGAAACTAATAAATTTTACCATATATACCTTAAAGTCTTGCATAAAGATATGTAAATTTTTAAGTTTCTACAATTAACCATTTTTTTGTTATGGGTTCTGAAAGAAGACAAGAAACAGGAATCATCTAAAATGTAGACAAACGAGATTCGTGCTGTAATAAAATATCTTTGTAAGAAAGGAATGTCGCCGAAGGAAATCTATGAGGGTATGGTGGATACATTAAGGGAAGATGCTCCTTCCTATAGCACAGTAAAAAAATGGGTAGCTGCGTTTAAATTAGGGAGGATCAGCACCGAAGATGAACATTGACCAGGAAGACCTGTTGAGTCAGTTACTCAAGAAAACATTGACAAGAAACATGATTTGGTTATGTTGGACAGAAGAATGACAGTTCGTCAGATAGAAGAGACCTTGGGTATTCCAAAAACAACAGTGGATCGGATCATGAGAGAACACTTGGGCCTCAGGAAGCTTTCTGCCTGTTGGGTTCCCAAAATTTTGACACCCGATCAAAAGGCTGTAAGGAGAAAGTTATCTTCGGACAATCTTGCATTATTTGAAGCCAATCCAGAGGAATTTGTTAATAGATTTGTTACCATGGATGAGACTTGGGCCCATCACTTTACACCAGTCCAAGCAACAATCCATGCAATGGAGACACTCTGGTCCCCCTCCCCCCAAGAAAGCCAAAACAGTTCCATCAGCAGGGAAGGTTATGGTGTCTGTATTTTGGGATTCCGAGGGTGTACTTCATCTAGACTTTCTGAATAAGGGTCAAACCATCACTGGCAATTATTATGCAAATCTTGTGAAGCAACTACGAGAAGCTATTAAAGAAAAGAGAAGAGGAAAGTTCTCCAGGAAGATTGTTTACCATCAAGACAATGCTCCGAGTCAATGGTCGCTGCAAGCCATGGCTGCTATTTATGATTCTGGCTTTGAACTTTTACCACATGCACCCTATTCACCAGATCTAGCTCCGTCTGACTTCCACGTATTTCCTCATTTGAAAAAATCACTTTCTGCCATTCATTTTAGGTCAGATGAAGAGGTCATTGATACTGTAACCTCATTTTATGAGTCACTTGAAACATCGTTCTTTTTGGAGGGCATAAAAGCGTTAGAACATCGCTGGAAAAAGTGTATAGACCTTAAAGGGGATTATGTTGAAGAATAAATCATAATAATTTTATTAGTCATTTCCTTTATATGTCGGGCCACAGACTTATGGGACACCCCTCGTAGATTAGAACTACAATATGATAAGGCACAATTTGGATTATAGATTATGAACACGGGATAATAAGACCAAATCCAAATAAATAGTGTGTGACGTTTTAGTAACATCGTTGTTACCATCTTCAGACAAAAGTACTGAATGCATTTCATTTGCACACATTCAGACAAAAATACATTCAGTACTTTTGTCTGAAGATGGTAACAACACTGCTACCAAAACGTAACACAATATAATTTATTTGAATTTGTGTTTAGAACTACAAGATATTATGAGCGAATCCAAATAAATTAATAGTGTGTTACGTTTCGGTTACAGTGTTATTACCATCTTCAGACAAAAGAGCTGAATGAGAAAAAATATCACAGCATGTTTTAAAGAAACATAATTCAGCACTTTGGTCTGAAGATGGTAACAATACTGTTACAGAAACACGTCACACACTATTTATTTGGATTTAGTCTTATTACCTTGTGTTCATAATCTATAATCCAAATTGTGCTTTATCACAGGATATATGTAAATAATTACATCGGAAATTTTTATGTTTTCGAGTAATCAAATAAAAAAAAATTAGGGTTTGTAAACAATGATAAGGCACAATTTGGATTATAGATTATAAACACTAGGGATATAAGACCAAATCCAAATAAATAAATAGTGTGTGACGTTTTGGTAACAGTGTTGTTACCATCTCAGACAAAGGTACATTTGTCTGAAGATGGTAAGTGCTGAACTGTGTGCTTTCTTCAAATACGCAGTGGCTTCCAGCGCGCCTACTTCACAGGACGACGTGGCATTGAGGAGCTTCCTACCACTACCACTAGAGGCGCTGCACCTTTCCCTTCACTTCCTGTTAGGTCTTCCCTTGTTCTGGCTGCTTGCTATGTCGTGAGATATGTTGAAACTTATATATTTCAATCTATTCTGCATCTGATTGAACCACCGATCCAACAGTAAGGATTCAGTACTTTTGTCTGAAGATGGTAACAAGGCTGTTACCCAAACATCACACTATTTATTTACTTTTGGTCTTATTACCTTGTGTTTATTAAAAAGTAAAGAAACTTGAGAGACTTGTCAGCATTAGCTTCTGTCTTAGCAATGATATTTGATGATTCCGCCTATTGTAAATGGTTAACAATCAAAGCAAAAAGATTGGAGAACTTAATAGCTAGGAGCTGAGATTTGGCCTTCTTCCTGTGTGAACAACATTTGTAGAGGATGGATGAATGTAACAGGAGGTTGCAACAGATTGACTCGGGAACCACAGGAAAATGAAACCCAAATTCCCATTTTTAGTATTACTGTAACTCCGCATTTGCTGGTCCCAAGCCCGAATAAAAAAGGAGGAGGGGGAGCAGTAACAAGCTCACTAAAAAACCTGGGCTCAGCTGGCTATGCTGATAGTACCCTGTAAGGGCTCCTGCTCCAGGGATACAGGATTAGCCACATTTGTACTCCATGTTAGGAGCAGCTGTACATGGCATCTGTTCCTCATGTCAGAGGTGGCCATTTATTTTAGAGCTAAGTCGGCCTGCCACTGAGTAGTGCTCCCAGTCTTAATGACAAAGGCAAACGCATTCTACTTCACCCAGTCATGATCTCAAGCTTTACAAGCTTGACACCCTAATATGATTGAGTGGAGATAAGAAAGAAGAAGAAGACCATTACTGTACAACAAGGTTCTGGACTCTAATCAATGAAATAAGAATTAATGTTTATGATAAGGCACATTTTTTATTCTTGATAATAAACACAAGGTAATAAGACTAAATCTAAATAATTTAGAACTTTTTTCTGAAGATGGCAACAACGCTGTTACCGAAACGTCACACACTATTTGTTTATTTGGATTTGGTATTATTACCTTGTATAAATAAGAATTGATGTTTTTGATAAGGAACATTTTTTTATTATAGATTATAAACACAAGGTAATAAGACCAAATCCAAATGTATAAATAGTGTGTGATGTTTGAGTAACAGCATTGTTACAATCTTCAGACAAAAGTGCTGAATTATGTTTTTTTTAAAACATGCTGTCATATTTTTACTCATTCAGCACTTTTGTTTTGAAGATGGTAACAACGCTGTTACCGAAACGTCACACACTATTTATTTTGATTTGGTCTTATTACCTTGTGTTTATAATCTTTAATCCATATTGTGCATTATCACATAAAAGAATATTAAACACAAGGTAATAAGACCAAATCCAAATAAATGAAGTGTGTGACGTTTCAATAACAGCGTTGTTACCATCTTCAGAAAAAAGTGCTGAATGAGAAAAAAAAAAAGGGGTTTATGGTGATACACCTGGTTGTGTTGTGCCGTGTGTTCCCACTGGTAGGTATCCCAGAATGTCATCTCTGGTCAAATGGTGACAATCTTATTATCTTGTAATTGATAGGATAATTGGGAATGAAAGTACGTAATACTTTCACTGATCCCTTTCTTTGGAGAGGGTTGGAAAGGGAGGAAGTGGGCAGGTAAGGTTACCTCAGCCCCTCTATCAATGGGGAAAGTCAGTTGAGACAACGACGATGGTGGAAAGTGGGGTCGCCGTACCTCCACCTCTTTCCTTCA
>CP092864.1:147353965-147526096 GCA_030710605.1 Cordylochernes scorpioides
GACATCCAGAGACATCCGTGCTGAGAACTGCTGTACCATGTGTACATATATCACTGTACCATATGTACATATATTCCCCTCATTTCCTTTTGGTAGTAGGTGACCTAAGGAAAACAATGTGTCATTTAAACATATAAATTAATAATTTTTATATACTCGGGATATATATATATATATCTTAATTAATTCCTAAAGGAATTAATTTTTTAGGGATTAATTTGTTTTATCCAATATACAATTTTCTTTCTCGCGCGGCAACACGGGAAATTGGGGGGCGTGGTCATGGTGACGTGCGTGTTTTGCTCCCGACGAATCAAAATGCCAGCCAATAAAGGCTTTGGCATGATCAACGAATGGAAATGAAGAAAGGATAGGATAAAAGGGCCCGTTTTTGACTAAATCAATTCAGATCAGACAGACAGAGCCGCTCAGTGACAATTTTTCCGCCAGACAGTCCGAGACGTGGAGGAGACGAGACCTTACCGCCCGTTCCGAGAGAAGGTAAGCACCACCATTATGGCCCAACTCCCTTTCATAGTTTTCAATTAGAAACAGATCTATTTAGATTTTGAATGGGCCCTAAAAGGGCTTTAGATGATATTTTAAAGTAATGTTAGTATTTTTAGTACCTTATCCCGTTAGAATAGATGGGGATCTATGTTTTTTTTTATTATGCAACGAAGAATTTATAACCTTAAGTCACCTCTACCAAATTACTATGTAAATAGCATGCCCCGCTAGTATAAGATGTCCCAGAAAATTTTTTATTCTTGCTTAATAAATAGCTACATATACATTTTCTTAGTCAAAGAGTTTCGTTTCCTTCTTTATACAATTTCATTCCCTGGTTTTATGGTAATACCCCCACCTTATTATAAAATCCCATTTTTTGTGTGGACTACCAACTCTGATGTAATAGAGTTGCGTACTGTGTACTTGCTGTGGCATGCTGACACAGCAACAGTTGCAAAAATACGACTTTATCATGGCCGTTTTGAGGGTATATATATATATATATATCTGTTAGGTTTTAATAAATACTTGTATCCTCATGTGAAGAATCTGCCTTTCCCCATTGTCTGATCAAGATATAGTATGATTCTTACCTATTTGAAGAGAATGTTGTTAATAATCAAGTCTCCCATAAATTGCTGGCCATGTACACTGTAGTGAATGTCTGTGTTTCAGTGCGTTCCATCATTGGCTATCATTGTATTGTTCGTTGATTTAAAAGGGTTAATATGGCCCATGTTGTCTTAAACTCATTGGGTTGTTCTCCTTATAATTTTAATTGAAGACCTTTGTCTTGGATACATTATGATTATTAATGTCAATAGTATAAGTCTGTAGTTTGCTTGTCCTTTATTTATTAGATTTTTGGTGTAATCTTCATAAATAGAGTTCTTCCCATATATCCAGATGGTAACATACTTATCGCATCTTGTTGAATCTTTATTATAAAAATTAGGATTAATGTATACCTGCATGTGCGGTCAGATTTTCCACCAATGGAGTCTGAATCGGGTACTTCATCATATTTGGTCTAAAATATTGATTTCCACTTGTTATACTTCAACAGGAGTGTTAATTAAGTCTTCTATATTCAGGATATCTTAGTTCTTTTCCTTTGTGTGTAATAACATGTTCATCTTTGTCTGAGATCCCCCAGGGTCGTTCTGTGATCTCAAGGAGCGTGACACTAAAAAATTTGGGCGCGACACTGACCCGAGTCCGACCCGTTCCAGCGTCTGGATTTCTCTTTTGGGAGGACCGACCACTATTAAGTACATAGTTTAGTTGCCTTTATAGTTTATTTTTGTAGGACTTTAGTATAATCTTTACAAGTGAGGTCAATTCCATATATATATATATCCATATAGCAAATTGACTTCAATATCTTAACCTCTGCGAAATCTCTGTGAGAAGTAATAAACTTTGAGATTGCGTATCGTTTTTCTTTCCCGCTTAATAAGGCTCAAGCTTTCGGATATGGTGATCCTTTTATAGAATAACGCTATGGCAGTGGATCTTCAGTAACTATATATATTTATCTAATGTATTTACATCTTTACAAAGGATTTCCATAAAGGAACTATTAACATCTTGTTATATGCTAAGTATAGACTATTTACATATTTCTAAACTAAGGAGAATCTATTATATAATAATTTAACTTATGAAATTAGAGAGAATTAGCTATGGAACATGGTTAATTGAACAATAATCACTTTATCAGATAAGGGGAAGTGTACGTTTAATTGATATCATTTCTATCTTTTGGATCTGGTGCGCCCATCCATTCTATCTATTATTTGATCGGTACAAATTATAGAGATCTGTTGCTATAATTTCCTCTATGAAGTAGCTACCAGCGTCTTCAGTAGGTGGCTAAATCGTTAGAAGGCGATTCTCTTAGAGGAATGGTTGAAACAACGAGGGAGGCAAATGAAGGGTCCGCCATTTTCTCTTTCATGGAGGAAGAAGCAAGGGGGGGGGGAGAATGGACATTGGACCCCACACATTCTTGAGACATCGTTATTTTTCCCGCGCGATATCCGATGCTCCCATACATTCCAAGAAGGATCCACCATCGGGACTCCCTGACGCTGGCCCCCCCCCCCTCTTTTGAGGAATTCCGCCCACGCCTGGTGTGGTTGGAAGTCTCACTTGAAGTTGCATCTCTAAAGTCCTTCTGTACCTTGTATAGTATCTGAAGTCCCATTCTTCCAATCGTAGTTTTATATGCTCAAGCCCTACATTGTTTATCTCTATATCAAAACGCTTTGCCTATTGTGGTAGAGGTCCAAGCTGTCAAACGTTACACTTACAGATTTCTTTATAAAAGACTTTTATTAAGTCACTGCCTACATGCTCCGTTCTCGTAGGTCTAAAATCGGGAACGCGACACTTTCAATATATGTATATATTATCGGGTACTCCGGTAGAGACCCTGTTACCAAAATGTTACATTTTCAGCTTTTAATAAGGAAATTTCTACTAAGTCACTCTTTACATGCTCCGTTCTCGTAGGTCTAAAATAGGGAACGCGACAAGTCTATATCTAAAGTGACTTACAAAAATTTCCAGCGGGCTTACTTAAGGAATGTCATGTTGTTGCCTTGAGATTTCCCGCTAATTTTAAGAGCTATTCATAGCGCCCTTTCAGTTTTCTAGCCACACCTACTGCTATGATTTTAAATCGTGAATTTTAATTTATGCTTTCTGTTTCACTGGCATTTTATCAGGCAATGAAAGTTAAGTTGAGGCGATGTCTACCGCATCTCTCGCCGCTGTCTTTTACGATTCACATTGTTTGTGGCAAAGCCTTAATATTATCATTGATTTCTGATATCAAAGTAAAACGTTTATGGGGATGAGTATCTTTTATTCTGGTCTTCTCAAGCTTTCGAGCTTGTCCGCCCTTCTACAGGAGAAACAAATACAATATATCAAGAAAATATAACGTCGCCTGATGCTAAAACTATTATGATTCTATGTACATATATATATATATATATATACATTAGGAAGTTTTGCATATTATTTGTTTTCTTAAGACACTTTTTTTTTGGTTAAGGTATTTATACATATTCTACTATTGTTTGCTATATTCTATGAATTATCTTATAGGTTAGAAATTCTATTATTTAAGTAGTTTTATAATAGTTATTGGCTATTACATATAAGTTACTTATATTATTGTTGATATTATTAGCTGGTACTAGGATATATTGTGTTATATGTTTCGGGCAAATCTATTTTCTATTAATGCTATTGTGTTTTCTGAATAATAGAGAATCAATTATAAGCCTTTGATATTTGCTGTTTATGTTATTGTAATGTATTCTAGGTTCTCCTAATGCGAAAGTGTGACCTGTTCCTTTGCAGTATTGGAAAATTAGAGACCTATTGCTTTGATTAATAACGTTGCGTCTATGTTCATATATTCTATTGCTGACTCTCCTTCCTGTCTCCCCTGCGTATTTGGCTTGACAGCTGTTACACTCTACGGAATATATTGCCTTTTATTTTCTGTTTTGGTTAGTGGGTTTTATGATAGTAGGATTATTTTTAGATAGTGGACTTTTTTGGTGGAGCCTATGTTAGGGGAATTACAGTAATATGTTTGGATGCCGGAGTTTCTTAAGTAGTTGGCTATTGTTATAGATGTTTGTGAGTATGGAATGTAACATATCGCCCTATAGATATTTTGTGGTTTTGTTTATTGGGTTATTGATTGTTATACCTTTGTGGAAATGTTGTAATATAAAGGTGGTTTGGTATCCTGCTTGCTGGACATTATTTATAATGTTCTGTGTCTCAATCATTTTGAATTCTGTTGCGAGCACCATTGATTACAATTTCTTTATTTTACTTTCTCAAATTATTATATACAGTATGAGAAATGAGGTTGGATTCCCATGGTTCAAATTTAGAACGGTGATCAGTGTTTTACAGTAGTCTACTGAAATGACTTAGGATTTTTTTTCGTCATAGCTCTGATATGATTTCTCACAGCAGAGGTGAGTTCTGATAATTATTGCCGGCTACAAATTTCTTAACTTTATTTTATAGCGCTTTCTATCAAGTTATGCTAGCCTGTACATCCAGATTAGGGCTAGCATCGTAAGAGACAGTTAATCGATTTTTCTCCAGCGCATAGTGGATTGGGAGAGTGACAAATACATGAGCTTTAAGATGAAAGTAGAATTGAAGAACCAGTTAGCATACCCGTGAAGAGAGAAGTTCGATCACCATCTCTTCGTGAATTTTTTTTATTGAAATCAATAATGGGTAGGAACCTGGTTTTTAACATTCCAATGGCAGAATCTCAAGGAATAGATATAGTGACCAATTTGCGCGAGTACTTTTAATCACTGTGGAACTATGTATTAACGTATGACAACTACCTGGGATATTCTTTAAATGTTCAAAGGAAAGGAGATGACTGAAGCGTGTGTCTGCAAGACAACTGAGATATTCCGAGGCACGCGTGGACAGCTTTAAGTTGTTGACAAGGCAGCAAAAAGACACATGTGTTAGAGAAAGGATCTATCTAATAATGGGGGTATAGGAGACAGGAGAGTTTATCGAGGCTCGATTTTGACACTTGTATATAATGAGGAAATTAGCTGGATGCGAGTCCCTGTGCGGAGAAATATCACCTAAAGGCTGTGAATAAGGATTGATAAAGCCTGGACACCCGAGCAAAGATATTACATTGAATGTAATTCGGAACCTGTAGGCGTGAGGCGGTATCGTGGTTGGTTTAGAAGGCTAGACACGCGAACAGGGCGGCCCCCTTTGACGACGTTTTCTGCCAAGTTTGATCACTGGATGCCGATAGACCGCTTAAAGGATGTGTCCCCACATAGGGAATGTCATTGAAGATGTGCCAGCATGAAGAGAAGAAAAGTCGAGGACGAGATGACGTTTCCTAAAATTGACACTCAAGGTGATACATCTGGACAATAGATGAGGCAATGAAGTCCATCTAGAATATGGCGCTAAATTCCAGAACAAAAATGTGTATAGATCGAGCTGAGGTGACTCCTCCATACTAGATATACTCCTGTAAATTCTTAAATGTCCACAAATATTTCCACAGTGAGTTGTTCAAGTTGCACACATATCTCATGAGCCAGGAATGTAATTATCAGACTGACAGTAATAAGGAATAATATAAGATTGCTAACCCAGGAACAAACAAAACCCCTGATATGCAACACAATCCTACAAATTAATTTCCCTACCAAATTCACAGTGTATAATCATAACTCAACAGAAAACTCAGTCACAATTAATATCTTAAAGAGCGAAATAACTTTGTCATTTCCCAGTCCAATATGCACCTGTTACTCCATAGACAGTGATCTTATAACCACATTTGATTTCGTTTCAGCATGTTGTAAGAGGGATGAACTCATGGAAATGCAGCCTTTAACTACTATGCCTCATACTGTATAAATACAAAAAGGAAATTTCTAATAACAGCCGCTAAGTCACAAAGGACACATATAGATGCTACAAAGAGCATTGATCTAAGATTATTATCCACCCACATGAATGAACATGTACCTCTCCCATTTCCTTTCTCTTTTGGGCCATGAACCCATCTTTCACCCCTCGGTTCCCTGCCCCCATTAATACATGAGATTCTCTTCTCCAATCCCCACTACTAATCTGGAATATTTCAGACAGCAGACTGAGAGAGAACCATGCACCCTGGAGATGATGTAGTCAAAGTAATGGCGCTGTAGAAAGGCTCAACAGAACAGTAATTGAATCTTTGCGTAGGTGCGAGGCAGGTTCTAATTGGGATGACATCTTACCCATGGTAGCTTTAGCTATCAGAACCACTGAACATTCTAGTACAGGATTTACGCCAGCGAAACTCGTCTTCGGACATGATCTGAGGCTCCCGCAACCCTTTCAGGAAGCGGGACAAAGTCCTGTAAGCGAAGATTTGATTGCTCAAACGGCAGCCTTCTACGAGCGGGAACTAACAGAGGAGGTCGAGAAGATAAGAGAGGTAGTAAGGCAAACCTACTTGAATGAACAGGAAGAAGCTAGGATTAAGTTCGAAAACAAAAGGCTGAGAACTTTCAATAACGGGGACTTAGTCCTAGTGGAGAGAATGCATGAGACGAAGGGGCGTCACAAATTTGAGCCAAGGTATGGGGGTCCATATGAGGTACTAAAAAGAGCTGGTGATACTGTATATCTCTTGAAGAATCTAGAAACTGGGAATTTGGATAAATACCATATAGATAGGTTAAAACAATACCATATACCAATTAGGATTTTCCCCACAGAGGAGGAGGAGACTAGTGATGGTAATTCAAGTCAAAGTTCCAGTGATGAAGATCATTGGATTCATCTTACAGGTCCAGCTTATCTCCCTAATAGGTCTGTTAATGTAGTGGTTCCACAAGGGGTGACAACCAGAGCGAACTCAGAAGTAATGAGACGAGGGGAAATTGACAGAGTTAGTGTGGACAGTTTAACTTTACGCAGGTCTACAAGGGTGAAAAGGCCCACACAGTGTAAATTCTCCTCAGACTGTCGCCACTAACTAGGATTTTGGAGTGTGTACGGAGAATCATCTCAATAGAATGAGAAGCTTTAAGATTCCAACCTTTTTTTTTTCTTTTAAACCTTTTTTTTTCAAGGTAAAACTTCAATAGGATTTTTTTTTCTATACAAACTATTTCTTGTTAAATCCCGAGTTTCAAAGACCAGTGAGAATAATGTATACCATTGATAATTAATTATTTAGTGTAAATCTGAAATTTTAGTTATTATCGGGAGTAATAGGTGAAGGAAGGTGTAGGAAATCACAACTTAGAGGGGGGCTATGTCTAAAACAACAAACCTAATAGGCATCCTATGGCTTGTGTTGGGTAATTTAGAAAAGAAACCCTATAATCCCTGGCTTTCAGGTAGTAGCTTTGAAATAGGTTTCTAATGAGGACATGAAAGGTCAATCTCTCAGAGTGAAGTTGTGAAGTATAGGGACCCTAAGCCAGGGGTAGAAGTTAAGTAGACCCAGACTGTAGTTGATCCTTGGAAAGCACTTGAGAATGTTAGTGTTGGGTAGTGAATCATAAACCCTATAAATCCATCTTTCAATAGAGTGTTTAGGTCGGACTACTGCAGAGGGGACAGACGCACGATGAAGTAGGAAGAAAGTGAATTCACCCACGGTGGCTAGGGGAGTGACTCAATTCCGCTTTTATGAGGTGTCACGTTTAATGGTCCTTTATTCGCCATTATAATTTGTGTGTGTCTTTATAGAATTGTGGTGAATAGTCACTTAGTGTCAAAGCAAGGGCAGTTTTTGAAATTACATTTTTTTAGGTAGGTTAGCTTTCAGATTATTTAGAATTGTTAACCATTTTATTAATGCTGGTGGCGGCGGACGGTTGGCCTTCGACAACCTGAGCTGACGTCACACTTCCTGTTGATGTAACCCTAGCCAGCGGCGTTGCCACGCCATCTTCTCTCTCTCCATGTTTACTATTTAATCTATATATATATTCCCTTTACCTTATAGTTAATTAAAGTATAATTAACGTTGAGCGCTGTGTGTAATCAATTGGAATACAACAAAGATTATGAGACTGAAGACGCGCAAGGCCTAAAACGTGAAACTGAAGAAGCGCAAGGCCTAAAACGTGAAACTGAAGAAGCACAAGACTTAAAACGTCAGACTGAAGAAGCGCGAAGCCTAAAACGTGAGTAACCAAATTTCCTTTGATTACTTGGAACATCCTTTTTTTTTTCTACTTACCAAATATTTTGTAAAATGGCAAACACGACGATTACAAAATTAAATGGTGCTAATTACTCCAGCTGGAGCTTCCAGATGAAACTCGTTCTAATCGAAAACGATTTGTGGAGTTTGATCAATCCAGGAGAGGCTAAGCCTGACCCTAGTGACCTTGTTGCAACAAAACTTTTTTTGTCGCGGGAGGGTAAGGCGTTTGCAAAAATTTGCCTCGGGATTAATGATGAACAACAATTGCATGTTCAACATTTGAATACTCCGAAAGAGGTCTGGGAAGAACTGGAAAAAACTATACGCACCAAAGGATAGTAGATATCGAGCCGTACAACTAAGAAGGCAGTTATATGGCGAAAGGTTGACTCAGCACAGCAAAATGGAAGGGTATATGGGGAAGATAAACTACATTGTAAACGAACTGGCCCAAATTGGCGACAAAATTGATGATGGCGATTTGGCTATGGTTCTTTTGGGTGGATTACCAGAGGATTGGGACACCGTTGTCTCAACCATATGTAACTTGCCTGATTCAGACTTCACGACCGCCACAGTTAAAAGACGGCTGTTGGCAGAAGCAGAAAGGCGTTCGTCAAATCTACCAAAAGATGTCGGTGCCATGGTCGTTAATGCCTCTTCGAAGCCCATTGAAACAGAAAAACAATTTAAAGCAAAGGTTGTTTGTTTCAAATGTGGAGGTAAAGGCCATTATGCAAGGGAATGCAGGAAGAAAGGAAAGAATGAACAAAGACCAACGAGGTTTGACCAAAACAAAGGCGTAAATATGTCGGCAATGTGCAACACTTTGTTTGGAGCTACCGCCGAGACCTGGATCATAGATTCTGGAGCGACGCACCATATGACTCCCAAGAGAGATTACTTCACATGTCTGAAAGAGTGCACAAGCAATATGAGTTCCTTCACTATTGCGAATGGTTCTTCTATAGAAGCATGTGGTATCGGTACTGTCAGTGCCAATATTGTTGGACACAAGGGAGATGCCAGCAATATGATTGCCCAGAACACCTTATACGTTCCAAATATGCGTCACAGTGTTCTGTCTGTACTCCAAATGATAGAAAACGGTAGAAAAGTTGTCTTCAACAAGAGTGGTTGCTACATTATGGACATGAAAGGTAAACTCTTGATAGAGGGAAAGAAGTTGGGTAGACTTTACTACGTCCAGACTACTCCATCCTCTCCGATAGATCAGAATGATCATGTTTCTCTTGCATCTGAATGCAAGGAAGAGCTTACACTGGAACTTTGGCACAAAAGGCTGATGCATGTAAATGCATATACGATAGCAAAGATGGCCAAGAACCAAAGCGTAAGAGGACTTGTTTGCAGCCCGGCAAAGTCAGAAAAGTGCGAAGACTGCAGCCCGGCAAAGCCAGAAAAGTGCGAAGACTGCTTGATCGGCAAGTCTTACCGTCTGCCATTCCTTCAACACTCACACAAGGAGGAAAAAGAAATCATGCCGTTGGACTTGGTGCATGCGGACTTGATGGGTCCACTCGACGTATTGAGCTGGGGAGGAGCCAAGTACGTCTTAACCATCATTGATGAATCTACGAGATATACAAGTGTATTTTTCCTGAAAAACAAAGGCGGAACCCTGGGAAAAGTCAAAGAGTGGATTCAAGAATCTGAGAAACAAACCAGCCGGAAACTAAAACGAATACGTACGGATAATGGCTTGGAATTTTGTTCCAAAGAATGGGACACTTTCTGCACGAGCGTCGGAATAGTTCATGAACACACTATGACGTATACACCTCAACAGAATGGTGTGGCAGAAAGAATGAATAGGACACTCCTAGATCTTGTCAGGAGCACTATATCTGGAAGTGGTCTGCCAAAGGCTTCCTGGGCGGAGCTGACTTACACCGCAGCCTATGTCAGAAACAGAGTTCTCAACAATCACAATGGTGAAAGCACGCCATATGAACTGTGGACAGGGAACAAGCCTAGTCTTAAACACACAAGAGCTATTGGCTGTCAAGTATTTGTCCATATTCCAAGACAAGTCCGTAAATCCAAACTCGAAAGGAGAGCTGTCAAAGGTAACCTTGTTGGATATGCACTCAGAGGACGTGGCTACAGAGTGTGGATTCCTGAGATGAAGAAAGTGGTGGAATCTCGGGACTGTGTCTTCAAAGAGAGTGATGTATCGAGGAACGACAGCAACCGGGAGGTGCTTCCATCAGTTGAACACTACAGCTATGGGACTCAACGGGAGATTGAAGAGAATCCAGTGTCTTTATTAGATCAAGAAGACGTGATACCTACAGAAGAGGACAGCCATAATGAAGATACTGTGAAGCCTTCTCCTACTCGATCTCATCCAATGATCCTAAGGAATCAGAGAAATGCTCAGAACTCAATTGAACTCCTCAGTACCGAAGTAAACAAGTGGAAGAAACCTAGCGGACATTTTGACCAAGCCACTGGGGAGAAACCTACACGAACTTCATCGTTCGAGACTCTTAAGCGGCGAAGTGATCCATGAATAAGAAGGGATCACTTCGAGGGAGGAGATTGCTGGTGGCGGCGGACGGTTGGCCTTCGACAACCTGAGCTGACGTCACACTTCCTGTTGATGTAACCCTAGCCAGCGGCGTTGCCACGCCATCTTCTCTCTCTCCATGTTTACTATTTAATCTATATATATATTCCCTTTACCTTATAGTTAATTAAAGTATAATTAACGTTGAGCGCTGTGTGTAATCAATTGGAATACAACAATTAACAATCATTTATCGAGTATAAAATATTAGTATATATAGAGCTTGTACAGAGGCATTTTCTTTTGAGTAACCTAGGGCTTTAGTTCCCAATTTGTTTTAATTTTATTATTTTTATTTGATTTCACATTGTGTCCTGAAAGGTGTTATTATTAGTTAGGGTCTATTGATATAGATAAATGAGTATTTTGGCCTTTTGTAGCAGCTTTCAACCTTAGTTTGTATGCGTACCGCGAATGATAGGGGGGAGGGTGTATGAATGAATTGGTGCAATGAATGTAGAAAAAGGTTAAAAACTATTATATTGTGAGCCCAAATTACATTAGAATAGGGTTAAGGACTTTAATAGGATCGATTTTTTTTATTTTGTTAGAACGAGAAGCCTCAAACAGGACAACTACAAACTCTATCTAGATAGAAAATATTCGCTCCCTTTTGTTAGGTCCCTCGTTAGAGGATATAATTTCTTTTGATTTCCTTTAATTTTAATTTAGCTTGAATTCTATGATACTAAACCTTGAACCCTCAGCGCACAAATATATATTATGTTTACATTTTCTTATTCAATATGTTATTATTTTTATATCATATATATTATATTATAGTCATATACTATTCATTTCAACAATTTTATTTTGATATTCATGATATTAATATTTATATTAAATATTTAATTATATATATTTTGTCACCATATATAATCTTGTAGTAGTTTTCTTTTGTCATCTATCATGGGATGATTTTTATCACTTATATCTTAACATATTTAATCACTATCTACATGATATGTTTACTTCAATATATATATTATACTCATCATATAACATGGAAGGATTCATTTTATCATTACATATTTCGTGCCTTATTTAATGATTACTTTCATAATTTGCTTTCTGTAATTTTTTTATTTAGCAAAAGTCATCATGTCATAGGCTAATCATTATATACCAAGATATTTCTTTCAGCTAACTATAATTATCCTTTCCTTTGATTGTATATATATAACTATACCACACGAATGTCTTGATTGGTACTTAAATAAAGATACTGGCATGTTTTAGGAGTTGGACTAGTCAGTTATTTCTAAACGACTTCTTGGCGCCCAATATTTTTTATATATAATATGTAATAGGAAAATGTTCTAACTGTATTGTTAACAGAAAGAAGGTAGCAATGAAACCAGCACACCAAGAGGCAAGGATGAGGTGAGAGGACTTACCACAAGGATGGCCTACTCCTCAAGGCCAAAGAAGAAAGTGGAAGGGTGGTATATATACCCATGAATGGTGAGACAGATGACCTTGCTTACTTCCATACATATGATATGACTGTCCCCCATAACCTATGTTGATAACAGTGTGCTGACAGAATAATAACACATAAAAACCCCTTTGCCAGGATGCACAATGCCCACTAATGTTCGGAATAATAAACATCTAGAATAGCATACCATCATTTTGATTAGCCTTATCTTCCCTATAGGTTTCGGTACATCTGGCTTCACCTAGTAATGGAAAATGCATTTTGCTAGAAATGGGCCTGCTTTCATAGTAACTGATGAAAGGCAGATGAATAATGAGTAGCACAAACGCATTTGTCCATTACTTGGCAGGGGGAGGATTGTTGGGGCACGTTTTTGTAACCATACCCCAACAGAAGGCGTATGTATAATCAACATCAAATGGATACATGGCTTCCCTCCCACATAGACTTATAGACCACCTTTTTGCCCAGAAACCTAGACACTTGATGACACCAGACTTCCATGCCGAAAGCTGATGCCTGGTGGAGAAGAAGACACCAGTGACATCCAGAGACATCCGCGCTGGAAGCTGTTGTTCCATATGTACATATATTCCCCTCATCTAAAATTTAGGTAGAGGTGACCAGAAGAAATGGAGAAGGAAGATCTCTAAAAGACTGAGCCTTATAAAATATCCTTCCCGAGGGAAGCGTTATATTACAGTTCAAGTGAAAGGGGCCTGTGTCGATTTTTAGCTAAGACGGGGGGGGGGGGGGGGGGGGGGGGGCGATATATATACCGTCCCGAGAAAAGGGAGGATCGTATTACAGCCCATGTGGAGGAGGCCTGGGGTCTGATGAAATTTTACACTAGTGCCGTGGCTGTTTCCCTCTTTAGATTTTTTTTTTGTTTTGGCAATACGATATGTTCTATTTTGATGGGAGAGGCCTGGGGCGTCGGTGAAATTGTATACTGGAGACGTTGGCCATTTTCATTGGTGCTCTCTTTCGACGAATGAAAATGCTAGCCAATAGAAACTTTGGCGTGAGCAGCCAATGAAAATAAAGAGAGGCAAGGATAAAAGGAGGTTTTCTTGGCTAAATCGGGGAGAAATAGAGAGAGTCGCTCAGTGACAGGAGAGATTCCGCCAGACGGGCCTGAGACGTAGAGGAGACCAGACCTTACCGCCGCTTTCGAGAGAAGGTAAGCCCCGCCATTATGGCCTAGCTCCCCCTTTTATTTTTGCGCATAGAAACTAATCTATTTAGATTTTGAATGGGCCCTAAAGGGCCTTAAGTAACTTCAAAGGAATGTTAGGGTTCATATATCTTATCTCGCTAGAATAGATGGAGATCTATGTTCTCCCCTATATATAGAAGAATCTGTAACCTTAAGTCACCTCTACCTAGATCATTATGTAAATAACACGTCTCGTTAGTATGAAATGTCCCCAGAATTTTGTCTGATCTGAATAAATATCTAGTATATAACTAATATGGAGAAATTTCCTTGTTCCCTCTCATACATACTTCATTCCTTGCCTTATGGTGCTACTCCCACTGTTTAAATGAAATGTTGTATGTTTCTTACCTATTTGAAGGGAATGTTACTAATAATCAAGTCTCCCATAAATTACCGGCCACATACATTGTCGCGAGTGTCTGTGTTTCAGTGTGTTCCATCATGTCTACCATTATACTATTCGTTGATTTAAATTTAATAAGACCCATGTTGCCTTAAACTCATTAGGTTGTTCTCTTTATGATTTTATTGAAGACCTTTGTTTTAGATATATTACAATTATTAATGTCAATAGTATAAGTCTATAGTTTGCTTGTTTTTATAGCTTATTTGTTAGATTCTGGTATAATCCCTATAAATAGAGTCCTTCCCATATATCCAGATGGTAACTTATCGCATTTTGTTGAATCTTTATTATAAAAAAAAAAATATCGGGATTTGTTGAAGTTTGAGATTGAATCAAGGAATAAAAGGATTATTTATTAAACAAAGTAACTTGAAACAAGATGTTAAAGTAACAACATTTTAAAGGCAAGTAGATAGAAATGTGTTGACGTCGACCGCAGCGCCGCCGCGGCCGTTGATTGGTGGATCCCCCACGCCATTGGCTCCACGCCAATCTTTGGATCGCTTATTCCAACACTCCCTCTCGATCCAAAATGTTCAGTAGACCTCTTAAGTAGTGGAATTTGTTTCGTGGAAGAGGTTTAGTCATTATATCAGCTAGCTGTTCTGAGCTGCAAACATGATGCACTTTAAGTTCACCTTCTTCATGTTTGGATCTAATGAAGTGGTAGCGAACATCAATATGTTTCGTTCATTTGTGGAATACTGGATTTTCAACAAGTTTTATTGCTGCTTGGTTGTCGATATAAAGTTCAGTTTCTTTAGTAATATCACAGCCGATGCCCTGTAGAAGTCTTCTGATCCAAATCAATTCCTTAGCAGCACTGCAGGCAGCGATGTATTCACTTTCGGTGGTTGAAAGTGCGATAATTGGTTGTCGTTGGCTTGCCCAAGAAACAGTTCCTCCGTTCATCATGAAGGCATAACCAGTCGTACTTTTTCTGGAGTCAACATCACGAGCAAAATCACTATCAGAGAAGCCAACAAGTTGGTCTTGTCCAGTGAAGAGAATTCCCATGTGTGGAGTGCCTTTCAGATAACGGAAAATATTCTTCACTGTTGTACAATGTGCAGGTCCTGGATATTCTAGGAATTTACTCACTTGTGAAACTGCATAAGTGATATCTGGACGTGAAACACATGATGCAAACATAAGGGATCCAACAGCTTCTCGAAAAGGGAATTTAGGCATCTTTTCCTTTTGTTCTGGAGTAGGACAGTCCTGCTTTGTTAAGATGACAGAAGGATCCATAGGCACCGAAGCAGGAATACAGTCAGCCATATTAAATTTACTCAAAATTTTGTCAATATATGATGACTGGTGAATGAAAATACTTGCCCTATCTTCTGACTGCTCTATTTGTAGCCCAACAAAAAAGTTAACACTTCCAGATGTAATTTCAAATGCGTGTTCTAACTCATCCATTATAATAGCTATTGCCTCTTTATCTTTAGATAGAATAATTCCATCATCAACATAGAGAGCTAAGATAACATTTGAATCATTGTGTGTTCCAATGAAAATGCACGGGTCGGCGTCTGATGTTTTGAAATTATGGCTATTCAAAAAATTGGTAAATTTCTTATTCCAATTTCTAGAAGATTGTTTTAGACCATACAGACTTTTATGTAATCTATAGCAGCTATTATCATCTCTCTTGTAGCCTTCTGGTTGTTCAAGATAAACAAGTTCTTCTAATTCGCCATTGAGAAAAGCTGTCTTTACATCGAATTGCTTAAGAAACATCCTTTCAGAAGCAGCGTGTGATAAAAGAATGCGTAACGAATCAAATCTGACTACTGGGCTAAACGTATCGAAATAGTCAACATTTTTGATTTGAGAATAGCCTTTTGCAACTAATCTGGCTTTGAACCGTTGAATTGTACCATCGGACTCCGTTTTAATTTTATAAACCCATTTACAACCGATAGGTTTATGACCATCTGCCAAACGTTCTAAAGTCCATGTTTTATTTTTATTTAATG
The DNA here is from genome assembly GCA_030710605.1 of Cordylochernes scorpioides. Classification (NCBI taxonomy): domain Eukaryota; kingdom Metazoa; phylum Arthropoda; class Arachnida; order Pseudoscorpiones; family Chernetidae; genus Cordylochernes; species Cordylochernes scorpioides. The sequence goes on from CP092864.1 coordinate 147,369,873, forward strand.
CATCAATCTCTTCATCCATGGCTAATTTCCATCTTTCTGAATCTGAACTCGCCATTGCATCCACATAGCTACTGGGTTCATCAGCGAGCAGCGCAAAGTTACATTTGCTATTCGAAACTTTAGAGCGAGTTATCATGGGATGCGAACTGATATCGGATACTGGCGGCATTTCCTGCACTGGAATGTTTGGTGTCGCAACTGGTGATACATCCGGAGCGCCGCCTATCTGAATGTGCAGTAGCTTTCTCATCGAATGTGACATCTTTAGAAATTCTTATTTTTCTAGTTTTCCAATCCCATAATCAAAAATTTTTGCTTGTATTCTCATAACCTAAAAACATAAGTTTTATCGATTTATTATCCCACTTTTTACGGTTTTCTTTGGGAATATGCATATAAGCATTACAGCCAAATATTTTATAGTTAGCTACATTAGGCTTTGTGCCAAAGAAAAGTTCATAAGGTGTCGTTCCAGGGGTTTGCTTAGTCGCACTTCTATTTAGAATATAGGTTGCTGTGTTACAGGCCTCAGCCCAAAAAAATCCTGGAAGATTTCGTGAATTTAGCATGGACCTGGCTGCTTCCACAATCGTACGATTGTCTCTTTCTATACGTCCTATCTGTTCGTGCACATAAGGTGCAGTAAACTCGTGAATTATCCCAAATCTTTTACATAAATCTGCAAAATTATCGCTTTTGAATTCTAGCGCATTATCAGTCCTAAGAACCTTTATCTTATTTCCAGTTTGAGTATAGATTAGAGTAGCATATTCTTTGAATATATCTAGCACATCTGATTTGTTTTTAATAAAATAAATATGGCGATAACCACTAAAGTAATCTTTAAATAAGCAGAAATACAGATATTTACTTAATGATTGAGTCTGCATTGGGCCACAAATATCAGCATAAATAAACTCACCTAGCTGGTAGTTTTTGCCATCTGAGGGATAGCACGACTTTCTATGGGCTTTTCCAAGTTGGCATCCTCCACAGAAGAAAGAATCTCCCTCTAAATCTTGAGGCTGCAGACCATCCACCAATCCTTTGGTCGCCATCTCTCGAAGTGTAGCAACTGGAAGATGCGCAAGTCTCTAGTGCCACAACTGAAGCTTGTTCTCGCTGGTGATGTATCCTTGTGATGATGACGTAACCTTGAAGAGCATCCTGTAGAGGTCGTCATGACGCACTCCTACGGCTTTTAGGTCATTATCCATGAAGATCTGTAGCTTGTCATGTTTGATAATGACGTTGAATCCTCTTCTTGTGGACGTAGAAAGGCTATACAAATTTTTCTTTAGTTGCGGCGAGTAGAGCACATTTCTTATGTACGTATTGTACCATCCACCGTCGACGTAGGCTTGAATCTCGATGTCTCCCATGCCTTCTGCAAGTAGTGTCGAGTTGTCTCCCAAGTAGATTGGATGATCACTGGTGAACGGCGTGTAGGTCTTGAACCACTCTCGTCGAAATGTCATGCTGCAGCTTGCACCGCTGTCAGCATACCAAATATCATTGGGCTCTACTTGATTATCGCACAAAATAAGTCCATAATCACTTGAACTTCCTTTTGAATCATGAAGATTTTTGGATTTATTTTTCTCATTAGCTAATCTTTTTCTACATTCGCGGCTCCAATGTCCAATTTTGTGACAATAGTGGCATTTAGTGTTCTTCTTGGCATCTTGAAAAGAACGTTGTGTATCTTTAGGCTTCGTTCGTGCTTGCCTGTGTAATAAGGCCTCATCTTGTTTAGAAGAACCGCTTTGTTGATTCCTTGTTTCTTCAATCAAAAGTCTTGCAGTTAAATTGTTAAGAGTTTGAGCTTTCGGATCTAACGATTCCCACGCTGCAACAAAGTAGCGCATACTCGAAGGCAAAGTATTTAAAATTTTTGCTACCTTTTGATCTTCCGTTATGGTTCCGCCCATTTGTGAAATTTGTGCAGAAATATTTTCAATTTTTGCTATGTAATCACTTATTGTTTCCGATGTCAATCGTGCATCGAAGAATTGTTGCCAAAGTAGGCCAATAGTAAATTCGGATTTTTGTTCATGAATAGCAAGTAATTTCTGCCACATTTGTGAAGCGGAAGTACAGTTCATCAGGGGCTGAAGAAACCTTAATTCGATTGCCTGTGATAACAACATCCTTGCCTTAACGTCCTTTGATTTCCAATTCTGTAGTGAACTTTCAGAGTTACTGTCGGAGGAAACAACATTCGGCTTTATTTCTAAGCCTTCCAATAATTCTAGTAATTTTTGTTGTTCCATAAGAAGCCTGAATTGGAATTTCCATAGTGAAAAATTTTCACCATTAAAAACTTTAATCCTTGAAAGACAATCTTCGCTCATCTTCTTTGTCTTGGAATCGGCCAACGACAAAAATAAACTAGGGTTATGGTTGGCGGTTGACGCCTAAACTTCGAGCAAAACAAAGGCTTACTCACTGCTGGCGTTAAATCCTTTTAGGCGCAGTGGAAGCGTGCTGGGCCCATAACCTGTTGAAGTTTGAGATTGAATCAAGGAATAAAAGGATTATTTATTAAACAAAGTAACTTGAAACAAGATGTTAAAGTAACAACATTTTAAAGGCAAGTAGATAGATATGTGTTGACGTCGACCGCAGCGCCGCCGCGGCCGTTGATTGGTGGATCCCCCACGCCATTGGCTCCACGCCAATCTTTGGATAGCTTATTCCAACAGGATTAAAGGATACCTGCATGTTTATTCAGATCTTCCTACCAATAAAATCTAAACCTGGTACTTCATGATATCTAATTTGAGATATTGATTTCAACTTATTATGCTTCAATAGAAGTGTTAATTTGGTCTTCTATATTCAGGATTTTTAGTTTCTAATAATAACATGTTCATCTTTATCTGAGATCTCCCAAAGTCGTTGGATGATCTCAAAGAACGTGACACAAAAATGGGCGCGTCACGGACCCGAGTCCGTTGGACTGTAGGGGCGGCAAAATGGATGGCGACCCATTCCAGCGTCTATTTTGATGAGAGAACCGACCACTATTTTATAGATCATTTTATTTATTGTAGGGACACATGTCGATAGTGCGTAACGGGAACTCAACACTTCTATGTCACACGCTATTCCGAAGATGGTAACGACGTTGTTACCAAAATGTCACACTTGAATATTTTAATAAGGAAATTTTACTAAGTCACATCTTACATGCTCCATTCCCATATGTCTAAAAACAGGAGGAGTCCAACAAAACAACTGGGTTAAATGTAGACCCTGTTCTACTTGAACTTGGTCGGTTTAAAGAAGTGTCCTTGTCTTGGTTTGAGGAATTATCATCTGGCATTTGTACATCAGAAGAGTTGAGGTGTTCAATTCTTGTTGAATCTGAACTAAGATTTTCCTGGCTCTCTTCTGGAATCAAGTCAGAAATGTCTTGATTGGTCTCTTGAGTAGGAACATGTTTCAAATGTTTAGCATTTCTATGAATTATTTTCCCATTTTTAGTGTTGACTAATTTAAAAGAATTTATTGAAGTGTTTTCAAGAATGACATGATGTTCTGATCTGAAATTTGAATCAAGTTTTCCATTATTTGGATTTGCCACATAAACTAAATTTCCAATTTCAAAATTATGAGGACTAGCTTTCCGAATTATATCATTATATGTTTTCATTTTTTCTTTGTAGACCATATTGAATTCTTTGATGTTGGATTCATCTTCTTCTGCATCATTAACAAGTGAGCTTAATTTAGTTTTGATTTCTCTTGAAAATAATAGGAATGCTGGAGTCTTTCCTGTAGATCTGTTTGGAGTAGTTCGGTAAGACATTAAAATTCTGGATAAATCTTCTTTCCAATCTTTCCCTTCTTCAGAACTTGAATTAAATTGTTTCTTTAGAAATCTGTCGCGTCCCCGATTTTAGACCTACGAGAACGGAGCATGTAAGGAGTGACTTAGTACAATTTCCTTATTAAAATTTACGAGTGTAACCTTTCGACAACAATATCACCACCATCCTCGGAATGTATGTTGTGACTTAGTAAAAATCTCCTTATTATAATCTGCAAGTGTAACATTTTTGACAACAATACCGCTACCATCTTCGGGATAGCGTGTGGCATAGAAATAGACAAATATATATATAGGACTTAAACCGCTAAGGTTATACTTGAGGAGATAGAATATTAGATAATATATATATAGGGTACAGAAAGGATTTGAGGACTGCACAACTCCAAGTAAAACCTTCAACTATACAAAGCGTGGGAGGGACCCCTCCCCTCCAAAAAGGGGGGGGGGCACAGATCGGGGAAGGACCGTTGATGGATTCTTCCTGGAATGTATGGGGGCGTCGGGTGTCGCGCGGGAACTAACGAAGTCTCAGGAATGTGGGAGTCCAACGTCCACATCCCCCCCCCTGCTTCTTCTTCCATGAAAGAGAAAATGGCGACCCCTTCTCCCTGCCTCCCTCGTTGTCCCAACCATTCCTTTAAGAGATTCACCTTCTGGCGATTTAGCAACCCACTGAGGACGCTGGGAGCTATTTCATAGTGGAAAATTATAGTAACAGGTCTCTATAATTTCTACAGATCAACTGTAAATAGATTCATATTAAGGCATTTATAACCCAAATAACACAAACAATAGTCAACATACAAATCTGTCTGTGTCATATCGTACCCTCCTAACAGCGTAACAATAGCCCGAGGAATCAGGAAATATGGTATAAAGACATATTATGAAAGCACACCCAATATAGGCGCAATAGTCAGAAATCCCACAACAAAAGAAAACAATAGCCATAACTCACCAATATACAACATTTAAGCAATATACATAATGGAATGCAACCAATGCAATAGTATGTACATAGGCGAAACCGGCAAACAAGTAATAGATAGAATGAATGAGCACACCAGATTCACAAATGGAAATGATAGCAATTAAACGTACGCTTCCTCATATTTAATACAGTAACTCTTGTTTCGTAACTCTGTTCCATAGCTAATTCAAATTTCATAAGTTAAATTATTATATAGTAGTTTTTACCTTAGTTTAGAAATACGTAAAAATAGTCTGGATGCTATTGAAGTATGACAAGTTGAAGTCAGTACCTCAAATTAGATGTCATGAAGTACCAGGTTCAGAGATTATTGGTAGAAGATCTGATTAAACATGCAAGCATCCTATAGTCTCGATTTTATAATAAAGATACAACGGTGAGTTTAGGACAGATGTATAAAGAGATTCCCCATTAAACTAAGGGCCCACGTGTACTTGGGGAGGAAAGGAGGGAAATGTTGAATTATTCTCGTTCCTACATTAAATTAAAATGGTCTATGAAATAATGGTCGACTCTGCCATCAAAACAGACGCTGGAATTGATCGTCAACTATTGTCCATCTCTTCAGACCAGCGGACTCGGGTTCGTGACACCCCCTTTTTGTGTCACGTTCTCTGAGGTCATCCAACGACTTTAGGGGATCTCAGATAAAAATGAACATGTCATTATTAGAAAATACAAGGCCAAATTAACATTTCTATTGGAGTACAGTAAGTTGAAATCAATATTTCAAAGTAGATATCATGAAGTACCAGATTCAGATTTTATTGGTAGAAAATCTGATTAAACGTGCGGATATCATTTAATCCCTATCTTTATCATAAAGATTCAACCATCTGGATATATGTGAAGGACTCTATTTATAAAGATTATACCAGAATCTAACAGATAGGCTATAAGAAACAAACATACTATAGACTTATACTATTATCATTAATAATCGTAATATATCTAAAACAGAGGTCTTCAATAAAATCATAAAGAGAACAACCTAATGAGTTTAAGGCAACATGGGTCTTATTAATTTTAAATCAACGAACAATATAATGGTAGACATGATGGAACACACTGAAACACAGACACTCGCGACAATGTATATGGCCGGCAATTTATGGGAGACTTGATTATTAGCAACATTCCCTTCAAATAGGTAAGAAACATACAACATTTCATTTAAACAGTGGGAGTAGCATCATAAAGCAAAAGAATGGAGTATGTATGAGAGGAAACAAGGACATTGCTTCATATGAGTTATATACTAAGTATTTATTCAGACTTTGCGTAATTTTAGGGACATCTTATACTAGCGAGACAAGCTATTTACATAATGATCTAGGTAGAGGTGACTTAGGGTTACAAATTTGTTCTTATAACGGGGGGGAAGGCATAGATCTCCATCTATTCTAACGGGACAAGGTATATGAACCCTAACATTCCTCTAAGTTATCATCTAAAGCCCTCTAGGGCCCATTCAAAAATCTAAATGGATCAGTTTCTACTTGAAAATTAAAAAAGGGGGAGCTAGGAAAGGCTAAATCATAATGGCGCGGGGCTTACCTTCTCTCGAAAGCGGCGGTAAGGTCTGGTCTCCTTTACGTCTCGGGCCCGACTGGCTGGATCTCTCCTGTCACTGAGCGGCTCTGTCTGTCTCTCCCTGTTTAGTCAAGACGGGCCCTTTTTATCCTAGCCTCTCTTTATTTTTATTCGTTGATCATGCCAAAGTTTCTATTGGCTGGCATTTTCATTCGTCGAAAGCAAACACCCACGTGATCATGGGCATTTTCATTCGCCGGAAGAAAAACACGCACGTCATCATGACCACGCCCCCAATTTACCGTGTTGCCGCGCGAAAAAAAATGTATATTGGATAAAACAAATTAATCCCTAAAAATTAATTCCTTTAGGAAATTAATTAATATATATATATATCCCGAGTATATAAAAATTATTGATTTACATGTTTATATGACAAATTGTTTTCCTTAGGTCACCTACTACTAAAAATGAGGGGAATATATGTACATATGGTACAGTGGCTTCCAGCACGGATGTCTCTGGATGTCACCCGTGTGTTTCCTCCCCACCAGGCACCAGCTTTCGGCATGGAAGACTGGTGTCCTCAGGTGTCTAGTTTTATTTGTACATGTGCTCTTTGTACATCCTTCCAAGAGAGGCCCTGCGTCAGGGAAGGGGGGGGGGGCCGTTAGAGCATCGTCGGCCATCGTTGGGAGTTCTCCACCTAGGTAACAAACACTTCGGCGAGACACTGCGTATATATTTATATGATGTAAATGTTTACATCTTTGTTGGGTCTGTTTGGTTGAAAATATGACCCAACAAATCTATGGAATCTTTCTATCTTCCCATTACTTTTTGGGTAATAGGGTGAGGCTTTGATGTGCCTGATTCCACATTCTTTTAAAAATCTTTCCATTGATGTACTTACAAACTGTAAGCCATTATCTGTTACAACTTCATGTGGATAACCATGTCTTGCAAAAATCTCCATTAATTTTTTAATAATTGTCTTGCTGGAAATGTCTTCTATTATCATTGCTTCAGGATATGAAGAATAGTAGTCGATCACTGTTAAAACATAATGATGGCCAATTGGACCAACTATGTCAATTCCAAGTTTCATCCAAGGTTTTGATGGTAACGGAACTATTTGCAATGGTTGATCATTTATCAATGGTTGATTCCTTACACAAATTGGACAGTTTCTAATCAAATTTTCAATGTCAAAGTCCATGTTTATCCAAAAATATTTTTCTCTTAACAGTTGTTTGGTTCTTGTCATTCCTTGATGTGTTTCATGTGCAATTCTCAAGACTCTCTTTATTAGTTTTGAAGGTAGCAAAATTCTACTTCCTTTTAAGATAAGATTATCAAAAATTGAGAGTTCATCTTTAAACTTATAAAAACATTTAAATTCTTCATTCAAAGGATATGGCCAAACTCCCTTTTGAACCATCTCTTTCAGTTTTTGAAACAAAGGATCTTGCTCTGTACAAACTTTTATCTCTTTCAAAGACAGTGCTTGAAGCTCTTCAGAAGTGATGGATAAGACTTTATGAACATAGTCCTCCAGCCATTTTTCATCACTTGTGTTAGAAAGAGGTTGTCTTGAAAATATATCTGCAATATTTTGCTTTCCTTGAATGAATTCAATTTCAAAGTCATATGGTTGTAATCTCCAACTCAATCTTTGAATTCTTGGAGGCAAAACAGCTCCATTTATAGGATTCAGCATATAGATTAGAGGTTTGTGATCTGTTTTTAACACAAATTTCCTTCCCCAAATATAGGTGTTAAAATGTTCAATTGCCCATACACATCCCAATGTCTCTTTTTCTATTTGTGAATATCTTTTTTCAGTATCAGTTAAGGATCTGCTGGCATATGCAATGGGTCTTTTAATGCCATTTTGTTGTGTTTGTATTAATACTACTCCAAGACCAATAGGGCTTGCATCTGTGATTAATTCAGTTGGTGAGTTCAAGTTGTAATATGCCAAGCATGGCTCTTTTGTTAGTGACTCTTTAAGATCCTGAAATGCTTTATTTGTTTTCAAATCCCAATTCCACCTAACATTTTTTCTAGTCAAACTATTTAGAGGTTCTGCCAATTTAGAAAAATTAGGTATGAATTTTCTTAAAAACCCACAAGTTCCTAAGAATGACCTTAACATCTCAATATTTTTTGGTATTGGAAAATTTAAGACTGCTTCTATTTTCCTATTATCAGGTTTAATACCTTCACTACTAACAATGTGACCTAAAATATCCAATTCTTCCATGGCAAATTTGCACTTATTCCTGTTAAGCCTAATGCCTACTTTATCAAATCTTTGTAAGACTTTTCTAAGCCTTTCTTCTAGTTCTTGTCTATCTTTGGCGTAAACAACGACATCGTCCAAGTAACAAATTACACCTTTCAAATCAAGCAAAATTGAATCCATTCCTTTCTGATATGCCTCTGGAGCACTTGATAGACCAAAAGGAACTTTACAAAATCTGTAACAACCACGGTGCGTGATGAAAGTTGTAAGGGGTCTTGATTGAGAGTCTAAGTCAACCTGCCAAAACCCTTTTTTTGCATCCAGCTTTGCAAATACTTTAGCACCTTTAAGGGCATGTAACATATTGTCAATTGTAGGAATTGGATGTCTTTCTCTCAATATTGCTTTATTCACTTCCCGAAGATCTATGCATAGTCTAATTTCCTCACTATCCCTTTTTGGAACAACTATTATGTTAGAAACCCATTCAGAACCTTGATGCACTTCTTCAATGATTCCATTCTCTAGCATCTTATCAAGCTCTTGATTTACTGCTTCTACCATTGCATAAGGTATACGACGGCATCTCTGGGCATTGGGCCTATAGTTGTCTTTCAATGTAATTTTATGACTATAGCCTTTTATAGTTCCAAGTCCATGGAAAAGATGTTCATGTTCTTGAACAAGAGTTTCTATATTAGTAGACATTGATTCATTTACATGATTTACCCTTTTAATTATACCTAGTTCAAAATTAGCCTTGCCTCCCAACAAAGATTCAACTTTTTTATCAATCACATAAATTTCTTCTGAAACTGAATTTTCTTTCCAAGAAATCACAGCATTGAAATAACCATAACATGGAAGAGGTCTATCTTGACCATAGGAAAAAAAGGTTCGGGTGGTGTCATGTAATTTTGGCATAATTTTATGGCCATATAATTCAAGCATCTTATTATAGCTTATGAAAGTTCTATCACTCCCTGTATCAATTATCATATTTATTTCACTACCATCTATTTGCACTTTTTCTTTATTTTCAGCACCTGTATAGTAGGTATATTCATCTGAACTTTCACCTACTTCAGTCTTATTTTCTTCTTGTATGGTCTTAACTTTAGTTTGATTGAAATTTTTGTGGTTTCTATTATTATTTTGATTTGGGCGGTTCCTGCAAGCTCTAAAAAGATGTCCTAATTTATTGCAATATGAACAAGTCATTTTTTTAGCACCACATTCTTGTGCTGAATGTGTATCTAATCCACAGCGATAACATTTAGGCTTTGAGGCACCTGAAAATGATGGGGTACCTTGATTAGTGAATCTACCTTTGTTGAAATTATTAGCATTATAGTGCTTTTTAGGTTTATTTTGAACTCTATTTAGTGTTTGATCATTTTGAGGTTCAAGAAGTCTAATTTCTTTTCTAGAAATTTCTAACATTCTAGCAATATCAATGGTTTTTGACAGTGTCAAATTTTCTTGTTGCACAACAATTTTTCTTTAAGTTTTTTGTTGTTACATTTTTCAATTATTTGGTCTCTTACCATATCAGCTTCTAAATTCCCAAATTCACAAGATTTAGAAAGCTCTCTTAAAGAAATTAGGTAGTTGTCGATCGATTCATCATCTTTCTGGACTCTTTGTCTAAATTTAAATCTCTCAGTGACCACATTTTTATGAGGTGTGAAATATTTATCTAAAGCCATTTTAGTTTGTTCATAATTTTCCTTTTCATCTGGCAAGTTGAAAAATATACGCTGTACATTTGGCCCTAAACAATGCAATAGAGTTGCTCTCTTAATTTCATCCGATTTTTTTGAAATTCCAGATGCTATTTCAAAAATGGCATAGGATTCCATCCATTGCTTATATTCCGCAAATAAATTGCTTGCATTCATATTCATGGGTAAAGGTGGCGTCAGGTTGGCTTACATACTTGTTTTTATTTATTTATTTATTTATTTTTAGGGCTACAGTTATATTTTCAAATTCTCGTCGCCAATTTATGTTGTATAGTTATTATTTAATTAAACATTACTCACCAGATGAAATTATTATTACAAATTATTTATTACACTTTATATTTATATTTTTACATCAACACGTTGTTTACATTATACATCGTATTATTGTTTATGATGATGATCTCTTCTATATTTTTAAACACAGAATACTACAAAGCTTATCATATGGCCTTATTCTAAAACATTATAAGTAAATTGTTTGTGGATAATTTTTAGAATGTTAATTTCTCCAAATATATGAATAATTTGAAATATTCCTGTATTAATTGCAATAGAGAAGTGTTCAACTTTATGTGAATGAAGGCTGATAATCCACCAACTCCCTAGAAAATTGTAAATTCTTTCTTAGGGGAATCATGATAACTTGAGCATCACAGAGGATTATTTTAGCAACATTGGTACTGGAAACGTATAAGTTAGGTATTTATTGGCTATTTATGTGCAGAGTATTAGGCTCAGAGATTGAGAGCTCTGAGAAGAAAAGGAATAAGACTCTGCTATTATTATATCATTAATATATTCCGTATATTTAGATAGTTATTAAAATAATTTGTTTAGCCAAGCTGGTATTTTTTCCTGACTGACAACACATGGTGGCAGCGGTAAACTAATTTCTTAAAGAAAGTCGTTGTCTGAAAAGAATTTGAAACTCGACATCAAGTAAACTCGCAGCGGTAAACTAATTTCTTAGAGAAAGTCGTTGTTCGAAAAGAATTTGAAACTCGACATCAAGTAAACTCGCAGCGGTAAACTAATTTCTTAAAGAAGGTCATTGTTCGAAAGAATTTGAAACTCGACATCAAGCAAACTCGCAGCGGTAAATTGAATTCTTAAAGAAGATCGTTGCTCGAAGAAAATAAAATTTGAAATTCGACATTTTAAGCAGATTATTGATAAGCGAAATTATCTCTATATATATAAAAATGAATGTATGTGTGTGTGTCCTTTATGCCTGACCAAACCACTCATTGGAACGCCATGAAACTTTGGGAAGTTATTTAGTATAGTACTGGGAAGGTTTCTGGCAAATAAAATATTTGAAATAACTTTTCGCCTGAAAATAATCAAGATAAATATTCTAATTTATCTGTTATAATTCAACAATCTGCTCTAAATATTATCATGATGATACAATGATTTTGTAATGAAGAAAATTAGGAAAGACAAAATTCAGGATGACACTGTAATTTATTTGAGACAAGAATAATGATACAATTCCAAGGCAAGATACTATTCCTTTAACTTCCAATTACCGAGGGAACAAAACGTCCGCTAGTTAATTATACAAATCTAAAATGGCTCAAAAATATAATTGCGTAGCACCAGAACCTTTTAATTTCTCAAATCCAGGTGATTGGCCTAAATGGATTAGGAGGTTTGAACGCTTTAGGCAGGCAAGTGGGTTAATTAACAACCCAGAAAATGAGCAAGTTAACATGCTTGTATATTGCATGGGCGATAATGCAGATGATATATTGTTGTCATGTAAAATAGCAAGTGACCAACTCGAGAAATATGATGAAGTTATCAAATGTTTTGAAAGTCACTTTATTCCAAGACGGAATATAATTTATGAAAGGGCAAGATTTAATCAAAGATGTCAACAGGAAGGAGAAAGGGTGAATGACTTTATCACAGCACTGCATAGCCTAGCCGAGCACTGCAATTTTGGGGCGTTATATGATGAGTTGATTAGGGACAGGATAGTTGTTGGAGTAAGAGATAGAGCGTTGTCTGAAAAAATGCAACTTGATACAGACTTGACCTTAGTGAAAGCCACACAGATGGCAAAACAATCAGAAAGTGTCAAAGAACAGCAGTCTAGCCTTTACCAACAAAATTTCGTAGATCAAATAAAGAAAATGCCTAATCGCATAAAAGAATCCAAAAAGCAAGAGTCAGAAATAAGACAATTTAAGTCGAACCAGTCAGGAAGATCATCACGTGGATGCACCAGGTGTGGCAATGCAAATAACCATGATTGGAAAAATTGCCCAGCCATGAACTCGTATTGTAATAAATGCAACAGGAAAGGCCATTATGCCAAAGTTTGCAGATCAGTAGCCATAAATAAAGTAAAATCAGAGATAACTTTTCTGGGATCTGTAGAAATTGAATCGTCTAAGAAATGGGTAGTACCAATTAAGGTAAACAATAGACAAATTAATTTTAAAATCGACACGGGAACTGATGTTAACGTGCTCTCCTTTCAACAATAATGTCAAAGTTTCCAAAGAATAAAATTAGAAAAATCGGATAAAATATTACAAGGTCCGAATGGAATACCCTTGAAAACAGTTGGAATGATCCACGTGATACTTCAAAATAAAGGCCAGCACTTAAACTCGAAAATATACATTGTTGATAAACTGAAACAACCACTTCTCTCTAGGGCAGTGTCGGGCAACCGGTGTGCCGTGGCACACTGGTGTGCCGCGAAGAATTCTAGGTGTGCCGCGAACATTTTTGTAGGTATTTAGAACTTTTGGTTAAATTTAAAAATAATGTTTCAAAAAATATTTTTTATAATTTTTATTCAATTTTAATAATTTTTTTCAAAAATTTTCATATAAAAATTGAAATTAAAAAAAAGCAAATTTCATTTTATATAAAACTTATTTTGGTATTATAATTACAACAGTTTGCATAATTTTATATTTCATATAACGTATGTACTTAATCTTGACGTACATAACTGGCACGTGCCATTATTAAAAAATAAAAATGCAAATAGGTACGTACCTATTTAAAATCATAAGTTAAAAAAAACAATCCGCGAAAACAACTTTATTTAATAAAGTTGAATACATACTGCGGGAAAATACCTAATTTTTAAAATAATATGTCCAAACTTAACCGTCATTTACAATCTTTGTCACAGCTGTTTATTAATAGAGACTCAAAGCTACAAAGCTTAAAAAAAAGAAAACAAAAAAAAATTATAAATTTATTTAAAAAAATTTATTCGGAGTTTTCGTCAAAGTATTGCTGTAGTAATTCTTCATTTTTTTTGCATGTTGTAAAACACACACACATTCACACAATAAGTTTTGTACACCGTAAAATCTGTTGGTTAAAAAAGGAAAAAAATATTTTTGTTACGAAATTCTCACTCACTTTTAACTCAAGGTAACTTTATTTAAACATTTTATTATTATATTTGTGTGTTTTCTAAATTCTCTCAAAACTAGATGGAGAGATTTCTAATTAGAGAAGGTGCCAGTGATAAACAAAATCAAAACGAAAATAAAGAAGATAAGAAAATAGTAAAATCAACTGGAAATAAGAGGAAATACGTTGAAGATTATCTCAAATATGGATTTATACCATCTGTTAATGATCCATCACTGCCGTTTTGCTTAATTTGCCAAAAAACCCTCAGCAACGAAACAATGGTGCCAAGTAAACTACTTCGACATATTGAGACAAATCATCAGGAGCAGATGAACAATCCAATAAGCTACTTTGAAAATATACGATCAAGTTTTCAAAAGCAATCAAAAAAATTCAAGAAATTTATGACCACCTCAGATGAAGCTCAAACAGCTAGTTACATGATAGCTCAACTCATCGCTCGAAAGAAGAAAGCTCACGCGGAAGCAGAGGAAATTATCTTGCCTGCTTTAAAAATTGTGGATGTATGTTAACGAATGATGCTATGGAGAAGGTTACGAAAATTCCACTATCATCAAAAACTATTGCGAGAAGAATTGAAGATATGTCAGAAGATATTGAGTTGCAAATAAAACAATCTTTTAATGATTCATCAACAAAATGGGCTATACAGCTTGATGAAACCACAGATATAAGTAATAAAGCTCAATTGCTGGCATTTTTGAGGTTCGTCGATACAGGAAAAATTGTGAATAACTACTTTTTTTGTAAAGAATTAAAACAAAGAACGACTGGTGCGGACATTTTTGAATTAGTTGATGAAAATGTTATGAAGTATAACTTGAGATGGGAAAATTGTGTTAGCGTCTGTACGGATGGAGCTCCAGCTATGAAAGGTTCAAGAAAGGGATTGATAGCACATGTCATTAAAAAAATCCAAATATCAAATTTGTTCACTGTATGATTCATAGAGAAATGTTAGTGTCAAAGTCGGTTCCTCCCATCCTTGTCACAACTCTAGATGAAGTTGTCAAAGTAGTCAATTACATCAAATCAAATGCTCTTCGATCGAGAATTTTTTCAACATTTTGTGAAGCAATGGATTCCGATTATAAAAAATTATTGTTTCATACTGAAGTCAGATGGTTGTCGAAAGGCAAAGTTTTAAATCGATTTATTTCAATGAAAAATGAAATAATGGCATTCATTGATAACGAAGAGATTAATTTTCCTTTCATGATGAGTGATGTTTGGTGGTTACGAGTTTCATTTTTGGGTGATATTTTCGACAAATTAAACAGCCTTAATTTAAATTTGCAAGGTGCCCAGGAGAACATTATCACTATCTCCACCAAGTTGAAAGCGTATAAGGAAAAACTCAGTTTATGGAATTTAAACATTGCTAAAGAAAACTTTGCATCTTTTCCGATGGTTCAAGAGAATCCATCAAAATCTATTATCAAAAAAGAAGTCGAAGAAACTTTGACATTACTATCCGCTTCTTTTGATAAATATTTTCCTAACTTGGACGTTGAAAAGATGGAATGGGTAGTTAACCCATTTATACACTGTGAAATTCAACATCTGGAAGAAGAAATGCAAGAAAACTTAATTGATTTAAAAAACGATTTAGTTTTCAAAAGACTATTCACTGAAAAGGAGCTATCTGAGTTTTGGTTGTGCTTAAACTCCAAATTTCCTAAACTTAGTAATGCGGCCATCGAATCATTGTTGCCATTTGGAAGTTCCTACCTGTGTGAGCAAGGTTTTTCAACACTCACAGAAATGAAGTCTAAGAAGCGCGAAAGACTTCAAATGATAGATGAGGAGATGCGCGTTTGTCTTTCACAAGTAGATCCCCGTATTGATTTGATATGCTCTCAAAAACAATCGCAATGCTCGCATTGATTATGTTAATTTAATATTGAAAATTAATAAAATGTTATATATATTTTTAAATTTTAATAGTATTTATTGTTGTATTTTAATTACCTACGCGAGGAAATTTATAGTGAGAACCACAGGTGCGCCGCGAAAAAAAGAAATTAAGCTTAGTGCGCCGCAACTCGAAAAAGGTTGCCCGACACTGCTCTAGGGAGACAAGCGAGAAATTAAATTTTGTGAGAATGATTCAGCAATTATCATCAAATCCTTTTAACCCAAAAAGAGAGTTTCCAAAATTATTTAGTGGTTTAGAACATGCTAAAATAAATTACAAAATATCCCTACAACCTGATGCGAAACCATATGCCTTGTGCACCCCTAGGAGAGTTCCAATTCCCTTAATAGATAGAGGAATAGGTCTGGGTGGTCTTACTTGCATGTTCATGTCCGAAGTCTGAAACTTTGCCTCGTATTCATATCCTTTCAAACATCCTATCCCTTTGAATAATTCTTGGTATTCCTGTGTAATTGCTTGACAGGTGTTTACTCGCTTGACAAGACCTAAATTGGAACAGGTTTGTCTGCCTAGGATGGGACATGTGTTATCTCTGGATATGATGAAACGTATGTAGGCAGTCATGTTTTTCACCATGCACATTGCTAGACTTTGTCCTTCGACAGGAATTCGATGTCCTGAAAAGGAAATTAAACTTTTTACTGGAGACCTTTGGATTTCCAGATTTAATCTCCCTGCCAGGCTAAGTGGCAACACGTTACACTGTGTACCTGTGTCTAGTTTCATGTTTACCTTTTTGCCTTTGATTTTTACTTCTTCATACCAATCTTCGGTCAGGTTGGTGTTTTCAACTGACTGGATTACAAATTCTTGATTCATTTCAGGTTCTGGTGACCCAACAATTTGTCTTACTTTGTATGAATTTGTGTTCTGGGATTTGCAAAGATTAGCAAAATGGTTGAGTTTCTTGCATTTGTTGCATCTCTTTTGATATGCCGGACATTGGTTGATTTTGTGGGATCTACCACTGTTTTGTTTCCCACTTGGCAAATACGCAAGTAGGAAAATCAGAATGATTGTTTACAAAACAATTTGTTCTCGTTAGGCTTAATTGAATAGAATGTTTATACTAGTTTAAAGAAATAAGTTTACTTATCTTGGTCAGGCAATCATCCCAAGCTTTACAAATGAATTTATTTTATTTTTCTTTATAATGAATATTTAAAAGATTTTACAAATGAATTAAAGCCGCAGCTCTGGTAGGAATAGTTCTCTAGTGGCGACGTGGCAAGAAGAATATTCGAGAAGGTGGCCAGCTCCCTCTGGCAGTCCGCCAGCTGGCCTCCCATTGGTCAGCGATGACGTAGCTCTCCTTCACCGCCGAGCGTACACCGCCGCGTGCTGCCTTCTGCTACCTATGTTAGAATAAAACGAAACATACTCCCCTCCTGTGGACGTAGTCCACACACAAGGCAAAAGAAAAGGATCACATAGTGTAGAAAGTGTTTTTTTTTTTAAGAATAAGAAGAAGAATTAGAATGGCAGAAGTGCAATCTTCGAGATGGGTCTTATTAGATGATGTTGTTTCTCTGTTCGAAGTTCCACAACTCGGACATTGCCATCCGCTCCAGGTGACACCTCGGTGATGCGGCCAAGGCTCCACTGCATTGAAGGCATAGGAAAGTCTTTTACCAACACCAAATCTCCAACCTTCAGGTTGGAAGAGGGTTTTTTCCACTTGGACCGTTGTTGCAGATTGTTCAGATATTCCCTGGACCATCTTTGCCAGAAAACATCCCTGGCCTTTTGAATTAATTTCCATCTAGTTAAGTAGTTGTCATTAGGGTGATAACTGGGCTCTGGGAGTGCTGTTAATGGTCTTCCAATCAAAAAATGTCCTGGAGTGAGAGGGTTGAAATCATTTGGATCCGAACTCATCGGATACAACGGGCGAGAATTCAAGCACGCTTCAATTTGACTTGTCAGAGTATTGAGTTCTTCAAAATTTAAAACTGCAGATTTTAAACACCTTAGGAGATGATACTTCAATGATTTAATTCCTGCTTCCCAAATGCCGCCGAAGTTTGGAGCAGATGGAGGTATAAAATGCCAAGTGATGTGTTCATTAGCGACATAATTTTGAATTGAAGAATCCTTTACAAGTTGATGTATATTATTCAAAATATTCTTAGCTCCTTTAAAGTTAGTAGCGTTGTCGGTGAAAATATCAGAGGGTTTTCCTCGACGAGAGATGAATCTTCTAAAAGCAGCGAGGAAGGCAGGGGTTGACAGATCTGAAACTATCTCAAGGTGAATAGCCTTCGTTGAGAAACAAATGAATAATGCTATATATGATTTTAATGTTACTTTTGTTCTTATGACATTAGGTTTAGTTATAAATGGTCCTGCGAAGTCTATTCCTGTTTTGCTAAAAGGGCTTGAGGGTATGATTCTATGGATAGGCAGATCTCCCATGATTTGTTTTGACACTTGGCGTTTCATCTTGAAACATGTCATGCAAAGATTAATGAGCTTTTTTACTAGAATTCTACTGGATGGAATCCAGTACTTTTGTCGGATGGCACACAGAGTTAATTGGAGACCAGAATGAAGATGCTCTACGTGGAATTGTTGAACAATCAATTCTGTAACAAAATGGTTGTGAGGAAGAATTATTGGATGCTTCTCATTGAATTGCAGGTTGGATTTGCGCAGTCGACCTCCTACACGTAGAATTCCTGATGAATCAATAAATGGGTTTAAGGATAAAAGTTTTGAGTTTGATGGTAGTACTTTGCTTTGAATACAACATTGAATTTCAGGTTTAAATTCTGAACTTTGAATGATTTGAATAAGGGTTCGAATTGAATTATCGAGCTCATTAGAGGACACTTCTTTGTGTTTTATTTTGTCGCTGCTGTGTCTAGCATTGTGGATAAATCTTAGGAGCCATGCCGTAACTCTGCTCAGCTTCCTGAATGTTGAGAATTTAAAAATAAAGTCTAGAATAGGACAAGTAGTGAAATGAACAATCGGAACAGTCTTTCTTTTTTCATGACAAACTTCTTTTGGAAGTTCATATGTGATTGGTAGCGGATCTTGTAAACTTGAGTCTGATAGCCAATCAGGACCATTCCACCAAAGTGAATGGTTTACTAGCTCTGAAGAAGTTATACCTCTGGAGGCGCAATCTGCAGGATTATCCTTGGTAGACACATAGTACCAAGAAGATTGCAGAGTTAGTCGCTGAATTTCTGCAATCCGGTTACCAACAAAAGGTTTCCAATGTTTTGATTCAGATTTTATCCAACATAAAACAATCTGGGAATCTGTCCACAAAATTACTCGGTCAATCTGCAACAGCAATGAGCTGCAAATGGAATCATATAAATTTGAGAGGAGAAGAGCAGCACAAAGCTCCAGACGAGGTATTGACGTTGCCTTCAAGGGAGCGACCTTTGTCTTGGCAGCAATCAATGTGACTTGAACATGACCAGATTTAAAACGAGATTTCATATAAACAACTGATGAATATGCAGATTCGGAAGCATCACAAAATCCATGGAGTTCTAAAGAATGTATAAGTCCCTTGCAGGAAATATATCTAGGAATTTTAATATGATTTAGCATGGCCAAATCCATTTTCACTCTCCTCCAATGAGAACATAACGATTCAGACAAGGGATCATCCCAATCCAAATCCTGTTTCCACAAAGTTTGGAACAGAATCTTGAAGCTAATGGTCACCGGTGATAACCATCCCAAAGGGTCATAAATTCGAGAAATGTCCGATAACAATTGTCTTTTAGAATATACGTCTTTTAGTGAATTGACTGTAATTGTGAAATTATCGGTGGATGGATTCCAATTTATCCCAAGAATCTTAACAGATGAATTATCTCCGATTTCATATGAATCATGTGCTTTCAGCGCTTCTGGTACCTCTGAAAGAACCTCAGGGACATTTGACATCCATTTTCTTATGCAAAAGCCACCAGATAAAAGGATTTTCCGGATATCATCAATGAGAACTTTTGCTTCTTCGATTGTTGTTGCGCCAGAAAGTAGGTCGTCTACATAAAAATCAGTTTTTATGATTTTAGATGCCTCTGGGAACAGGAGTTCTTTGTCGGTGGCAAGTTGCATCAAAGTACGGATTGCAAGATATGGTGCACACGACATTCCATAAGTTACTGTGAGCAATCTATACTCCAATAAAGATTCCAATGGACTATTTCTCCAGAAGATTCTCTGAAAGTCGAGATCAGAAGAGTTCACTTTTATCTGTCTGTACATTTTCTCAATATCTCCCGTAAAAGCTATAGGATTAGTACGAAACTTCACAAGAATATTGAAAATATCATGCTGCAATTTTGGTCCAGTATGAAGAAAGTCATTTAAGGAGTAATTGTTGCTCGTTTTGCACGATGCATCAAACACTACTCTTAATTTAGTAGTGCTGCTCTGATCACGCAGAACGCAATGGTGAGGTATATAATAGCACTTGTCTGATGGTTTGTCACGTTCGTTTTTCGGAATGAGCTCCATGTGGTTGAGAGAAAGATATTCCATCATGAAATCCTTATATTGCTGAAGAAGATTCGAAGATTTGTGCAATTTTCTCTCAAGAGCAAGAAATCGTTTCATGGCATTATGACGTGAGTCTCCGAGATTAGGCACAGATTTAAACGGTAGACCAACAGAATATCTTCCATCTGTTGATATGCAAAAGGTCTTGTCATAAATGTCCCCGCAACTCTTCTCCTCTTTAGTCAATGGAAGAGCGGCAGGAACCGATTCCAATTCAAAAAACTTTCGCAGATTATCATCTCCTTGGGATGTTGAGCATAATGAGATATAGTTGTTTCCAGTCTCAGAACTGGAAACATTTCCTGAAAGTATCCATCCTAACTTGGAACTACAGGCAGTGGGTCCTGGATGATTTTGGAATCGTAGTTTTCCTGTATATAAAAATGGGGCTAGGTCTGCACCAATTACTAAATCAATGGGACTTGTTTTATCAAAATTGGGATCTGCTAATAAAGTATTCTTAAGATGAGGCCAATTATCTCTATTTATCAGAAAATTAGGTAAATCAACAGTGATTTGATCGAGTATTATGGATGAAATTTTGAATATTCTATCAGAAAAATGAGGCTTAAATTGAAGAAAAGTCTCACTAGCAGACTGCTGTATTGGTTGGTTACCAATTCCAAAAACTGTGAGTTGGCTCTTTTTAACAGGAAGATTCAACTTTTCACGACAATTTTCTGTTATTAGACTTCTTTGAGAACCAGTATCAATCAAAGCTCTGCATGGATGAAACGATCCATTTTCTGCTCTCACTCTCACGATAGCAGTAGATAATAAGATTGTCTCATTGGGCTTTGTTGTATCACTGAGAAAACATGAAACGCTAGATTGGGCAATTGGGGCTTCAATGGAAGTGGTATTCAAAGGTTCGGGTTGGAAGGAATGCAAAAGAGTGTGATGTTTTTTGTTGCATGATTTACAATGCATAGTGATTTTACATGATGTTACTCTGTGGTTGGATCGCAAACAATTGAAACAAAGGTTATTGGTTTTGACTATGTTCCATCTTTCAAGGAGAGAACTTTTATGGAACTTGTCACATTTGAATATAGGATGTGAATTTTTGCATAATAGGCATTTATCATCACCTTTTGAAATAGAATTATATACATGTGTTTGTTTCACTACAGATTTATCCTCCCTAGCATAACCTTTTATCGATTGCAAACTTTTTGCTTGTTTTTCAAGAAACATAATAAAATTTTCGTAGGATGGAAAGCCATCATCTATCAACGTCAATTCCCATTGCCTTTTCAAATCATCACCTATTTTTCTTTGTAGGAAATGTATTAGAAAGATATCAACAAGTGTATTTCTCTCCAAACCCAGTGATTTCAAATTTCTCATGGCTTCATTACATATATCTAGTAGTTCGAAAATGGCCTTGGAATTTATTAGTTTTAAAGGTTTTAAAGTGAATAATTTTGTACATTGTGAAAAGGCAAGTTCTTTTTTGTTATCATATCTGGAGACCAATGTGGCCCAAGCATGGGCATAGTTTTCATCAATAACAGGAAATCCCCTAATAAGTCGTTCAGCGTCTCCAGTAACAGCTGATTGTAAATATTGCAGCTTTTGTGAATCAGTTAGAGCGGTATTGGAATCAATAGACAGAGAAAACAATTGCTTGAAACTAAGCCATTCGTTAACATCACCAGAAAAGGAAGGTAAATTAAATTTAGGAAGTTCTATTTTACTTGTGGTTGGTTGATTTAGATCATCAATTTTGCTTGAACTGGCTGTACAAGATACTTTATTGATATTCGCCACTAAATTTCTAAGATTATCCTTGCATTGCATAACTCTAGAAAAGTAAACTTCATCATCAAATTCAGAAAATGTTAAAAGATTACAATAAGTTTTTTCAATGTTAGATTTTATATCTAAAATATCTTTTTTTAAATGTCTGTAAATTTGCATCATCCTTCGATTCAATCATCTTGAGCGAAATTTGCTCAAAATAATCCACTTGTTTGAAATGAAATTCAAGAATATTTAAAGTAGCTTTAAATTTGGCAGCCATCTTTAATCTTTGTTATTATTAATTTTAATAATATATTTCAAAATGAATTATAATTATTTATATTTAAATAATTATTTAAAATATTTATTCCCGGGTTTCGGCACCAATGTTTTGTTTCCCACTTGGCAAATACGCAAGTAGGAAAATCAGAATGATTGTTTACAAAACAATTTGTTCTCGTTAGGCTTAATTAAATAGAATGTTTATACTAGTTTAAAGAAATAAGTTTACTTATCTTGGTCAGGCAATCATCCCAAGCTTTACAAATGAATTTATTTTATTTTTCTTTATAATGAATATTTAAAAGATTTTACAAATGAATTAAAGCCGCAGCTCTGGTAGGAATAGTTCTCTAGTGGCGACGTGGCAAGAAGAATATTCGAGAAGGTGGCCAGCTCCCTCTGGCAGTCCGCCAGCTGGCCTCCCATTGGTCAGCGATGACGTAGCTCTCCTTCACCGCCGAGCGTACACCGCCGCGTGCTGCCTTCTGCTACCTATGTTAGAATAAAACGAAACAACCACAATTTCTGCAGTTTTCTATTATTTTGTGACTTTGGTTAGTGGTGTTTTCTTTCCTCGGCTCTTTTCTATCTTCCCACTTCTTACTGTTCATCTTTGTCACAGCAACTTGTTTGTCTGAGTCGGATAGTACATGTTTCATTTGGTTTGTGGCATTTTCACATGCTATGCAAATTTGTGTGGCTTTTTCCAGATTGAGGTCAGCCTCACTAAGAAGTCTTTCTCTTATTTCATTGTTAATAATTCCTACAACTATTCGATCTTTAAGTAGTTCATCAGACATGACAGCATATTTGCAGTTTGCTATCTGTAATTTGATCCTAGTCAGAAAATCATTAAATGATTCATCTTATTTCTGTTTCATCTGATTGAATTTGAATCTTTCAATTGTAGTGTTCAGCTTTGGAGAAAAATAGTTGTTGAACTTGTCTTTTACAATGCTCAGATTATTTTTATCTGCATTATTTAAGTTGAAAGATTTAAAAATATTTTGAGCCTCTCGTCCCATTGCAGCCATAAAGATAGCAACTTGTACCTCTGGTGCTTTACTACTTAATTGGGTAGCAATTTCATACCATTCAAAGCTTTCAAGCCAAGATTTCCAGCCCTCTTTGTTTAGTTCGTTTAGGCCTATTTGTTTTGGGGGTCGAATAGCATTTTCCGCCATGTTGTTGTTATTGTAATTTTTTTTTTCTAAAAATACACTTATTTCTTCTTGCTTGTAAATTAAATTATTTTTGTATATATTCTTATGCAATTTGAATTTTATTTGAACATGCAATTAGAGATGTTCTGAAATACTTTAAGAAATTGGAAATTAATAAATTGTTCTTACCACGCGGTGTTGTTTACAAGCGCCGCTGCCACCATGTAACGTCCTCGTATTTGTTTGTTGACGTTAATCAGCAAGAAATACTTGGAAGTTTAAAAAGAAATACTTTATTTCTTTTAAGCCAACATCAGATATAGCATATCAATTATTAGACATATGTTTACACATGTGGTATATGTTACAATCAGCCAAAAGGCAACTGCACAGAGTATCATCAGTGATAAATATGTGCTCACTGATAATTTACTATATAGGCATGCCAGCTGCCGTTACAAGTACGACAACAATATTAGAAAGAGCATAAATATGAAACATAATGAATTTCAAAGAAGTAGCAAGAAAGATTTCGTCAAACTTCACTTATGAACTGACAGCTATCTGGAAATCTCTTGATGTATGCATTACCCAACCATCCCTGCATCAAGCAGAAGGAATTATAATATACCGTACAACGACTTCATATCCGATCTAGAAGCAATTCAGAAGGGCAATACTATAATCACACAGAAAATACACTCGTTACTTACTCAACTGATATCATTGGAGAATATCTGCATTCTACAATGGATTCCTGCCAGTGTTTGGATCGGGGGTAATGAAATGGCAGTTGAATTTGCAAAGGAAGCCAGAAAGTTGAGCCAAAGGAAAGAACAAATGTCATTATTTAACACTAATGCTTGTGCAAAATGCAAGATAATTGAACAAAAAATAAGAAAAGATCAAAATGTGAAATAAACTCCGAGAGAAAAATGACAAAACTATAACAAGATTTAGAACAAAACATTATAAAAGATGACAATACATCTAGATGGCACAAGAACCTATAGAACATGCAACAACTGTCCTGGTGTGGAACTAACACCTACCCACATATTCTCATGCCCGCAGCCTTGCATAAAATTGATTTAAACCCAGAGCAGCTGCTTTACACACCCAAGAAAGTGGACAATGCTGCTACTGCTGTGATAGAGATGCATGGAGACATCTGAGGCTCTTTATTGGACACGACAAAAACAACAACGGTATTCCAGAGTAAAATAAATCATCCGAGATAGATAAATATTTTTCAAATGAATTAAAATATATATAATCGATACTGAGAGAGAGTTGAATTTAAAAAATTAGAAAATTATTATTTTCGAAATTTAAATAGCTGAGATGATTCCAGCAAACCGCATCTAAAATATCAGTTTTTTTTTTTGCTACATGTTTTAATTTGCATATACCTATTTTACATATCTCAGATTGTATTTAAAAATAGTTAACCATTTCTTCTAACTTTTGGCGAAATGGTGTTTTATTAATTTATCATTTGATATTATTTGGGTTCTTTCCTGGTATTCAAAAAGGAAAAATACGTGTCGTTCAGTTATATTTTTCAATTTATCAAACAATTTGGCCGCTGAATCGCTGATTCTGGTAGAGCGCCATCTAGCGAATAAAGTTGTAACTAAAATCAATTTCGAATTTTTCATTATTTGCCATAAAAATCCCATTGCATCCCGAACACAATGGTGTTTACCGCATTGCTCTAGCGCAAATATTCGCGGAGTTATTAATTTTTAAAGTTGTGCGGGATTTTTGGATCACCCTGTATATATAGACGACTTCCCCTGTATTGAAGACATCTCTTTACACCTATTTGCCGATGATACTGCATCTTTTCCACGCTCTGGTGTAAGGAATGGCGAGTCACAATGAACCCCCAAAAAAGTGAAGCAATCATTTTTTTTCCAGAAAAAAAGACAAAATTAAGAAACCTTTAGACGAACTTTTTGTCTTCGAAGACAATATTAAATGGAAAGAGAACATCCGATACCTAGGGATGACCCTAGACGAGCACCTAACCTTCAAAAAACACATCGAAAACAGAATTAATTTGGCGAAAGCTGCCCAACACCGACTATCCCTACTTCTAGGACCAAAAAGCAAATTATCCCTTCATTGCAAAAGAACCATTTACACTTCAATAATAAGACCAATACTCATATACGGCCACCCAATTTTTATGACAGCACATAAGACCATCCTTAAAAAGCTAGAAGTATTTGAAAATAAAATGATCAGAAAAATCATGTCTCCACCCTGGTTCGTTCGGAACACAATCCTCAGGAACGATCTAAATATCGAAAACATCAATGACTACATTATTAGACAATCATTTAAATTTTACGAAAAATCCGAAAAAATAGAAAATCCCACCTTTAAGGAAGCCACAAACTACAAATGCGGAAAAAGGAAAATAAGAAATTTGAAACCTAGACAAATTCTCCATCAATTAAGCCAGAATGACGAAAAGTGGAAAAAAAGGAAAAACAAACCCACCTTGAATATCAAACAAGCCCGAAAAAACCTTCTCAAGAAAAATATCCCCAAGGACCTGAGAATCCGGACCCAACGACATCATTATAAATTATAATTGTAAATGAACCCCTGTACATAACCACCCCCCTCAGTATATTGTAAATATGATGATCTAGGTTGCTCTTTTTGAGCGGCACCTAATAAAGTTATTTGGAACTGGAAACGTCCCGCTCCAAACTTTGTGTGTTTTTAAAATATAAAAATGTAAATTTTCACAACGATATTTGAAAATTAGATTATTTTGATTTTCAAATACTATTCGTTACAATTATAAATTGGCGCCGTGGATGTCACTCTTGTGAAACGTCCCGCTCCAAACTTTGTGTCTGAGAAGCGATATTTTTATAGAATGATGATCTGGCTTTTGTTTTCTGCTCGAATGAATGTTTTTCTGTTAGAATTTTGTTCCTGCGTACAAAATAATGAACTGGTTTCACCAGTGGTCTCTGCTTTTAGGAATTTTTCCCGATATAATTTTGTATCTGATAATCAAACATGATACAGCTATATCGTCATCATCATTTTCTGACTAAAAATATATAGTTTTAATAATTGATTTATATATTTTTTAAAATAGCCTATCGTCTTCCCCGTATCTTTTTACCTATGTATGGAAATTTTGGTTTGAATTAGTGAACTACTGCGAATTTGTATACCGGACATACAGACAGACAAACATACAAACATTCATTTTTATATATATAGAAGAAGAAGACTAGAAGATATCAAAATTCGAAACTTTTATAGACGCGTATGATTATTTTTTAAAAATAAAAAATTTCAACTATCCTTAATGCAATGAAAATTAATAGGAGGGCCTGGCTCATCAGTGGTGAACCCTGCCAGCGGTTTCGTCAGTTTAATCTACCATACCGCTGTTATATTGAATTTTGGAGGGTTAAGTTTCGAATTTTGATAACAGATGGCGCGCTAATGCATCATAATATATATATATATATATATATAAACGGTGTTTATACCTTACAACCCTGAACACTCGGATTTTCCTGGAAAATCTCTTAAAGATTTCTTGAAAAAGACATGGCCCACCTGTGCTGTGTGAGCAGAAGAGCTTAAATTGACTTGTTCCATATGTAAATACCTGTTTTCTTTCCTCTTTTCGCTCTCCACTTCTCCCATCCATTTTTCCAAATTTTTTTTTCTTTCTTATTATTTTTTTCTTATAATCTGTATATATTTACCATATGTATATAATCTTTCTCCATTTTTTATTTCCCATTTTCATAGGTTTTTCTCCGTCTTGTAACCCCAAGGAGAATCCTCTGTAAGACCTGTGTGTCTTAATAAAGGCTTTTGTGTGTGTGTGTATATATATATGTGAAAATGCGTTCGGTTTTATGTCGAATTGCGTCGACTCTATGTCGAATCCTGTCGACTCACTGTCGAATCCTGTCGACTCTCTGTCGAAATGAGCTCGGTTTTATGTCGAATCCTGTAGACTCTCTGTGGGAATGCTTGTCGACTTTCTGTGGAATGTGTCGACTCACTGTGGAATGCTGACGACTTTCTTCCTTTCCTGTGGTATTTTGGTATGCTGTATTGAGTCGTGGGGTAAGATGGTGATTGCGCAGTCGTGATGGAGGTGAGTGGTAAAGCACACAAAGACGAATCAAAGGGGAAACCGAGGCATCAGAGAGAGAGAGAACGCAGCGACCTTGCGGCCGGCGGCCACCTACTAACGAACTGTCTGCTGCTGCTGTCTGCTATTTTGCAACACTCAACTGACTACTTCGACTGACTAACCCTGACCAACTCTGATTGGCTGCGGGGCAAGCCCTTTTTAGCTTTTTAGGCAATTTTACCTTTTAAGAAAGTATTTTAAATTTATTATTCTCAAAGAGAGAGAGAGAGAAAAGAACATTTAACAATTTACATTACAATTACTATTTTTGTAAAACAAAACAAAACACTCCTTTGTTCTCGTTTTTATATTACAGTGTTGTCAGTCTAAAAGTATTTCAAGATCATTGATTTACTATTCTTCTTTTTTCCAACAAAATATGATATCATTTTAAATATGATTTCTCAAACCTATGGTGTATATAGGCGACACGCGAGCTGTGAATAGAAACGAAATAAATAAATAAAAATGATGTATACAACTTTCAGTAAAAGCGATACTTACACCTCAAAGTAGCGGTTTGAACCATAGTTTCCTATAAAATTGATCTTCTGCGGGTAACTTTTTTCGAAAGCCAGAAAATAAAAAGTTGTACAAGAAACTTAACCTGAAAGCTTTATTTTATAATACACTGCGTGACATTGAAAATGGAACACCAAGAAATAGTGGCCAGAAAATTATGCAAATTTCAGGGTAGACGCGCCTAACCGAGTTATGCATATGATGTAAAATGCGCAGCTCTCGTGCGCACATAGAGTAAGATATAAGGGAAGGAACTTGCAGAAAGGACAGTATTCGTGTCGTTATTTCTTCAAGGGAAATCATTGTAGAAATTTTGTTCTTGTGTCAAAAGACACGTGTAATAACAGAGAATGCCAGGTCATCGTAAACGGAGGCAGTTCAAGCAGACATACGCTTTTACGAGGGGCATGGTGATCGGACTGAAAGGGCAGGTTGGTCCATACGTCAAATCGCAGCTGATACACACCTTGGTGCGTCCACGGTGCACCGACTGTGGAGAAGATGGTTGGAACAAGGAAATGTGGCAATTTTTAGGAATGTCGGTGCAACCAGAGTGACGTCAGCACGTGTGGATCGGCGTATCCTTCGACAAGCAGTGGCGGCCCCACACGCCACTTGTACCGCCATCCTGCAACATGTGCAAGACACCCTAGATCATTCCATCTCGACCAGAACCATTTCCCGTCGATTGGTTGCTAATGGCTTGCACTCATGCCGTCCGCTAAGAAGACTGCCATTGACCCACACCGAATAGGCGCCAACGTTTGGAATGGTGCCGGGCTAGATCGACGTGGATGACGGAATGGCACAGGGTCGTGTTCTCAGATGAGTCGCGTTTCTGCTTGTCCAGTGATAGTCGCCGTGTACGCGTGTGGCGTCTACGTGGAGAAAGGTCCAATCCGGCAGCAATTGTGGAACGCCCCACCGTGCGACAACGTGGAATCATGGTTTGGGGCGCAATCGCGTATGATTCCAGGTCACCTTTACTTCGTATTCAGGGCACTATGACGGCCCAACGATACGTTGATGATGTGCTGCGACCGGTGACACTCCCCTACCTTCAGGGGGTATCCAATGCCCTTTTCAGCAGGATAACGCCCGACCGCACACTGCTCGCATTAGCCAACAAGCTCTGCAAGATGTACAGATGCTTCCCTGGCCACCGTACTCTCCTGATCTCTCACCAATCGAGCACGTCTGGGACATCATTGGACGCCGTTTGCATGCCTTGCCACAGCCGCGTTCAGAAGACGAACTGTGGCAAATGGTTGAGAGGGAATGGAGAGCCATCCCTCAAGACGCCATCCGTACTCTGATTGACTCTCTACCTAGACGTGTTGCTGCGTGCATCGCCGTCCGCGGTGGTCCTACTTGCTACTAAGCCGACGCCGTTCTCGCTCTTTATTATGACTATCATTTTGAAATAAAGATCACTTATTGTTCGTCCCTGTCTCTCTCTGTCTGCCGAGTTTCATCACTTTCTGGCCACTATTTCTTGGTGTTCCATTTTCAATGTCACGCAGTGTATTATGAAGGGTGGTCGGTGGAAGGATGGTCTTAACCATTGGCTTTCGACCGCTGCGACCCGGGTTTGCTCACCACATTGGGCACTTTTTTTTCTGATTTAAAAAAAAAAGCTCGAATGTCCCACGATTCTTGCAAAAGTCCGACATCACAAACGAGTACAAGTAACCAAACGGGGCTCTGGCACATTTATGAGTGCAAAGTCGAACTGATTTTCACATGTGTAGACATGTGGTGCACTTAGAGTAAAATCAGTCGCCTACTACTACCCACCATGATTATCATGGCCTACGTGTACCATGTGTACTAGGGATAAGCAAAAAATAATTATAAAACAGGAAAGAACATTCAATTTTAATTCAATAATTTACTAATGGATCAACCTAGCTTCGCCTAAGGAACATTAAATAAAAAATATTTTAAGAGCAAACAACCACTCTCTACTGAATATATGCGAGATATTTGGCCAAGGGTAAAAAAACACACACAAAGGCCCTTATTAGGGACTTGCCCCATACAGATTCTCCCAATTGGGTAAGGTAATGATCATCTTGTGTTATTTACATAGGTAGTAAGATAGAAATTGAACTGGCTTTACTCTTCGTCTCAAAGTCATTCACTTGTTGACTGGTCCTTATATAATGATGATCTAAAAAAATTATAGTAAGCTATTGCCTTAGATTTGTTTACTGATATTTTTAAAAGCAATACGTAGGGTGAAGTGTTGGTACCTTTAATTTGTTGATATAGGGCCTTCCTCTCTGCATCAAGAGCTGTACAATTAAGCAGGTAATGGGGGGGTTCTTCAGTAATTTCCTTGTCACACAGTGTACATATTAGGTTTTTGGCCTCAAACGTCAGAAAGTGTTTTTTTTTTAAGACTGTATTCTCAATTCAGCTATGCATCGTTTGACTGGTAAAGGGAAATCATTGGCTAGGTAGCATTCTGTTTCTTTTGACGTATGGAAATTTTTATAATGTGGATAAAGTTTTCTTATTCTTGATTGGTCTTCTTGTATCGATTGATCTGACATTGTCCTAATAATCAAAGGAATATAACTTTGTGATAAAATGTTATCCGAGCCTCCGATAAGCCATGAGAAACCGGCGTAATTTAGTGTATTTGTGAAATGTGTATATCTATATCTATATATATATATATATATATATATAAATCAATGTTTGTATTTTTTTTTTGCTTGTATATCGGGTATACAAATTCGCAGTAGTTCACTAATTCAAACCAAAATTTCCATACATAGGTAAAAAAATACGGGGAAGACGATAGGCTATTTTAAAAATATATAAATCAATTATTAAAACTATATATTCAAATTATTCTACTTAGCTCACGAACAGCGCCCTCTATCAACGATTAAATTATGCTGATGCAAACAAATAGATAATGCTAATAACA
This sequence comes from Cordylochernes scorpioides, assembly GCA_030710605.1. Taxonomy (NCBI): domain Eukaryota; kingdom Metazoa; phylum Arthropoda; class Arachnida; order Pseudoscorpiones; family Chernetidae; genus Cordylochernes; species Cordylochernes scorpioides. The sequence continues at coordinate 147,400,960 of CP092864.1, forward strand.
AACAATTATAAAAAAATCTTATCTAAATATATATCACTCGGGGGCGAAGCCCGGGTCACCCGTCTAGTATTATATTAATAAAATGGAAATTTCATAAGTGTTGTTCACTAAAAACTTTCGTTACAATGCATCAATTTCGACCAAATTTTCAACATTTATGTAAAACGAGATGGAGCAGGTTTTGCTTAACATCAAAATATTTTTCCCTAACATTAACATGCGTAACTTCGCTGTTATCGATTAAATACAAAACAAATCAACAGAGTTAATTCTATTTATATATAATTACAAAATTAAATTTCAACAGAGTTAATTTTTTTACATACTAGCTAATAATCTCAATCTAAAAAATATTCAAAACAAGCAATTTTAAGATAACACAATATGTAAAACAGTCGGCCAAGAAAACAAATAACGTGTAATATATATATAATAAATTAAGAAAAAGGCATCTCCTTATCGTGCAACTGAAAGTTGCTGATGGCTGGCGCCATCTATCGGAATAAATATCAACTATTCTCGTTGATTTTTAATTATTCCAGAATTGGCCAAATACCCATTCTTGATTAATCAAGAAAAGCTAACCACGGACGCGTTTCGGGCTGTTGGCCCTCATCAGCGTGGTGCAAGCTGTACCTCAACGACCAAAAAATTGGTCATTAAGGCATCCTGAAAAATCATGAAACGGGTAGTTAAGGCCAGAATTGCGTGAGGACGCTACACAATGTGAAAAAATAGTACAAATTTAACATTGTACTGGGATAAGGTGCATAAATTAAGAAAAAGGCATCTCCTTATCGTGCAACTGAAAGTTGCTGATGGCTGGCGCCATCTATCGGAATAAATATCAACTATTCTCGTTGATTTTTAATTATTCCAGAATTGGCCAAATACCCATTCTTGATTAATCAAGAAAAGCTAACCTGATTAAATGTTTTATTCAAACACTATTCGTTACAATTATAAATTGGCGCCGTGGATGTCACTCTTGTGAAACGTCCCGCTCCAAACTTTACAGTCAGATTAGTTACGATATAAATCTTCAAATCGAGCGAGCGTCTATAAATATTTCGATTTAGATCAAGTATTCTAATTGTTAAGCGAACTATTATTAATAAAATTTTGAGAAGATTTCGATTTTAAACGTATTTATAACCTTGATAGAGGGCGCTGTTCGTGAGCTAAGTAGAATAATTTGAATATATAGTTTTAATATTTAATTTATATATAATTTAAAATAGCCTATCGTTTTCCTCGTATTTTTTTACCTATGTATGGAAATTTTGGTTTGAATTAGTGAACTACTGCGAATTTGTATACCGGACATACAAACCAACAAACAAACATACAAACATTCATTTTTATATATATAGAAGATATAATATAAATGAGTTTTAAAAATTGTTAAAAAAAAATGCATCGGCCGGGAATCGAACCCGGGCCGCCCGCGTGGCAGGCGAGCATTCTACCACTGAGCCACCGATGCGTATACAAAATGGCCATATTTGGGTATTCATTCCATTCCGGATTACTCCGCGTAAAAAAAAAAGTTCTTCAAATGAAAAAAAGAAATAGCCAAAAATACTAAGCAAATTGTATCCAAAAAATTTCCTCAGGTTTATAAAAAGCGACATGCAAAATTTGGTACCAATTGGTTCAGTAGTTTTTGAGTTTATCGCAAAACAGACAGACAGACAGAAATTGACTTTTATATATATTGTTACATCATGATTAATGGCGTATTTCTTATATTAGTTTTAATATATTTGAAATTTAAATTATATATTTATTTATTTTTATATAAAATATTCTATGATATTTATTTAAAACAGATTATTAATTTATCATCATTTGTATTTAGGTACACTGTGACTTCACTGCTCTCTTTGATGTGAGAAAAAAAAAAGAAAAGGATTCTGGTGGCTACTTAAAGAAGACTTATCTCGTTATTCCCTTTTATAAATTTCTAGGATGGTTGAAACACGCTCTGGTAAGATGCAGGACCCAGCACAGGAGAGAATCCAGGCTGAAGAGTCTGCCAAGCCGCAACCTGGTGCAACAATATATATATATATATATATATATATATAGAGATAATAAAAAATATGATGTAATGAATATTATTATCATTATTATCATAATAGTCTATGTTCCGGAAAATTATTTTCAATAATATTCGTTAGGCAAACTTTCACTCAGATAAAACCCGGGCGAAGCCGGGTACACATACGCTAGTATTATATAAATATATAATGTAACGAATATTATTATCATTATTATCATAATATTCTATGTTCCGGAAATGATTATCAAAAATATTCGTTAGGCAAACTTTCACACGGATAAAACCTGGGCGAAGCCGGGTACACATCTGCTAGTGTGAAATAAAAAAGAAAATTTCATGTCAGTAATTACCAAGAGTTTGAAATATATAATTTAAAATGTATTCATATATTTTTTTCTGTTAATTAATACTTGTATGATATCGTATTTTTCTGACAAATATATATGAATATCATATCAAATATTAATTCATAAATATTATATCTCAAACCAATGGTGACACGTGACCTATACTCGAATGTACCATCTGTAAATGGAGCGGTATAAATAAAAAAAATGGTGTATTCAACTTTTGTAAAAGCGATACTTACACCTTAAAGTGGTGGTTATAAACATAAGTAGTTTTCTCTGAAATTGATAATCTGAAAGCAACTTTTTTTGAAAGCCTGAAAACAAAAAGTTGTACAAGAAACTTAACCCTGGAAGCTTTATTTATTTTATAATATTGTAAAGGGGGTCAGTGTTAGAATGGTCTTAAGAAATGGTTTTCGACCGCTGCGACCCGGGTTCGCTTACCACATTGGGTACTTTTTTTTTCTGATTTAAAAAAAAAAAAAATGCTCGAATGTCCCACGATTCTTGCAAAAGTCCGACATCACAAACGAGTACAAGTAACCAAACGGGGCTCTGGCACATTTATAAGTGCAAAGTCGAACTGATTTTCACATGTGTAGACATGTGGTGCCCTTACAGTAGATTCAGTCGCCTACTTCTACTCACCATGATTTTCATGGCCTGTACCACCTTACTATGGATAGGCAAACAAATTATAAAACAGTGAAGAACATTCAATTTTTTAAAAATAAATAACTAACGAGTTAACCTAGCTTTGCCTAATTATTATTTTATGAAAAATTATTTAAGAACAAACATCCACTCTCTACTGAATCTATACGAGGTATTTGGCCAAGGGTAAACAAAGAGAGTTATCGTGAAAATTTCTCACATCAGTTTTTACCCTCTGCCTTTACATAATTTATTTAAAATACATCTATCACTCGATTTACACTGTAGATACGTTCCTGAGAAAAACGTGTAAATCGGGGGATAGGTGTACACAGAAATAAAAATAAAATGCATTGACAGGTTAAAATATGTAGTCAGCACATAAGCCCGGGATTCCTCGTGAGATGTGTACACAGCGCATGTGTTCAATCACAGTAGCATTTAGTATAGAGCGATATAAAAAAATTATTTGGAAAACCGTGTAAAAGCGAAAACGTGTAAAAAAAGTACCGTGTAAATCGGGGGATAGGTGTATTTTGAAGTATCATTATACCTAATTTTTCAAATCACAAAAAAAAATGTTTTTATATATAGCATTTTAAGAGTGAAATCGTCAAAATGAATTCATCCCCGTTAAATATTGTTTTGTGTAAAAATCAAAAGACAAATATCATAAAGATTAATCGAATACATATGACATTAAGTCATAAACACTAATATAAGGGTAAATAACCACGAAGTAAATTAGAAATAGATTTTATTAGCTAAAGTGGTGTTCTTGTGTAGCCAGGAAGCAATTATTGTGAATGTGAGCAAACCATCCTTCACAGTGTCCTGATGCAATTCTACTGATTGCATCAGTGATAACCTCGCGTCGATTTCACTTCGAGGAAGCAGCCACCTTACCAATGTTTTAATTTTTCTAAATGAAAAAATTCGATTGGATTCAGCATATATGAATATGGTAGAAATCCTTCATGCTGCTTCTTAGCAGAATTACAGATGCCTGTGTTTCTGCGGAGATGTTCTCGCTCTTGCATTATCCATATAGAAACAGGCATCATTAAATCCATATTGCTTGGTGACAATTTCATCAAGTTAACGTATAAATTCAAAGAAAATTGTGCTATTGCAACCGCCAACACATGTTTGACGACAAACGACAAACTCATTTTTATAAAAGTGAAGAATTTTTCAAAAATGATGAATTCATTTTTAAAAGTGACAAATTCACTCTTAAAAATACTTTTAAATTAAATTTATTTTTGTTTAATTGGTATTTTAGTAACTACAATAAACCCTCATGGACAAAACCCAAGAATGTTGTACATTTTAGCATTCATATCTGGATTCAGACAAAAACTCTTAAAGGTTTCTGATACAAAATGATATTTTTTGAAGACACATGAGATAATCAAGTGTTAAAAAATCAAGAATGTTGTACCTTTTAGCATTTATATTTGGATTCAGACAAAAACTTGAAAGGTATTTAATACAAAATTACCTTTATTGAAGAAACATGAGATAATCAAGTGTTAACAAAAAAATATCTTTCACCTTGGAAGACTATATATAAATTAATTAAGGACCAGTGATAATATAGACCTTCACTTACAAGTTTTCCACCATGATTGTATATGTAGAGAAGAAAGAGAGAGAGAGAGAGAAGAAGAGAGGAGTCACTTATACCAATGTTCATAATAAGATAAATGTTGAATATTTACTGAATTTTTTATTGCAATTCTCCATTTATATATATTTTTTTCACCATTTCAAAATCATATCAATTCACTTTTTTTCCCTTTGTTTATGTACAATTCTGGACTGTTTATTATTTAGGTGTCCAGCACATACCATCTCAAGCTCTACAAAATGGATATGCTTATATGATTTAGTGGAGATAAAAAAATAATATAACAGATATGTCTAGAATGAAAGTCATTCCTAGCAATCAGGAATAAAACTAAATTAATTTTTACATAACACTTTAGCGAAGTAATTCATTTTAATATGTTTCTTATAATCAAATTAAAAGGCGAATAAACACTTTACACATTGAATCAGTTTATTTTCAGAAATGTTGTTAATAATTTGAATATCAAGTTAAAAATTACCAAGCATGAAAAAAATAATTTTTGTCTTTTTTTCTGATGATTCATACTATTATGATTTCACATCTCACCGATATATGATACGTCATTAAACTAATGGAATACTATTTTTGTAAAGAGAACACTTATACCTCGAAGCGATCATTAGAAACATAATTAGTTTTATCTGAAATTGATCTTCTGAGGGTGACCTTTCCTCAATATACAAGGCTACTAATGTTTTTTATTTTGATAAGAAAATTTCCAGATATTATATTTTTGAAAATGACTTTGAAAAATATACATATGTTTATAATTTTTGTTTCAGCACATAATTTTTACTATAAAGTTAAGTGCCAGGAGAAAATGATTTTTTATTATTATTCTATGTTTAAATAACATAATTTTTACATTTGAAAAATTGAATTTTGTTTGAATATTGTAGTCGTGAGCTTATGGCCACCCATATCTTGAGGTCTACAAAACCGCAAATCATCTGAATAAAGGATTTAAGGCAACAATCTTAAACATAAATATCATTTTTATATCTCATCAAAATAAAGCAAGGATAAAATGCTTAAAGACCAAGATATTAAATATATAAAAGTGTAGGGACACATAAGTTATAATTTTTTGGGAAAAATGAAAATCCGAATGACCATGAATTAAACTTACAATTTACTCTATCAATATATAATTTAATATGTACCCTACCAAGATATAATTTATTATAAGATTAGAGGTTCATATATTCCCAGAATTATGTATTTATCAATGAAGAATTGCTTATAAACTCCTTAAAAACATAAATTATATTGATATTCATTTAAAAAAATCAATAGATAATGATTAGATATAAACGAGTGTGTTTCCTTATCAATATTATTTGATAATTTCGAGAGACCTTGAGCAAAAAAATTATCTTAAACATAGAAAAACGAAACATTGGGGTTAATAAAAACTTTTAAAAATTTATATAGGGGTAACATATATATACATTTGCATATTGAAATTTCAATATGGTATATTAAAAAATTTCAAAATATCTCATAGTGTTGGAAACTTTGACTTGATATTTCTCTAATATCCAATAAACACTTCCAAATTGCTATCAGCGAGGTATCTAGCTATGCTTACTCGAACAATACCTGTTGTATTTTTGAATATATCTTTTTGGGTTAGGATATTCCATTTTTTAAGCAATTTAGCTCTTTTAATGTCTTTAGTATAACGTTCTTTAATTATTTCAGCATAATGTTCAGCATTTTCGATATACCACGATTTTTCTGCCTCTACTTCTTCTCGTATCTCATTACCATTTTTGGATAAGAAACCAGCTTTTTGATTGAAGTCTTGTTCCAACAGATAGGATCTTAGAGTGATAGAACTGTTGCCTAACCTATGCTGTTGCATTATTTCAACCTCTATTTGACACCTATTCCACCATTTTGATGAATTATCGAACAAATTGTGTTTATCCGAAAAAGGATCTCGCAGGAGCAAATATTTGATCATCATATTAACTGCGGGTTCATAAACAATATGATTAGAGGAAACTCTTTCCAACTCTAGAAAATTATGTATGTCTATATCACGTGATACTTCCAAAAAACCTTTTAGAATATGCAAAACTACATGTGTATTCATGTAAGGGTGCAAAGGAGTAATATGAACTATCTTTGCGTGATATTAACAATTGATATCGATTTCAGCTCCAACTTCAATCAAAATTTTCACAAATATCAGTTTACCACAGTAAACAGCAGATGACAATGGTGTGTTACCATATACATCCCGCTCGTTGACATTTGCACCTCCAATCACCAAAGCTCGCACAATATCAATGGAGCGCGAGGAAAAAATTGCGTCCATTAAAGCAGTTCGACCTTGTTTGCTTCTGGTATTTACATCTACTCCAGACTTGAGAAAATAGTTTACAATATGCAGATTATCACTCCTAGCAGAATAATGAATAGCAGAGTATCCATCAATATCTTCAAGATATATGTTAGCACCCTTCATAACTAAATGATAAAAAAGATTCGAATTTCCTCTAATGGCTGCCTCCATCAAAACAGATATTCCATTATTGTCTTGACCGCTGATATTTGAACCCTTTTCTATAAATAGTTTATGTAGTTTAATATCATCACTACTTTGAACTAATTTTTGTAAAGGTGTATCTCCATGTGGACTTCGAAAACAAAGGTCTGCTCCAGCGTCAATCATCAAATAAATTAATTCTTTAAAATTCTCAATACTGCTTTCCCTTTTATGAGGGTTCCAAATATTTGGATGTATTTTAAAAATTGCAAAGTAAAATGCATTAAATTCATAAGCAGCTATCATATTAACATCTGCACCTGCTAGTATTAAATACTTTGAAACTTCTGCTTGTTGAGGGAAAAGTGAATAAATTAAAGGAGTCTTTTATTCATGGTCCTGAGCATTGAAATCGGCTCCGGCTTCAACCAGATAACGTGTTAGTTTTACATTGTTCTTTCTGGCAGCTACATGTAATGGTGTTATTTCCTCTCCTGCCTGTAAATTGACATTTATGCCAGCTTCTAACAATTCTATAACTCTTTCTAAATTTCCATTTTCAACTGCTAAATGTAAATCCATTTCTCAATGTTTTCAAATAATAAAGTCTTAATGTTGTAAATATTTTTTAACTTTTTGTATATCAATGAAGAAAATAATATTCACTTTTTATTATTCCAAATGAATTCAGAGTAGTAATAATATATATATAGGTAAATCAGAACTAATAAATTCAGAAACCTATGCTGAACTGTTTCTAAACAATATTATTATGATGATTAGAGCAAACAATTAATTTTAAAACAAAGTATTCAAAAAGAATATTTCAAAATTAAAATATACAACATTTTAATATTCCATATTATAATCTCTATATATATAAAAGTCAATTTCTGTCTGTCTGTTTCGCGATAAACTCAAAAACTACTGAACCAATGGTACCAAATTTTGCATGTCGCTTTTTATAAACCTGAGAAAAATTTTCGGCTGCATTTTGATTAGTATTTTTGGCTATTTCTTTTTTTTAATTTGAAGAACTTTTTTTTACGCGGACTAATCCGGAATGGAATGAATACCTAAATATGGCCATTTTTTAAAGCATCGGTGGTTCAGTGGTAGAACGCTCGCCCGCCACGCAGGCGGCCCGGGTTCGATTCCCGGCCGATGCATTTTTTTTTTTTACAATTTTTAAAACTCATTTATATTATCCTTATCCTTCCTTATCCTTATCTCTATCTCTATCTCTCTCTCTCTCTCTCTCTCTCTCTCTATATATATATATATATATTTATATATAAGTCAATTTCTGTCTGTCTGTTTCGCGATAAACTCAAAAACTACTGAACCAATTGGTACCAAATTTTGCATGTCGCTTTTTATAAACATGAGGAAAATTTCGGCTACATTTTGATTAGTATTTTTAGCCATTTCTTTTTTTCATTTGAAGAACTTTTTTTACGCGGACTAATCCGGAATGGAATGAATACCTGAATATGGCCATTTTTTTAAAGCATCGGTGGTTCAGTGGTAGAATGCTCGTCTGCCCCGCGGGCGGCCTGGGTTCGATTCCCGGCCGATGCATTTTTTTTTTACAATTTTTAAAACTCATTCATATTATTTATAATATAAATATATATTATTATATCAACTATATTAATTAAATCAAATACCTAAACACTAATATAATACAATTTTTTCCATCACACACACTTTTTTTCCTGTAGTTTATGTGTTACTTCTGTATTCCTATTCTATGGCACTTCTAATATTTATTATTGATATATTTTTGGTATGAAGGAAATTGCACCCAAGGGATTTCTCGGGCAAAGCCGGGTCATTCGCCTAGTATATCCATAAAAATGAAACCCAAAATCGATGTTTGTTATCGCGTTGCGCAAAATCTACAGAATATATCATGATGATTTTTCGCATGTAGGTAGCTGAAGATTTCGTTTAACATATAGGCTATTCAAAAAACTAAAAAAGCTGATGTGCTTTTTTTTTAAAAATGTAAAACCAAAAAAGCGTTAGTTCCAGCCTTTTACCGCTTGGGTGCAGCACTGGTCGCGACGATAAATGAATTTGATTGGTTAGTAATTAACACGTGGTTTGTTTACACGATGAATGTTAGTTTGTTCACACGATAAATGTTTTTAAAAGGTAAGATTATCCAATCGCCGTGAAACTTCAATGTACCGGGTTTGCTCACCACATTGGGCACTTTTTTTTCTGATAAAAAAAATGCTCGAATAGCCCCTTATTTTTGCAAAAGTCCAACTTCAACGAGTGAAAGTAACCAAACGGGACTCTGGCACATTTGTAAGTGCAAAGTCGAACTGCTTTTCACATGTGTAGACATGTGGTGTACTTAGAGTAAAATCAGTCGCCTACTTCTACCCACCATGATTATCATGGCCTACGTGTACCACGTTTACTAGGGATAGGCAAAAAATAATTATAAAACAGGAAATAACATTCAATTTGTTTTCAATAATTTATTAATGATCAACCTAGCTTCGCCTGAGGAACATTTAATGAAAAATATTTGAAGAGCAAACATCCACTCTCTATTGAATATATGCTAGATATTTGGCCAAGGGTAAAAAAAAAATACACACACAAAGGCCTTTATTAGGGACTTGCGCTATACAGATTCTCCCAATCGGGTAAGGTAACAATCATCTTGTGTTATTTACATAGGTAGTAAGATGGAACTGGCTTTACTCTTCATCTCAAAGTCATTCACTTGTTGACTGGTCCTTACATAATGATGATCTAAAAAAATTATAGTAAGCTATTGCTTTAGATTTGTTTGCTGATATTTTTAAAAGCAATACGTAGGGTGAAGTGTTGGTACCTTTAATTTGTTGATATAGGGCCTTCCTTTTTGCATCAAGGGCTGTACAATTAAGCAGGTAATGGGGGAGTTCTTCAGTAATTTCCTTGTCGCACAGTGTACATATTAGGTTTTTGGCCTCAAATGTCAGAAATTGTTTTTTTTTTTAAGACTGTAAATTGTATTCTCAATTCAGGACATCCCGGGTAGTTGGCGACTTCTGTACGCTCCAGGAACCTGGGTTACTTAAATAAATAATAATATCAAATATTAATTCATAAATATTATATCTCAAACCAATGGTGACACGTGACCTATACTCGAATGTACCATCTGTAAATGGAGCGGAATAAATAAAAAAATGGTGTATTCAACTTTTGTAAAAGCGATATTTGCACCTTAAAGTGGTGGTTAGAAACATAAGTAGTTTTCTCTGAAATTGATAATCTGAAGGCAACTTATTTTGAAAGCCTGAAAACAAAAAGTTGAAGTTGTACAAGAAACTTAACCCTGGAAGCTTTATTTATTTTATAATATTATAAAGGGGGTCAGTGTTAGAATGGTCTTAAGCAATGGTTTTCGACCGCTGCGACCCGGGTTCGCTTACCACATTGGGTACTTTTTTTCCTGATTAAAAAAAAAAAAAATGCTCGAATGTCCCACGATTCTTGCAAAAGTCCGACATCACAAACGAGTACAAGTAACCAAACGGGGCTCTGGCACATTTATAAGTGCAAAGTCGAACTGATTTTCGCATGTGTAGACATGTGGTGCCCTTACAGTAGATTCAGTTGCCTACTTCTACCCACCATGATTTTCATGGCCTGTACCACCTTACTATGGATAGGCAAACAAATTATAAAACAGGGAAGAACATTCATTTTTTTTAAATAAATAATTAACGAGTTAACCTTGCTTTGCCCAAGTATTATTTTATGAAAAAATATTTTAAGAACAAATATCCACTCTCTACTGAATCTATGCGAGATATTTGGCCAAGGGTAAACAAAGAGAGTTATCGTGAAAATTTCTCACATCAGTTTTTACCCTCTGCCTTTACATAATTTATTTAAAATATTTTGAAGTATCATTATGCCTAATTTTTCAAATCACAAAAAAAAGTTTTTATATATAGCAACAACAACAACAACAAAAAGCCTTTATTTAGGGTCACTGACCCTATACAGGATTCACCAGAGGTTTGCATAAGAACAAAGCAGTGAGACAAAGGAAACAACGATATAGACAAAAGGTTTTTATATATAGCATTTTAAGAGTGAAATCGTCAAAATGAATTCATCGCCGTTAAATATTGTTTTGTGTAAAAATCAAAAGACAAATATCATAAAGATTAATTAAATACATATGACATTTAGTCCAAAACACTAATATAAGGGGAAATAACCACGAAATAAATTAGAAATAGATTTTATTGGCTAAAGTGGTGTTCTTGTGTGGCCAGCAAGCAATTATTGTGAATGTGAGCAAACCATCCTTTACAATGTCCTGATGTAATTCTACTGTTTGCATCAGTGATAACCTCGCGTCGATTTCACTTCGAGGAAGCAGCCACCTTACCAATGTTTTAATTTTCCTAAATGAAAATTCGATTGGATTCAGTATATATGAATATGGTGACAAAACCTTCATGCTGCTTCTTAGCAGAATAACAGATGCCCGTGTTCCTGCGGAGATGTGAGCTCTTGTATTATCCATATAGAAACATTAAATCCATATTGCTTGGTGACAATTTCATCAAGCTAACATATAAATTCAAAGAAAATTGTGCTATTGCAAACGCCAACACATGTTGATGACAAATCATTGATGACAAACTCATTTTTAAAAGTGAAGAATTTTTCAAAAATGATGAATTCATTTTTAAAAGTGACAAATTCACTCTTAAAAATACTTTTAAATTAAAATTTATTTTTGTTTAATTGGTATTTTAGTAACTACAATAACCCCTCATGGACAAAACCCAAGAATGTTGTACCTTTCAGCATTCATATCTGGATTCAGACAAAACCTCTTAAAGGTTTTGATACAAAATGATCTTTTTTGAAGACACATGAGATAATCAAGTGTTAAAAAAATCAAGAATGTTGTACCTTTTAGCATTTATATTTGGATTCAGACAAAAACATGAAAGGTATTTAATACAAAATTACCTTTATTGAAGACAAATGAGATAATCAAGTGTTAACAAAAAATTATCTGTAACCTTGGAAGAATATATATAAATTAATTAAGGACCAATGATAACATAGACCTTCCACTTACAAGTTTTCCACCATGATTGTATATGTAGAGAAGAAAGAGAGAGAGAGAGAGAAGAAGAGAGGAGTCACTTATACCAATGTTCATAATAAGATAAATGTTGAATATTTACTGAATTTTTTATTGCAATTCTTCATTTATATATATTTTTTCACCATTTCAAAATCATATCAATTCACTTTTTTTCCATTGGTTTATGTACAATTCTGGACTGTTTATTATCTAGGTGTCTCTCTCCAGCACATACCATCTCAAGCTCTACAAAATGGATATGCTAATATGATTTAGTGGAGATAAAAAATAATATAACAGATATGTCTAGAATGAAAGTCATTCCTAGCAATCAGGAATAAAACTAAATTAATTTTTACATAACACTTTAGCGAAGTAATTCATTTTAAGATGTTTCTTATAATCAAAGTAAAAGGCGAATAAACACTTTACACATTGAATCAGTTTATTTTCACAAATGTTGTTAATAATTTGAATATCAAGTTAAAAATTACCAAGCATGAAAAAAATAATTTCTGTCTTTTTTTCTGATGATTCATACTATTATGATTTCACATTTTACAGATATATGATGCGCCATTAAACTTAATAGAATGCTATTTTTGTAAAGGGGACACTTATACCTCGAAGCAACCATTAGAAACATAATTAGTTTTTATCTTAAATTGATATTCTGAGGGTGACCTTTCCTCAATATACAAGGCTCCTAATGTTTTTTATTTTGATAAGAAAATTCCCAGATATTATATTTTCGAAAATGACTTTGAAAAATATACATATGTTTATAATTTTTGTTTCAGCACATAATTTTTACATTTGAAAAATTGAATTTTGTTTGAATATTGTAGTCATGATCCTATGGCCACCCATATCTTGAGGTCTACAAAACCGCAAATCATCTGAATAAAGGATTCAAGGCAACAATCTTAAACATAAATAACATATTTATATCTCTCTCTCTCTCTCATCAAAATAAAGCAAGGATAAAATGCTTAAAGACCAAGATATTAAATATATAAAAGTGTAGGACACATAAGTTATATTTTTTTGGGAAAAATGAAAATCCGAATGACCATGAATTAAACTTACAATTTACTTTATCAATATATAATTTAATATGTACCCTACCAAGATATAATTTCATTATAAGATTAGAGGTTCATATATTCCCGGAAATATGTATTTATCAATGAAGAATTGCTTATAAACTCCTTAAACATAAATTATATTGATATTCATTTAATAAATCAATAGATAATGATTAGATATAAACGAGTGTGTTTCCTTATCATTATTATTTGATAATTTCGAGAGAACTTGAGCAAAAAAATTATCTTAAACATAGAAAAACGAAACATTGGGGTTAATAAAATCTTTTAAAAATTTATTATTATTATATAGGGGTAACATATATATATACATTTACATATTGAAATTTCAATATGGTATATTAAAAAATTTCAAAATATCTCATAGTGTTGGAAACTTTGACTTGGTATTTCTCTAATATCCAATAAATACTTCCAAATTGCTATCAGCGAGGTATCTAGCTATGTTTAATCGAACAATAACTGTTGTATTTTTGAATATATCTTTTTGGGTTAAATTATTCCATTTTTGAAGCAATTCAGCTCTTTTAATTTCTTTAGTATAACGTTCTTTAATTATTTCAGCATAATGTTCAGCATTTTCGATATACCACGATTTTTCTGCCACTACTTCTTCTCGTATCTCATTACCATTTTTGGATAAGAAACCAGCTCTTTGATTGAAGTCTTGTTCCAAAAGATAGGATCTTAGAGTGATAGAACTGTTGCCTAAGCTATGCTGTTGCATTCTTTCAACCTCTATTTGACACCTATTCCAGCATTTTGATAAATTCTCCAACAAATTGGGTTTATCCGAAAAAGGATCTCGCAGGAGCAAATATTTGATCATCATATTAACTGCGGGCTCATAAACAATAAGATTAGAGGAAACTCTTTCCAACTCTAGAAAATTATGTATGTCTATATCACGTGATACTTCCAACAAACATTTTAGAATATGCAAAACTACATGTGTATTCATGTAAAGGCGCAAAGGAGTAATATGAACTATCTTTGCGTGATATTGACAATTGATATCGATTTCAGCTCCAACTTCAATCAAAAATTTCAGTTTATTATGGTAAACAGCAGATGCCAGTGGTGTGTTACCATATACATTCCGCTCGTTGACATTTGCACCTCCAATCACCAAAGCTCGCACAATATCAATGGAGCGCGAGGAACAAATTGCGTCCATTAAAGCAGTTTGACCTTGTTTGCTTCTGGTATTTACATCTACTCCAGACTTGAGAAAATAGTTTACAATATGCAGATTATCACTCCTAGCAGAATAATGAAAAGCAGAGTATCCATCAATATCTTCATGATATATGTTATCACCCTTCATAACTAAATGATAAAAAGATTCGAATTTCCTCTAATGGCTGCCTCCATCAAAACAGATGTTCCCTTATCGTTTTGAGCGTGGATATCCGATCCCTTTTCTATAAAAAGTTTATGTAGTTCGCTATCATCACTAATTTGAAGTAGATTATGTAAAGGTGTATACCCTAGTAGACTTCGAAAATTAAGGTCTGCTCCAGCGTCAATCATCAAATAAATTAATTCTTTAAAATTCTCAATACTGCTTTCCCTTTTATGAAAGTTCCAAATATTTGGATTTATTTTATAAATTGCATAGTAAAATGCATTAAATTTATAGGCATCTATCATATTAACATCTGCACCTGCTAGTATTAAATACTTTGAAACTTCTGCTTGTTGATGGAAAAGTGAATAAATTAAAGGAGTCTTTTTTTCATGGCCCTGAGCATTGATATCGGCCCCGGCTTCAACCAGATACCGTGCTAGTTTTACATTGTTCTTTTTTTGCAGCTATATGTAATGGTGTTAATTTTTCTCTATTTTGTAGATTGACATTTGTGCCAGCTTCTAACAATTCTTTACCTCTTTCTAAATTTACATTTTCAACTGCTAAATGTAAATCCATTTCTCAATGTTTTCAAATTATAATGTATTTATGTTGTAAATATTATTTACCTTTTTATATATCAATGGAGAAAATAATATTCACTTTTTATGAATCCAAATGAATTCAGAGTAGTAATAATATATAGGTAATCCAGACTAATAAATTCAGAAATCTATGCTGAACTCTTTCTAAACAATATTTATATTATGATTAGATGAATCAATTGATTTTATAACAGAATATTTTTTCAAAAAATAATATTTCAAATTTCTCATTTACAACATTATAATATTCCACATTATAATTAATTTTAAAATATATAAATATAGTTCTATTTAAAATATTTGTTCATTAAAAATAAAACATTCTCAATCCAAATCAACGAACAATGTTAAGGTTTTATTCAAATGAATTTTTACTTGTTCAAATTTATAAAATGAAAAATTCAGTGTCATGTTTAAATTAATATTCCCTATTATATATATATCCATATCCATGTCCTTCCTTCCTTCCTTATATCTATAAAAATGAAATCCAAAATAGATGTTTGTTATCGCGTTGCGCAAAATCTACAGAATCAATCACTATGAAATTTTGCATGTAGGTAGCTGAAGGTTTCGTTTAACATATAGGTTATTCAAAAAACTAAAAAGGTTGATGTGATTTTTTAAAAAATGTAAAACCAAAAAGCGTTAGTTCCACCCTTTTACCGCTTGGCGGCAGCACTGGTCGCTACGATAAATGAATTTGATTGGTTAATAATTTTACAAGTAATTTGTTTACACGATGAATGTTTCTAAATGTAAGATTATCCAAACGCCGTGAAACTTGAAACTTTATTTACTATACTACTGGGAAGGTTTCTGGTTGTAATTTGATTTGAAATGAATATCCGTTGCAATTTTATTTGCAAATTTTCTACTTTCACTCGCAAGCAGCGCCTCTCGCGGTATCCGGTGAAATTACAGTTATAAATTGTAAAAATGCCAAAATGTGTTCCAAGTATGATAAATTTAATATTTAATTTGAGGATTTAGTAATATAATATTCCAATGACGACGTAAAAAAACTTGGCATTTCAATATTAATATACATTTAAGGAAAATATCTTATTTAAAATTTAATAAATGTGTAAAAAAATATGTGTTTCAAAAATATATTTAAACGCATATAACAATTTTTATATACGTTTATAAATCTATATATAGGGGGATTGAATGTTTTCTAGAATTGTTTTAACAAAGGTTCGTTAGGCAAACTTTTACTCGGGTAAAACCGGGCGAAGCCTGGTACATTCGCTAAATACAGTTATTTACAAATGTTCGTTAGTGGCAAGATACTATTAATTCAACTTCAAATTACCGAGTGGACCAATTAATATGGATTTTATTCAACTTATCGAGTATTTTTCAAGGGACCGGGAAAAAAATCAAATTATCGAGAGTATAGACAAGTATAGATTAAGTAGGAATTAGTTGTTTGCTAGAATCGTTTTAACAAATGTTTGTTAGGCAAACTTTCACTTTGATAAAACCCGGGCGAAGCCGGATACACATCCGCTAGTATATATATATATATACACACACACATACATTCATTTATATACAGTCTACTCTCGTTATAACGCCACCATCCGGATTTTGCAAAAAAGCGGCGTAAGGCGAGGGTGGCGTTGTATCGAACACGTTTAAAATGTGAAATTTAAAGATACAATAAATTATTTATAACAATTACTAAAAACAACTTATACCCTAAGTCAACATATAGAATGCCGGCATTAATTAATTAATATGACAAATTGGAATAATTAATTTATTTTTATTCATTAAAAAGTAATTACATTTTCTTGAAGAAGTCTGTGATCACAACTTGTGATTTCTCTCCCTCACTTATGGCACAGACACGGCGTAACAAATCCGCAGATAGATTGACGTCGTCAGATGTTGCTCTCTTGGAGTGCTCAAGAAACAACAAAACTGTCTCAGCAGCTGTTCTGGCTTCCCTTAACGATGGAAGGCGCTGGGTCACTGTTGCATCATCATCCTCGCCAAGTTCTTCTTTCGCTGTAACAGTGGACACCAGAAAATTGCCATCTGTTAGCTTCATTTCCGCCTCCTGGGAATCATCAAACAGTTGAAACTCCCTTTCAGTCATAAAATTCTCTGGTGTAATAGCGAAGATGTCGCGAATGCGATCGAGCAGATTTCCATAATTAAGAGGCTCAACTGCAGCAGTAGAAGTGAAGCGAATAATGCCTGTGTGATTCCAGCAGTTGCTGATGGAATCAGGGCTCACAGAATCCCAAGTCATTTTACAATAGCGCACAGCGTAATCCAGACGTAATTCTGTGGGTAGATGGGCATCCGCCAATTCCACCATTTTCTGGAGTTGAAGCTTGCGATATTGAGCCTTGAAACTTTTGATGATGCCACTATCCAGTGGTTGCAGACTGGCAGTCATATTTGGTGGAAGGAAGTGTATCTTTATGTTGCTGAGACCATCATTAGGGACGCAGTGAGACGTAGCGTTATCTAACAACAGTAGGATACGACTTCTTTCAGAGACAAGCTGCTTGTTTAACTGCAGTAGCCATTCTTGAAAGATGCTAGAGGTCATCCATGGTTTGCTGTTAGATGTGTAAGTGCAGTAGAAGTGTGGACTAAAGTTTCTGAAGCATCGAGGCTTTGCCGATTTTCCAATAATCAGCAATCGCCGCTTGTCTGTTCCAGTAGAGTTGCAGCACAGTAGAACAGTGATTCGTTGCTTCATCCTTTTGACACCACGGCAGTTTTCATCTTTGTGAGCAAGTGTTCGGTCAGGAATGAGCTGAAAAAATAATCCTGTTTCGTCTGCATTGTATATGTTAGCTGGATCATATCCGGAGTTCACCAGAATACTGTTCAAATTTGTAAGATGTTCATCAATGATAGCTGGAGAAATCGATGCCCCTTCCCCACAGAGCCGTCGTTGCGAAATATGGAATCTCCCTTTAAATCGCTGCAGCCACCCACTGCTGTACGCGAAATTTTCTGGTACGTCCAAATGCTCGCCAAGTTTTTTTGCCTTTTCTCTTAAGAGGTCATCAGTAATAAAAATATTATTGGCACGCTTTTGGGTAAACCAGTTGAAGAGAGCGTCTTCCAAGTCACTAAATGTTCCGATTCTTTGTCTCTTTGAAGAACCAACAGTATAATTTTCCCACTTCTCAGCCTGAGTGAGAATATCACGGACAGTTGTTCGTGGAAGTGAGAAACGCTTTCCAATCTCATTCTTCGACATCGTAGGGTTATTTCTTGCCAACTGGCATATCTCCTTCTTCTTTTCAATGGTGATCGACTCACGTTTACGCTTTTGGGAACTCATGATACGACAATAAAGTTGTTGTGTTGACGTTAGCAAAGGATGAAGCGACTGTGTGTGTCCCAGGAACAAGCAGGAAAAGGGTCTGCTGGCTGTTCACACAATCTGTTATCTGTTGTGTCAACAGCAAACAAAGTCCGGCTCCGTTGGCGTAAAAAATGCAGACAAGAAAGGGAGAGCGGGGGGGGGGGGGGGGGGGGGGTGAGGGACGTTGTGAGCGGCGCTATAACGAGTGGTTTTTGCTACTTGGGATACGAAAAATCAGCGGCGGAAGGCGAACAGCGAGGGAATGGCGTTATATCGAGAAAAATGCTTTGATGTCGATTGGGACAAAACGAAAAAGCGGCGTAAGGCGAGGGTGGCGTTATATCGAGTGGCGTTATAACGAGAGTAGACTGTATATATATAGATTTTACTTAAACCAGCGAAGCAGTGACAATATATAAATATATATACTAGCGGACGTACCCGGCTTCGCCCGGGTTTTACCCGAGTAAAGGTTTGTCTAACGAATCTTTCGATTACGTGAACATTTTTTCCCGGTGCCTTGAAAAATACTCGATAAGTTGAATAAAATCAAAATTAATTGGTTCCCTCGGTAATTGGAAGTTAAAGGAATAGTATCTTGCCTTGGAATTGTATCATTATTCTTGTATGGACGTACCCGGCTTCGCCCGGGTTTTACCCGTGTAAAGGTTTGTCTAACGAATCTCTCAATAAAGTGAACATTTTTTCCCGGTCCCTTGAAAATACTCGATAAGTTGAATAAAATCAATATTAATTGGTTCCCTCGGTAATTGGAAGTTAAAGGAATAGTATCTTGCCTTGGAATTGTATCATTATTCTTGTCTCAAATAAATTGCTGTGTCATCCTGAATTATGTCTTTCCTAATTTTCTACATTACAAAATCATCGTATCATCATGATAATATTTAGAGCAGATTGATGAATTATAACAGATAAATTAGAATATTTATCTTGATTATTTTAAAGCGAAAAGTTATTTCAAAAATTTTATTTGCTAGAAACCTTCCCAGTACTATACTAAATAACTTCCCAAAGTTTCATGGCTTTCCAATGAGTGGTTTGGTCAGGCATAAAGGACAAACAGACCACACACACACACATACATTCATTTTTATATATATAGATATATATATGTAGTAAACCCGATGTGGAATGTGCTGGGCAGTCGTGGTAGTGGGTGCGTGATGGGATTCCCGCACTGGGACAGCAAAGAGACAGAGGCAGGTCTAGATGGTAACTCCAAGAAGGTAGAGGTAGTTCACGGACGAAGTCAGTCGGACCACGGGCGTCACGGATGCCCTACATTGCGGATAGGGGTGAGTGAAAGATCCGACCGTAGAACGGCGTCGCTCTGAAACAACTACTAACTATCTATCTATCTATCTAACTAACTAACTAACTGACGAAACTTTCTAACGACCCCTATATATAGCAACCCTCAACCGTCTACTCTGGCCTTGAATCTTATTGGCTGTTGGTCAAGCTGTTTGTTTGCTCAGGCGTGACGGCGCGCCTCGGTGTCTAGCCTTTCATCTTAGGTTTTGGTTTTGATAGATTGGTTTTGGTTTCGATAGATTGGTTTTGGTTGCTATAGTCTGACCTTGGCCGGCCACCTGGGCGGATGTGACTCACTATCATAACATATGTTCGTTTGATCTATGGCGTCGTTGGTCTACCTCCCTCTTTGCTTTATTGTGATACATCTTACAAGGTTGACACATAGTTTTATATAGGGATGGGATTACAATAAAAATTATAGGTTGTGTTCTATCTAATTCAAAATATACTACAGAATGTGTCCCCGGTGATGAAGGTTTGGTTGGGGGAATGACATGTAATGAATGATAACCTAACAAACCTATTATAAAAAAAAATAAAAGAAATAATTTGTATTCAAATTAGTTAAAATTATTAAAAAGTTACAAGTTAAACAGAGAAAGATGTTGTAATGGTGGTGTATCAATGAAATATAAATCAAGGTTATAAAAATAAAAAGGCACAAAATGAATGATAAAAGATTAAGGGGAAGTATATAATACAAAATGGTAAATATGGTAAAATGATTCGTACAAGGAAAAATATCTTATTGCATAAAATATGAGCGGAGAAAAAGTTAGTTTATTGGTTGAACATATAATGTGACGCAAAGGTTGAAAAAGGGAAAGCGGGTATCTGAGCATGTTTCTGCAAAGTTGTATCCCAAGCATTCTGCAATGCAATGCGAACTTGTTTAAGTGAGGCATTGTTTTCATTAACAGAAGGCCCAAGATATTCCGTCTGCATCATTAGCTCAGATAGTGAAAAAGAAGTGGGAAGATTGATGGGGTAAGAGGGAGAGGTAGAGGTAAGAGGGATTCCTGTTGTCCATAATGATTGTGCCCAGTTGAATTATGAAAAAAAAATTGAAAAGTTGAAAAATGGTGAATTGAAATGATGAGTCGGGCGATGAGAAAAAAAAAAATAAAAAGATCGCGCTGGATATCCTGAACTCACTATCGGGAATGGTATAACGAGGAAGGAGATTGGTCCAGTCTGATTAATCAATGAAAAAAAACAAAAATGTTCGGCGAACTGGAATCCCTTGGAAGGTTGGAGGTCTGAAGGATGCGAAAAAGGAGAGGTGGGTGTAAGAGATTTATTGTTGTCAATTTTGATTGTGTCCGGCTTGTATGGGTGAAAAGAAAAAGTTGAAAAATGAAAAAATGATGAGCCGGACGATGAGAGAAAAAAAAAAATTCTAACTAGGTCTCCTGAGCTCACTGTTGGGAAATGTACAGCAAGGAAGGGTCTTCTAGTTAGGTTAATCAATAAAAAAAAAAGAAAATGGCTTACGAACAATAAACTCTTGATGGCTGTAAAAGGTTGGGAGGAAAGGTTCATGGGATAGAGTTAGAGGCTGTAAGGGAAGCGTAAAAAAAACATTTTGAAAATCTATTAACAAAGATAAAATGATAAATGTTTTATCTGTTTAAGAAATATTATAAATATTGTTATGTGTAGGTTTTTTAAAATGGTGCCTAAAATAGTTGAAGTTGTAAAATGCTAGGTCTAAAAAATAAAAATATTAAAGGTAATAATATATAAAGGGTTGATTGGTAATTGATGGCATTAATTTTGATGGTTAATAAACAAAATGATATTATCGATTAATAGTGAAATGTCTTATCCACATCTGTAAGTCAAAAAACAAAGTCCAACACCACAAAACTAGGTAAACTGTAAGTCTATTTACAAATTAATGAGAGAAAAGCTAGTAAACCTATTAAATGGGAAATAATTTGGGGCACAAATTAGTTACTAGAATAAAATAAAGATAAAGGGGAGTAGTGGAGACACACTGATATAATATTATAAAACTACAAAAAATATATAAGAGGAGTACATAGGAAGGATAAATTTAAAATAAACACACACAATAGCGAAAGTAAATATTTGGGAAAGTTGGTATACTAGTTACAGTTTTTTGTTACTTAAGGTGCCTTGAATATTTACAACATAGTTTCAGGGATGTAATACAGGAAGGATGAGAAGTAGAGGTAATAAAAGTAAAATTAAAATATAAAAGAAAATTAACTTAAGCAAAAGGTTTGCGATAGGTAGTGACTCAGTGAGGAATAAAAGAAGAAGGTCTGAATTGGTTTCTGCAAAGGACATCTCAGGAGTCCTGCCCTGCAATACGAGCTTAGAAGCGAAGTATTGTTTTCAGGGTTCAGCAATCAGGATGCTCTGTAAGTAGCATTAGATCAGATGGGCAAAAGGTGTGAAGATCGAAGGAGAGGTAGTTAATGGGAGAATATGGGAAAGAAATTTTTTCTGAGAGAGGTTAAAAAGAGATGGTGTCTCAAGAGATGCGTTGCTGTCGGTGATTGAGCTCGACCAGATGAAAAATAAAAGTAAACGAAAAATGAGTGGGCGCATCGTGCTGATGATGGCCTGGGTCGAGCGTTAGAGAAAAAAAAATATCTCGCTGGTTATCCAAGCTCTCCGTGTGGAGTTAACATGGGGAGGAAGAGTGTACCAGGTCGATGAATCATTAAAAAATAAAAATTAAAAAATGTTGACGAGCAGGAGTCTCAGGAACCGTTGAAGAGGTTAGAGGATGGAAGGTAGATTGTGAAAACAGGGCTCGACTGTTGCCATTGATTGATTGAACCCGAGTTTGAGGAAAAAAGAATGAAATAAAGAATGCTGGGACGGCGACCTGGGTGTAAATTAAAAAAAAATGGCAAACAGGAACTCTGCGATGGATGAGGGGTGGTTAGAACGAAGGCATAGAAGGCCAATGGAAAATGATCAAGAGACGAGAGAAGTATGGAAGGCAGAGTTGGAAGGATCAAGATATAGGTTGGCTAATGGTTTTAACTGTTTAGGGATGGAAGGAAAATAAATATCTTAATGTAAAAGAAATATCCTAAAATATATGGATTGATTTTAGAGATGATGGGGACCTCTTCATTATAATATTGTAATTTATAGTTGTATTTGTAATTGTGGCGGAAAATGGGAGGCACATTATGAGATGAGATGATTTAAAATTGATATTTATAAAAATACAAATCTAGGACTATTTTAAAACTTTTAAATATTGAGAAATATCAATTTGAATAGTAATAGGTCAAGTAAAATAAAGAGCGTAATAAATTTAATTATTACTACTAGGGCCATAAATAAGGTATTAAAAAAACCACACAAATAAGTTTAGAAAATATGATTCGAGTAATTAAAATACAATATGATTTTTTATGTAAAATTGAAATTAATGAATTTAAATTTAAAAGTTGCGTAAAATAAAGTAAAAATTGGTAAATGAGGGTGTACAAGGTTTAAAATTTGAATTGAAATGCTATAAAAATGGTAAAATAATGAACTTGACGGATTTATAATAATAATGTTATTGCTATTAAAATGGTATCGAATAATTAATTCAGAGCAAACGGAGATAGTGTTACATTAAATAGTTCTGTAGAGAAATTTCTCCTACCAGATGGATGTCTTGAATGGGGCTTGTGGAGTGGGCTGCGATGAGGCTTGGTGGTCACTTTTTGCGATGGTTGCCATGGGACTAGGGCTTCCAATCCCGGTACATATTTTCAATCCCGGGATTCGGGATTGCTTTTTTCTCAATCCCGGGATCCCGGGATATCCCGGGATTGAAAAACATTTTCGTCTTTCTACGCCAAGAGGTATATCGTTTCGTTCGTTATATTTTTAATTTTTCTCTTTTATATAGTGCCAATGACGTGGACCCGCGTCACAACCACACGAGCTTTTTTCGTCACTTCATTTATATTTTTCTTTGAAAATACTGAAGATTTTGGATAAATTGCTTCAGGGAATGAGGGATGTGCTACCTTTAGGCTAACGTTAAATGGAGAAGTGTCCTCATTGTCATCCTCGGAAAGGTCAGATTCTGCTTCATTTACTCTTGCGGAAACGAATTCAGGAACAAACCTCTCTTTTTTCTTAGCATAAAGTACATCCATCACAGCCAGATGGAGACCATGCGCGTAGCAGAGCTGTTGCAGTGGAACAATAATGTGACCCAATTTTACCATCATTGCGCACCCATCAGTTGTAACACACACAATATCAGTTTCGAAGTCGATTCCAAACTCCAAGAGCTTAGCACCAATGACATATTTGCATTGTTCAGAGGAAAATACTCCAGATATTCGAATCAAGCCAAGATTCCACACTTTGGTACGGCTATGAATATTAATGTTCAGGTAACGCTTGCTTCTGATTGACGTCCATTCATCCAGCGTAAGGCTGAAAAGTTGCCCCTTTTCTTTCTCCATCTGAAGCTCTCGAACGATCTTCTCACGAAATGTTTCCGAATAACGACACACTTTAATCTTAATGGTCTCTGCGGAGAGAGGAATTTCATGTCCAAGAGCATTGAGGCACTTGCGTAGATCCTTAGATGTGACAAAAACGGAGAATGGCAATCCGTCGAGAGCTATCATTCTAGCTAGCACAGCATCAGTCGATCGATCGATGGAAACAGACGAAAAATGATCGAGAATTGATATCTTAGGGGTCTTTTTTGCAGGGTCTGTGTATCAACTTCGTCTTTAACTTTTCCCTTCGAAGTTTCGATTCCGTGGACCGCCTTCTGGTGTACATGCAGCCCTTTTGTAGACCCACCGACGCATTTCAAAATCCTTTTGCACGCTATACGCTGTGCATTTTGGCCAGATCCGTCTCGTAGGTAATAGCACCAGATTCCTTCTGATTTAAAAGGAATAAACTTCGCCATCACAATCAAGAAGTGATAAGCTTACCAAAAATGTCCGACGCGTTTTCTATTGAGAAATAACAAGGTCCGATAATATTGTTTTAGAGACTTTGTTTTATGTTCGTATAAGTTGAAAACTACTTTAGGCTGATGCTTGATAGTGACGAAGCATTTAATGAAATGACATTAAATAAATTTAATTTAAATTAAATAACAAAAAAGCTAGCTAGGGTTTCACAAAATGAACAGCAGAGCAGTGCGTTCATGATGACCCATGCATACAGAGTAAAGGATGGAGAGTATAAACATAGATTTAAAAAATATATATAAAACAATTTGGAGCCCAGATAAGAGGTTAGTGGCGGGTCCATGTTACACGCAGGTCCGCCACAAAAATAAAGGGATGCCGCTACTATCTAAGAAGCCACTATTTGCATGTCAACAAAATAATTTCAAATCTCTCAGAAAAAAAAGACCCGGAATGCAGATGTATAAACAAAACGTTAAAAGTGTGCTATCTCTTCATCTGTTTGATTACCAAAATGCTAGATAAGAAAAATATATTTTTGCGCTGGTTTTCATGCACAAACCAGTAATCCCGGGATTCTTCGAGCAGAATCCCGGGATTTCGGGATCATTATTTGGCTCCGGGATCCCGGGATCCCGGGAAACGGGATCCCGGGATTGGAGGCCCTACATGGGACATCGTCGATGTTGGTTGGCGGGGCAATGCCAGGATTTCTCGATGAGTCTCGTCTGCCTGTTCGAGCCGATGGATGAAGATGTTTTTGGCGCAGGAGATGTTGATGGGGGCGATGGTGACCTCCTCGGTGCGAGGCGCAGTAAGTCCTCGCATGGCGTCTTTTAGACGGCTTACTCGGTCTTCGCAGTGGGGCTGTATGTTGGTGAGGGCATCCGCGAAGTACTCGTTTCCGACCTCCGTCATCCTCTGCAGGTTGCTGTCCTCAGTCATCCTGTCGACTTTAACGGGTTCTGTAGTAAACCCGATGTGGAATGTGCTGGGCAGTCGTGGTAGTGGGTGCGTGATGGGATTCCCGCACTGGGACAGCAAAGAGACAGAGGCAGGTCTAGATGGTAACTCCAAGAAGGTAGAGGTAGACCACGGACGAAGTCAGTCGGACCACGGGCGTCACGGATGCCCTACATTGCGGATAGGGGTGAGTGAAAGATCCGACCGTAGAACGGCGTCGCTCTGAAACAACTACTAACTATCTATCTATCTATCTATCTATCTATCTATCTAACTAACTAACTAACTGACGAAACTTTCTAACGACCCCTATATATAGCAACCCTCAACCGTCTACTCTGGCCTTGAATCTCATTGGCTGTTGGTCAAGCTGTTTGTTTGCTCAGGCGTGACGGCGCGCCTCGGTGTCTAGCCTTTCATCTTAGGTTTTGGTTTTGATAGATTGGTTTTGGTTTCGATAGATTGGTTTTGGTTGCTATAGTCTGACCTTGGCCGGCCACCTGGGCGGATGTGATTCACTATCATAACATATGTTCGTTTGATCTATGGCGTCGTTGGTCTACCTCCCTCTTTGCTTTATTGTGATACATCTTACAAGGTTGATACATAGTTTTATATAGGGATGGGATTACAATAAAAATTATAGGTTGTGTTCTATCTAATTCAAAATATACTACATATATATATATATATACTAGCGGATGTGTACCCGGCTTCGCCCGGGTTTTATCCGAGTGAAAGTTTGCCTAACGAATATTATATATTATGAAGTATAATAAACAATGCTAAAGATTAGTTTTAATTATTAATCAAGATTGTGTGTGAATATGTGAGAAAGATGTAATATCGTTGTTGTTTTCTTGGCCGACTGTTTTACATATGGTGTTATCTTAAAATTGCTTGTTTTGAAAATTTTTTAGATTGAGTTGAATGAATTGCTGAATTTTTTTCTGTATTTATATATAAATAAAATTAACTCTGTTGAATTTTTTTGTATTTTATCGATAACAGCAAAGTTATGTATTTTAAAGTTAGGAAAAATATTTTGATGTTAAGCAAAACCTGCTCCATCTCGTTTTACATAAATGTTGAAAATTTGGTCGAAATTGATGCATTGTAACGTAGTTTTTAGCGAACACCACTTATGAAATTTCCATTTATATAGAAGATATAATATAAATGAGTTTTAAAAATTGTTAAAAAAAAAATGCATCGGCCGGGAATCGAACCCTGGCCGCCCGCGTGGCAGGCGAGCATTCTACAACTGAACCACCGATGCTTTAAAAAAATCAAATTCATTTATCGTCGCGACCAGTGCTGCGCCCTAGCGGTAAAAGACTGGAACTAACGCTTTTTAGTTCTTATTTTTTAAAAAAAGCACATTAACTTTTTTAGTTTTTGAATAGCCTATATGTTAAACGAAATCTTCAGCTACCTACATGCGAAATTCCATAATGATTGAGTCAGTAGATTTTGCGTGATGCGATAACAAACATCGATTTCGCATTTCATTTTTATATATATACTAGCGGATGTGTACCCAGCTTCGCCCGGGTTTTATCCGAGTGAAAGTTTGCCTAACGAATATTATATACTAGCGGACGTACCCGGCTTCGCCCGAGGTTTTACACGAGTAAAGGTTTGTCTAACGAACATTTGGTAAAACAATTCTCTATAAACTTATAAAAAAAAAAGATATATTTTGATAATTTGAAACTCGTAAATTTGAATCTCTCGATAAAGTGAACATTTTTTCCCGGTCCCTGTGTGCCGTGTCATCCTGAATTTTGTCTTTCATAATTTTCTACATTACAAAATCATCGTTTTATCTAGTGAACATATTTTCCCGGTCCCTTGATAAATACTCGATAAGTTGAATAAAGGCATGGTCGTGAATCTCTCGATAAAGTGATTATTTTTTCCCGGTCCCTGTGTGCCGTGTCATCCTGAATTTTGTCTTTCCTAATTTTCTACATTACAAAATCATCGTTTTATTCCCGGTCCCTTGAAAAATACTCGATAAGTTGAATAAAATCATGGTCGTTTATGGAAGATGGACGTAGTTCCCGGAGGTCACCCGCCCCCCGCGCGCCAGGACCTCTTGATCATTCTGATTGGCTGGCGGCCGGACGGGGGGGGGGGGGGGAGGGGGGGGCTCTTGATCCCTCTGATTGGTCGGTGGGAACTTGGATTGTCCAACCAACTGGCCGGCGGCCGGACGGTGGGGGGGCAGATTTCCGTTGCAAGATGGCGCTGCTTGCGAGTTAAAGCTACAAATCTGCAAATAACTCTAAGGATATTCAAGATATTCAAGAATTTATTTTTCGTAAACCTTTCCGGAGATACGCCTAATAATATCCCAAAATTTCACGGCGATTGGATGTATGGTTTTTGAATCCATAGAGGACACACAGATACACACACACACAGACACACACACATGCTAAAGATTAGTTTTAATTATTAATCAATATTGTGTGTGAATATGTGAGAAAGATGTAATATCGTTGTTGTTTTCTTGGCCGACTGTTTTACATATGGTGTTATCTTAAAATTGCTTGTTTTGAATATTTTTTTAGATTGAGTTGAATGAATTGCTGAATTTTTTTTTTTGTATTTATATATAAATAAAATTAACTCTGTTGAATTTTTTTGTATTTTATTGATAACAGAAAAGTTATGTATTTTAAAGTTAGGAAAAATATTTTGATGTTAAGCAAAACCTGCTCCATCTCGTTTTACATAAATGTTGAAAATTTGGTCGAAATTGATGCATTTTAACGAAAGTTTTAAGCGAACACCACTTATGAAATTTCCATTTATATAGAAGACTAGCGGATGTGCCCGGCTTCGCCCGGGTTTTTACCCGAGTAAAGGTTTGTCTAACGAACATTTGTTAAAACAATTCTCTATAAACTTATTTAAAAAAGAAGATATATTTTGATAATTTGAAACTTGTAAATTTGAATCTCTCGATAAAGTGAACATTTTTTCCCGGTCCCTGTGTGCCGTGTCATCCTGAATTTTGTCTTTCCTAATTTTCTACATTACAAAATCATCGTTTTATCTAGTGAACATTTTTTTCCGGTCCCTTGAAAAATACTCGATAAGTTGAATAAAATCAATATTAATTGGTTCCCTCGGTAATTGGAAGTTAAAGGAATAGTATCTTCGCCTTGGAATTGTATCATTATTCTTGTCTCAAATAAATTGCCGTGTCATCCTGAGATAATCTTACTTTTGATAAATAATATTTAAGATTTAATTATATATATATATTACACGTTATTTGTTTTCTTGGCCGACTGTTTTACATATGGTGTTATCTTAAAATTGCTTGTTTTGAATATTTTTTTTAGATTGAGATTATTAGCTAGTATCTAAAAAAATTAACTCTGTTGAAATTTAATTTTGTATTTATATATAAATAAAATTAACTCTGTTGATTTTTTTTTGTATTTAATCGATAACAGCGAAGTTACGCATGTTAATGTTAGGGAAAAATATTTTGATGTTAAGCAAAACCTGCTAGATCTCGTTTTACATAAATGTTGAAAATTTGGTTGAAATTGATGCATTGTAACGAAAGTTTTTAGTGATGTACACTTATTAAATTTGCATTTTATTAATATAGATTACATTCACTCTGTTGGCTTTTTATATTACATTTACTCTTCATTGTTGGCTTTTTATCTTACATTCACTCTTCATTGTTGGCTTTTTATCTTACATTCATTCTTCATTGTTGGCTTTTTATATTACATTCACTCTTCAGTGTTGGCTTTTTATCTTACATTCATTCTTCATTTTTGGATTTTTATATTACATTCACTCTTCATTGTTGGCTTTTTATCTTGCATTCACTCTGTTGGCTTTTTATATTACATTTACTCTTCATTGTTGGCTTTTTATCTTACATTCACTTTTCATTGTTGGCTTTTTATATTATATTTACTCTTCATTTTTGGCTTTTTATCTTACATTCATTCTTCATTGTTGGCTTTTTATCTTCATTGTTGGCTTTTTACTATTCATTGTTGGCTTTTTATCTTACATTCATTCTTCATTGTTGGCTTTTTATATTACATTCACTCTTCATTGTTGGCTTTTTATCTTACATTCATTCTTCATTGTTGGCTTTTTATATTACATTCACTCTTCATTGTTGGCTTTTTATATCATATAGAAAATCATAGTTTTATCTAGTGAACATTTTTTCCCGTGTCACATTGCCGTGTCATCCTGAGATAATCTTACTTTTGATAAATAATATTTAAGACGGATGTGTACCCGGTTCGCCCGGGTTTTATCCGAGTGAAAGTTTGCCTAACGAATATTATATATTATGAAGTATAATAAACAATGCTAAAGATTAGTTTTAATTAATATTCAAGATTGTGTGTGAATATGTGAGAAAGATGTAATATCGTTGTTGTTTTCTTGGCCGACTGTTTTACATATGGTGTTATCTTAAAATTGCTTGTTTTGAATATTTTTTTAGATTGAGTTGAATGAATTGCTGAATTTTTTTTTTTGTATTTATATATAAAAATAATTAACTCTGTTGATTTTTTTTGTATTTAATCGATAACAGCGAAGTTACGCATGTTAATGTTAGGGAAAAATATTTTGATGTTAAGCAAAACCTGCTCCATCTCGTTTTACATAAATGTTGAAAATTTGGTTGAAATTGATGCATTGTAACGAAAGTTTTTAGTGATGTCCTCTTATTAAATTTGCATTTTATTAATATAGAAGGATTGTCACTGCTTCGCTGGTTTAAGTAAAATCTATATATCTATATTAATAAAATGCAAATTTCATAAGTGTACATCACTAAAAACTTTCGTTACAATGCATCAATTTCAAACAAATTTTCAACATTTATGTAAAACGAGATGGAGCAGGTTTTGCTTAACATTAAAATATTTTTCCCTAACATTAACATGCGTAACTTCGCTGTTATCGATTAAATACAAAAAAAAAAATCAACAGAGTTAATTTTATTTATATATAAATACAAAATTAAATTTCAACAGAGTTAATTTTTTTACATACTAGCTAATAATCTCAATCTAAAAAAATATTCAAAACAAGCAATTTTAAGATAACACCATATGTAAAACAGTCGGCCAAGAAAACAAATAACGTGTAATATATATATAATATAATATATATAATAAAATCTTAAATATTATTTATCAAAAGTAAGATTATCTCAGGATGACACGGCAATTTATTTGAGACAAGAATAATGATACAATTCCAAGGCGAAGATACTATTCCTTTAACTTCCAATTACCGAGGGAACCAATTAATATTGATTTTATTCAACTTATCGAGTATTTTTCAAGGGACCGGAAAAAAATGTTCACTAGATAAAACGATGATTTTGTAATGTAGAAAATTAGGAAAGACAAAATTCAGGATGACACGGCACACAGGGACCGGGAAAAAATGTTCACTTTATCGAGAGATACAAATTTACAAGTTTCAAATTATCAAAATATATCTTCTTTTTTAAATAAGTTTATAGAGAATTGTTTTAACAAATGTTTGTTAGACAAACCTTTACTCGGGTAAAAACCCGGGCGAAGCCGGGCACATCCGCTAGTATATATATAAATGAATGTATGTGTGTGTCTGTCCTTTATGCCTGA
Organism: Cordylochernes scorpioides; assembly: GCA_030710605.1. Lineage (NCBI taxonomy): Eukaryota > Metazoa > Arthropoda > Arachnida > Pseudoscorpiones > Chernetidae > Cordylochernes > Cordylochernes scorpioides. The sequence continues at coordinate 147,432,587 of CP092864.1, forward strand.
CCAAACCACTCATTGGAACGCCATGAAACTTTGGGAATTTATTTAGTATAGTACTGGGAAGGTTCCTGAAAAAATAATTTCTTGAATATCTTGAATATCCTTAGAGTTATTTGCAGATTTGTATATTTAAATCGCAAGCAGCGCCACCATTGCGATGGAGATAGGCTTAGGCAGGAAGTGTCTGCTCCACGCCTGATGACCTTGGGTCTTTCAGGGCTAATATATATATATATATATAAGGAAAACTAATTCAAATATTAGTGGCTATCTCCTTGAGGTTGCCGATTTAAAAGTTTATTTTCTAATTTTAGATTGTATAAGAAACATATTTTATTTTAAGTATTGTACCTCATTTTAAAAAGTTTAAATAATTGTGCAAGACGATATATACGATATATAAAAATCAAAAGAAATAATGAGTATCGTTTAAATATAAAATTCGAATAAATATAAATGCGATACTAAAAATTAAATAACTTATATAGAAGCTTTTGCATAGTTTCGTCCTGTAAGCATACCAACCGGGAAAAAATGTTCACTAGATAAAACGATGATTTTGTAATGTAGGAAATTCAGGATGACACGGCAATTTATTTGAGACAAGAATAATGATACAATTCCAAGGCAAAGATACTATTCCTTTAACTTCCAATTACCGAGAGAACCAATTAATATTGATGTTATTCAACTTATCGAGTATTTTTCAAGGGACCAGGAAAAAATGTGCACTAAATAAAACGATGATTTTGTAATGTAGAAAATTAGGAAAGACAAAATTCAGGATGACACGGCACGCAGGAATCGGGAAAAAATGTTCACTTTATCGAGAGATTCAAATTATCAAAATATATCTATTATTTTTTTATAAGTTTAAAGAGAATTGTTTTAACAAATGTTCATATAAAATAAAAGGATTTAAAAGCGCGAATGTTTCTTTTATACATAAAACGAACTTCTACTGTCCTTACTGCGATGAAAAAATATATTGGGAGGGCTTGGCTCATCAGTGGTGAACCCTCCCAGCGGTTTCGCCAATTTAATCCACCAGACCGCTTCTCAGAGCTCTAATACTGTATTGAATCATTCTGCTTTTATATGCTACATTGAAGGATGGAATCTTAGAAATGGTTTTCAAGTAAACTATGGACATAAGCTTATAGGACAGTAGAATCACATTCAAATATTTGCTTCGAGCAATGCTCTTCAGCAAACTATAAAGACAAGGCCATTAGGAATAGATTAACACAAAGCAATAACGCGCCATCTATACATATAAAATAAAAGGATTTAAAAGCGCGAATGTTTCTTTTATACATAAAACGAACTTCTACTGTCCTTACTGCGATGAAAAAATATATTGGGAGGGCTTGGCTCATCAGTGGTGAACCCTCCCAGCGGTTTCGCCAATTTAATCCACCAGACCGCTTCTCAGAGCTCTAATACTGTATTGGATCATTCTGCTTTTATATGCTACATTGAAGGATGGAATCTTAGAAATGGTTTTCAAGTAAATTATGGACATAAGCTTATAGGACAGTAGAATCACATTCAAATATTTGCTTCGAGCAATGCTCTTCAGCAAACTATAAAGACAAGGCCATTAGGAATAGATTAACACAAAGCAATAACGCGCCATCTATACATATAAAATAAAAGGATTTAAAAGCGCGAATGTTTCTTTTATACATAAAACGAACTTCTACTGTCCTTACTGCGACGTTCGTTTTATGTATAAAAGAAACATTCGCGCTTTTAAATCCTTTTATTTTATATGTATAGATGGCGCGTTATTGCTTTGTGTTAATCTATTCCTAATGGCCTTGTCTTTATAGTTTGCTGAAGAGCATTGCTCGAAGCAAATATTTGAATGTAATTCTACTGTCCTATAAGCTTATGTCCATAGTTTACTTGAAAACCATTTCTAAGATTCCATCCTTCAATGTAGCATATAAAAGCAGAATGATCCAATACAGTATTAGAGCTCTGAGAAGCGGTCTGGTGGATTAAATTGGCGAAACCGCTGGGAGGGTTCACCACTGATGAGCCAAGCCCTCCCAATATATTTTTTCATCGCAGTAAGGACAGTAGAAGTTCGTTTTATGTATAAAAGAAACATTCGCGCTTTTATATCCTTTTATTTTATATGTATAGATGGCGCGTTATTGCTTTGTGTTAATCTATTCCTAATGGCCTTGTCTTTATAGTTTGCTGAAGAGCATTGCTCGAAGCAAATATTTGAATGTGATTCTACTGTCCTATAAGCTTATGTCCATAGTTTACTTGAAAACCATTTCTAAGATTCCATCCTTCAATGTAGCATATAAAAGCAGAATGATCCAATACAGTATTAGAGCTCTGAGAAGCGGTCTGGTGGATTAAATTGGCGAAACCGCTGGGAGGGTTCACCACTGATGAGCCAAGCCCTCCCAATATATTTTTTCATCGCAGTAAGGACAGTAGAAGTTCGTTTTATGTATAAAAGAAACATTCGCGCTTTTATATCCTTTTATTTTATATGTATAGATGGCGCGTTATTGCTTTGTGTTAATCTATTCCTAATGGCCTTGTCTTTATAGTTTGCTGAAGAGCATTGCTCGAAGCAAATATTTGAATGTGATTCTACTGTCCTATAAGCTTATGTCCATAATTTACCTGAAAACCATTTCTAAGATTCCATCCTTCAATGTAGCATATAAAAGCAGAATGATCCAATACAGTATTAGAGCTCTGAGAAGCGGTCTGGTGGATTAAATTGGCGAAACCGCTGGGAGGGTTCACCACTGATGAGCCAAGCCCTCCCAATATATTTTTTCATCGCAGTAAGGACAGTAGAAGTTCGTTTTATGTATAAAAGAAACATTCGCGCTTTTAAATCCTTTTATTTTATATGTATAGATGGCGCGTTATTGCTTTGTGTTAACAAATGTTCGTTAGACAAACCTTTACTCGGGTAAAACCCGGGCGAAGCCGGGTAAATCCGCTAGTCTATATATATAAAAATGAATGTATGTGTGCGTGTGTGTGTGTGTGTGTCCTTTATGCCTGACCAAACCACTCATTGGAACGCCATGAAACTTTAGGAAGTTATTTAGTATAGTACTGGGAAGGTTTCTAGCAAATAAAATATTTGAAATAACTTTTCGCCTAAAAATAATCAAGATATATATTCTATTTTATCAGTTAAAATTTAACAATCTGCTCTAAATATTATCATGATGATACGATGATTTTGTAATGTAGAAAATTAGGAAAGACATAATTCAGGATGACACAGCAATTTATTTGAGACAAGAATAATGATACAATTCCAAGGCAAGATATTATTCCTTTAACTTCCAATTACCGAGGGAACCAATTAATATTGATTTTATTCAACCTATCGAGTATTTTTCAAGGGACCGGGAAAAAATGTTCACTTTATCGTGAGATTCGTTAGACAAACCTTTACTCGGGTAAAACCCGGGCGAAGCCGGGTACATCCATACAAGAATAATGATACAATTCCATGGCAAAATACTATTCCTTTAACTTCCAATTACCGAGGGAACCAATTAATATTGATTTTATTCAACTTATCGAGTATTTTTCAAGGGACCGGGAAAAAATGTTCACTTTATCGAGAGATTCGTTAGACAAACCTTTACTCGGGTAAAACCCGGGAGAAGCCGGGTACGTCCGCTAGTTAATTATAAAAACACTTTTTTAAAAAAGCTTTTATTTAAAATGCACTAAAAATAACAAAATAAATATTTCTGATGCATTGCTTATTTTTTTCTGAAGGTACCATTTAACAAATAAAATAATAGACTTAAAAATAAAAGCGGTGGGGGATGATAATCATTTATGCAGCAAATAGGTATAAATTTAATGAAAGGCATAATCTTGCTAATTATTTGGCTTCATATAAAATCACATTGATCTCATATTTATTATTATTGTACCCCACCGCTTTTATTTCTAAGTCTATTATTTTATTTGTAACGCCGGGTACATTCGCTAGTGTTTTAGAAATATTTTATCCAACACAACAAACAACATCAAAAAGCCTTTATTCAGGGTCACTGACCCTATACAGGATTCACCAAGGTATGCATAAGAACAAAGCAGTGAGACAAAGGAAACAACGATATAGACAGAAGAAAAAGAAAAAAATAAAGAAAAAAACAAGAAAGAGAAAGAGGGAAGCAAGAAAAACAACACAAAAAGAGTAGCAGTAAGAAAGTGAGGAGTGAGTGTCACTTGGCCTTCTTCTGAGATATGGACTTGTGGAAACATAAAACGCCGTAGCAATATACTTATTCTGGGTCATATTGTCAATTATTGATGGAAGTGAAGCACAGAGTTGCTCAGTTTTCAAACCTAAGGGTTCTTCTTTCTTCTTTCATTTTATATGAAATTTATTTTTCGAGCAAACATATCCACTCTCTACTGAATAGTTTTTTAAAAAGATATACATAAATAAAAATATCTAGAGATATACTACATGATCTTAGCCAAAAGGCCGAGAAACGATATTTTATATGTAGAGATGACCTGGCTTCGTGTGCCTTCTGCTCGAGTGAATGTTTCGCGGTAGAATTTTGTTCCTGCCTACTAAAAATTATTATCTAGCTCCGCCCGTGGACTGCTTTAGTGAATATTCCCCTAAAGAATTTTGTTTATGTCAATCAAGCATGATACAGCAATAATGTCATTATCATTTCTGACTAAAAAAATATTGTTGCTCAGTACTATAATTTTTCTTGGTTAAAGTGCGACAAAAAAAACTATTCCAGATTTAACTCTGTCCTTTTCAAATTTCAGCGAGATTAGTTACATATTGAGGGCGTGCATAGCCGACAAACATATATATATGTTCCCGGCTTCGCCTGATTTTTACCCGAGTAAAAGTTTGCCTAACAAGCATTTGTTAAAACGATTCTAGCAAACATCCAATCCCTGCTGAATCTATACTTGTCATACTCTCGATAATTTGAAAATTTTCCCGGTCCCTTGAAAAAATACTCGATAAGTTGAAAAAAATCAGTATTAATTGGTCCACTCGGTAATTTGAAGTTGAAGGAATAGTATCTTGCCACAAACGAAGATTTGTAAATAACTGTATTTAGCGAATGTACCCGGCTTCGCCCGGTTTTTATCCAAGTAAAAGTTTGCCTAACAAACATTTGTTAAAACGATTCTAGAAAACATCCAATCCACCTATATATTGATTTATAAACGTATATAAATATAATAATTGTTATACGCGTTTAAATATAATTTTGAAACACATAATATTTTGAAAACATTTATTATATTTTAAATAAGATATTGTCACTTTTGTGAATTTGATAATTAATTATTTCTTTTTTTCTCAATGAATTATATATATTAATTTGAAAATTCATTTTTGTTATCATCATCACATACAATGTAAGTTTTTTTTATATAAAAAAACTTATAATAAACAACAGCAACAATGTAATTTGCATCTTCACTATTATAAAACGACAACAAATTAAATTAACAATCTATATATATAAAAATGAATGTATGTGTGTCTGTTTGTTTGTCCTTTATGCCTGACCAAACCACTCATTGGATCGCCATGAAACTTTGGGAAGTTATTTAGTATAATACTGGGAAGGTTTCTAGCAAATAAAATTTTTGAAATAACTTTTCGCCTAGAAATAATCAAGATAAATATTCTAATTTATCTGTTATAATTCAACAATCTGCTCTAAATATTATCATGATGATACGATGATTTTGTAATGTAGAAAATTAGGAAAGACAAAATTCAGGATGACACGGCAATTTATTTGAGACAAGAATAATGATACAATTCAAAGGCAAGATACTATTCCTTTAACTTCCAATTACCGAGGGAACCAATTAATATTGATTTTATTCAACTTATCGAGTATTTTTCAAGGGACCGGGAAAAAATGTTCACTTTATCGAGAGATTCGTTAAACAATCCTTTACTCGGGTAAAACCCGGGCGAAGCCGGGTACATCCATACAAGAATAATGATACAATTCCAAGGCAAGATACTATTCCTTTAACTTCCAATTACCGAGGGAACCAATTAATATTGATTTTATTCAACTTATCGAGTATTTTTCAAGGGACCGGGAAAAAATGTTCACTTTATCGAGAGATTCGTTAAACAAACCTTTACTCGGGTAAAACCCGGGCGAAGCCGGGTACATCCATACAAGAATAATGATACAATTCCAAGGTAAGATACTATTCCTTTTACTTCCAATTACCGAGGGAACCAATTAATTTGATTTTATTCAACTTATCGAGTATTTTTCAAGGGACCGGGAAAAAAATGTTCACTTTATCGAGAGATTCGTTAGACAAACTTTTACTCGGGTAAAACCCGGGCGAAGCCGGGTACGTCCGCTAGTGTAAAAATATATTTTAACATTACATTTTAACATCTAACACAAAAACGTTACAATATTTTATTTAAATATATATTAATATTGAAATTCCAAGTTTTTTTTACGTCATTGGAATATTATATTACTAAATTCTCAAATTAAATTTAATATACTTGGAACACATTTTAAGCATTGTTACAATTTATAAATATAATTTCACCAGATGCCGCAAGAGGCGCTGCTTGCGAATGAAAGTAGAAAATTTGCAAATAAAATTGCAAAAAATATAAATTTCAAATCAAATTCAAACCAGAAACCTTCCCAATAGTATAGTAAATAACTTCCTAAAGTTTCACGGCGATTGGATAATCTTACCTTTTAAAAACATTCATCATGTGAACAAACTAACATTCATCGTGTAAACAAACCACGTGTTAATTATTAACAAATCAAATTCATTTATCGTCGCGACCAGTGCTGCGTTCAAGCGGTAAAAGGCTGTAACTAACGCTTTTTGTTTTATATTATTTATAAATAAAAAAAGCACATTAACCTTTTTAGTTTTTTGAATAGCCAATATGTTAAACGAAATCTTCAGCTACCTACATGCGAAATTTCATAATGATTTATTCTGTAGATTTTGCGCAACGCGATAACAAACATCGATTTTAGATTTCATTTTTATAGATATAGAGGAAAAGGAAAGGATAAGGATTAATAATAAAAAGATATGTTAACAAATGATAATGATAACTTTATTCAAATATAAATACAAAGCGCGATGTCCCGCCAAGGACACTGGCGCCCAAAGGAAAGCAATACAAGAGAGAGATAGAGAGAGAGAGAGAATGAGAATCTATTTATATATCCAAAAACATATGCACAAGGCATTTACCATATTCTTGAAATTGGTTTCAAACAAGCATACTATATACATAGGTAATTTAATTTAAACACACCTCAAAATAAAGAAAAAAGGGAAAAAAAATCATAAATACAGCACAATTATACCTAACACTTGAGATTATTTAAAAACTTTGATATAAATTTACAAAATCTATTGAATTCAATGTATGAATCCCTGCTGGATATCAGTTACGAGCGTCATGCGTTCTTAATAATTCTTCATCTCTGTCACCGTTTGCTTTTTTTTTTTTTGGAATGGCGCTCTCCTATTGGTTGGCTACGATCACGCCACCTTTGCCCCCCCCCCCCCCACTCGGTTTTTGGTTTTTGTAACTATTGTGTTGGAGCGGGTCGCTCCTTAAATAATCTATTGTTAACAATACCTCATTATAGGTCCGCAAGTCTGTAGTCTTGAAATGCTGGGCACTTAAGCAAAAGATGAGTAGAATCTTGAATGCGGCATCCACAAAAACAGCCCGGATCCTCCGATGCGCGGATTCTTTCCAGAAAACTCCCGAAATTACCATGGTTGGTTACAAATTGTGTGTTGTGGAAATTAGGGCGAAAATAATTTGGAATACCCCGGTTGAAAAAACTTGTAAATGTCTCGTTTGTATTATTCAGTAAGAGCAACATCCTTTCGTCTATATAGGATTCTATATACAGTTACGAGAGTCATGCGTTCTTAATAATTCTTCATCTCTGTCGCCGTTTGCTTTTTTTTTTGGAATGGCGCTCTCCTATTGGTTGGCTACGATCACGCCACTTTTGCCCCCCCCCCCCCCCCCCATCATGCCCCCCACTCGCTTTTTGTTTTTTGTAACTATTGTGTTGGAGCGGGTCGCTCCTTAAATAATCTATTGTTAACAATACCTCATTATAGGTCCGCAAATATCGAAAGTATAGGTATGTAGCTTTTGTACAGGTAGATATGCACACGGGTCAATCCCGGGTCACCCGTCTAGTTTAATTATAAAGGGAAAATCGATGTTGTATTTTTGCTTGTCCTCGAGCGATATGTTATTCAAGTCATATTTCATATTTTTTGCTTCAATGTAATCTGCAATCAATGAAGTCTTAGCCAAACTGTGGACACAGTTGTACGAAGTTGTCTTGTAAGCCTGAATGCTCCATATTAATATCTGATATTGCATTGAGTTTAATTTTTGTATCGATTTTTTATTTAATTTTTTTTTAATAATGATAAATTTAAATAATGATAAGCCCAATGTATAAAAAATATATGAAAAAGGATTGAAAAATGTAAAGATATAAATATAAATTTGGGTGATTATATACATCGTTGAATGTTGGAATTAATATTTGAAAGTGCATTGAATTATAGGGTGAGCTAATTTAAAAAATCCAGGAAGGTGGACATAGAATAGACTGCTTCTGGTAGTGCGATGTAATGCGACATTATGGGATTGTAGGCATTGGTCCATCTACAGTATGCTGAAGGTATTCAACTAGGGCTGTCCTATCAGACTGATTTGGGAATGGGAGGTGAAAGCTTTGGTCGAGAAACCAAATCGACAACGATGGCCCATGGACCAAAGTCACTAACGTGAAAAAAACGAGAATTCCTCCTGTTATTTCAGAAAATGTAGCAGATTGGAAGCTTCTTCGCCAAGAACTAAAAGGCTTGTGCACGGAACCATTCCAAGTCACGATTTCAGGCAAAAAGCACATAATTAAATCGAAAAACATAGGCGACTTCAAAAAAATTAGGGAGTATGTACAGAAAAATAATGGAGGATATTCCTACAGACTACAGGAGGAAAAACCACTGAAAGTGGTATTGAAGGGGGTAACAACAGCCTTCAAAGAAGAAGACGTCGTAACTGAACTGGTCTCAATGGGCTTCTCTGAGGTCATTGTCAAAAGACTCCATAGACAATCGACCAAAATACCGATAAATATAGTCCTAGTAGAGCTACCGAAAAATGAACAAAATAAACGAATCTACGGAATGACCAAAATCATTTACCAAAAAATAGTCGTGGAATCATTCAGGACTACAAAACGAGTGACCCAATACTTTAACTGCCAGGGTTTTGGGCATGGCCAGCTAAACTGTTTTTTGAAGCCCAAATGCGTCAAGTGTGCTGAAGAACACCATTCAAAGGATTGTCCAAGAAAGTCGGAACAGCTCCCACCAAAGTGCGCTAACTATGGAGAGGCGCACACAGCCAATTCCCGCGGATGCCCAAATTTTCCGAAGCCACAACAACAGCAGCTGAAGCCTCCCAGACAAAACTCCTCTAACACCATACCTCAAGCAAGCTCCACTAAAACAGAAGAAGCAACTGTTAAAAAACAAAAGGCAAGTTACGCTGAAACTGCAAAAAAGAAAACTACTCGTTCTGACACCAGGGAATTGTGCGAAAAGTTATTAGAAATTATCAAAACTTACTTACAATGAAAGGAAAATTACCTTTTAAAATCGTTTTTTGGAATTGCAACGGAATCAAACTCAAAAAAGAAGAATTCCTACAGTTTTTAGAAGAAAACTCAATAGACATGGCACTGCTCAGTGAAACACACTTAAAACCATCTGTCGACCTCAAACTCAGAAACTATCAGACAATAAGAGACGATAGAATCGTTGGAAGGGGCGGTGGAACGGCAATAATTCTAAAAAACTATCTTAAATATAAAAAAAGTGCTGATTCAAACATCTAACATGGAAAACACCACAATTCTAATGAAACCAGATGGAAGGGCAGTAGTGCAGATATCGTCAATCTATAAGAAACCCGATCTACCACTCCAGGAGGAAGATCTGAATCTCTTGTTAGAGAATAATCAATCAGTAATCGCTGCAGGAGACTGGAACTCCAAGCACCCTCTTTGGGGCTCAAGAACCTCCAATAATAGTGGAACCGTGCTTCATAATTTTTCCGAAAAAGAAAACCTGGACATTGTCGCACCTTCTTCACCCACGCACTACAGTCCTTTGGAAAATCCAGACTTTCTAGACATCGCAATTCTTAGAAACATCCCCTGGACTTCGAGGATTAAGACCCTGGATGCCTTATCTTCAGATCACCTCCCAGTAATCCTAGAGCTGACCTGCCCGAAGGATGAATTCACGACTAGGGCTTGCCGACTCACTAACTGGGTACACTTCCAACAAGACTTAATTTCCAGTACGCCTCCTAGAATACCCTTGAAAACGGAAGCCAATATTGATTCAGCAGTGACCATACTAAATGATAAAATCTACAACAGCTACTCAAAAAACAAAGTTATATCAACCTCTTCATCAAAACAGAACCCCTCGACCAAGGCCTTGATAAAAGAAAAGAATAAAGCTCGTAAGAGATGGCAAGCAACCTGGGATCCAGCCCATAGAGCCATTTATTTAAACCTACAGGGAAAAGTTAACAAAGCCCGCAAATCCGACTCCACCGAGAACTGGAATCAATTCATACACAAGATTGAATCAAGCCCAAAGGACTTCTGGAGAAAAACAAAACCCATCAGGAAAAAAACGGCAAGGATCTCAAGTTTAATAACGAAAGGCAAAACCTTATTGACCGAAAAGAAATCGGAAATAAACTTGCAGAACACTTCTCCAACCAGCTCTCCAAGGAAAAAGAAGACCAACCAAATATAACTTATAATCACCAAGAAGAAAAAATGCTCACAATGACGACACCAAATGAAGTCAAAGAAGTGATTAAATGCTTAGCTAACCACAAAGCTCCTGGCCATGACAATATCACTCCGCAAATGGCCAATAATCTTCCCATCAAATGGATTGTATTTCTAGCTGGAGTTTTCAACGCCGCACTGCACTTGTGTTACTACCCCAAAGTCTGGAAGCATGCTATCATAATTCCAATTCCAAAAAAATCCGCTAAATCCCCTGAAGATCTAAGACCTATCAGCCTCCTCCCCACCATCGGCAAAATTTACGAAAGAATTATTTTACGTTGACTTCAGATGTACTTGGACAACTCTAACTTCATCATCCCGCAGCAATTCGGATTTAGAAGGGGGCATTCAACAACTCACCAACTCATTGCAGTTCTGGACTACATCCAGATAAGAAGATCCCACAAGGAAGTGGTAGGTGCTGTCTTTCTAGATTTTGCGAGAGCATTTGATAAAGTTTGGCATAATGGCCTTATAAAGAAACTCACAAAACACCCGTTTCCAAGTGACATTATCAATTTTGTGCAGAATTATCTACAGGGCAGGACATTTTCAGTCAATCAAGGAAATTTTATAACTGAACCAAAGCCAATCCAGACTGGAGTACCTCAAGGCTCTATCCTCGGACACAACACACCCTACCTTTTCAATATTTACATTAATGACATCCCACTGCACTCTAAATGTAAACTTAAGCTCTTCGCAGATGACACAGCAATTTTATTTTTAACTCTAAATCAGTCGACCTATTGGTTACTCAGCTTCAGAATTACCTAAATGACATAATCAAATGGTGCGATGAGTGGAAACTAGACATTAACCCAACTAAGACTCAAGCAATAGTTTTTCCCCCAAGAGATAACAAAAAATTCAAGCCACAAACCAACTTGACAGTAAACTCAAGCACTATTAGTTGGGCCGACCGACCTTTGGATTCGAAATTAAAATTTAACCTACATGTCCAAAACACCATAAAAAGGCAAAGATAACCAAAATATCTCTATCAAGCCTGCTTAATTTTAAAAGTAATTTAACAAAAAAAACATAAATTTCTCGTTGTACAAAACCTGCATTCTACCCATCAACAGGTACGCACTACCAGTCCGGGGCAAATATATCACACCTACGCATAAATAATAATAGATGCCTTCATGAGGATTTGCTTACGAATCACTATAGGAGCCCCATTCAATCTTTCAAACAAAATTCTCAAAGAAGATCTCAACCAGCCTAATATAGAAGAGATTTATCAAGACTCTGCGACAAAACTATTCTCGCAATTTCAAAAATCATCAAATCCAACTATACAACAAACAACAACAACAAAAAAGCCTTTATTTAGGGTCACTGACCCTATACAGGATTCACCAGAGGTATGCATAAGAACAAAGCAGTGAGACAACGGAAATAGCGATATATACAGAGTAAAAAGAGAAAGAAAAAAAAAAAAACAAGAAAAGGAAAAAAAAAATAATAATAATAAGAAAGAGGGAAGCAAGAAATCAACACAAAAAGAGTAGCAGTAAGAAAGTGAGGAGTGAGTATCACTTGGCCTTCTTCTGAGATATGGACTTGTGGAAACCATAAAACGCCGTAGCAATATACTTATTCTGGGTCATATTGTCAATTATTGATGGAAGTGAAGCACAGAGTTGCCCAGTTTTGAGCATAAGGGTTCTTCTTTCTTCTTTCAGAGCAGAGCAATCAAAAATATAGTGAGTGATTTCATTTTGTAGTTTTGAATTACAGAAGGTACAAGTCGGGTCCTCACCGCAGAGCATCTTGGTGTGGTTTTCTCTAAAAAAACTTGAAAGTATTCTAACTTGTGCGAGTAGTCTTACAACCGGGAAAGGAAAATCCCCTAAAAGGTATCCCTCCGTCATGAAAGATATGTGAATGTCTTTGTAGTGAGAGTATAGCTTAGATTTATCCATTCTTGTAAGGTCGTTTTGTATAGATTGGTCTGCCGCTGTTTTTAAGAGCCCTGTAATCGCGCTCCTCAGCGTTTCAGGGTCATCACAGGAAACAAGTGCAGGGGATCCATTATCGTTAAGCAGATTAGTGAGCTTTTTAATGAAACCGATGGGTGTGCCCGAAGCATTAGAGAGTTCCCGTGTTCTATTAAAACATATACGTGGCAATCTGTCACTGCTCATATTCAACACCCGCAGCCAATACTTCAGGGTTAATTTTAAGGCTGTTACACTCAATGAGATACGACCGGTTTCTAATCTGATTAGGTAACCTGGAGTGTATCTGGGCAGATTCAGGAAAAATCCAACTATACAAGAAATTGTTCAAAATCAAGGTGACCTCAGCCACCGAATCCGACGACCTGGACCCAATGGCTAGCTGACAGCCAAACACCCAACAACTGCCCTCCTGTAAGGTTCGGGGGGCCACTCCAGCATTACAACTCGCCATGTGTAAATAATCTGGACAAGGTGACTCGCGAGCTGTGCTCGAATGTAACACCTGCAAATTGAGATGAAATAAATAAATAAATAAAGTATAACACACAAAAAAAAACACAAAAGTGGTAAAATTTCTTATTCAAGATTGTGAAAATAAAGTAGCTAAAAAAGATGCAGCCTATTGTAATCAAATCAACGATCGGCCTAGCTGGCGAAATGGTCAGTATAATCGAAACCAACATACTTTTGAAAATTCTTGAAAGATGTGGCATCGAGTACAAAGTATAAAATACTCCTTCAACAAAGAAACGAACTCGCGAATCCCCATCAGATTCAACATCACGTAGCCAAAAGACACCGAGTATGAAAGTTGTCTCACAGCAAATGAAAACGATGTCTCCATGAACGAGGTAACTGAAGTCCCTCAAAAAACGTCCGCAGCTACCCCTCCTCAGGGTAACGAAGAAAACATTGATGAAGATGGTCCTTGGACAACAGTTACACATGCAAAAAAGCCAAGAATACCACCTGTAATAGCAGAAAATGTAACAGACTGGAAGTTGCTCTGCCAAGAGCTGAAAGACCTGTGCACAGATAAATTCCAATGCACGATCTCAGGAAATAAGCACATTATCAAGGCCAAAAATATTTCAGACTTCAAAAAAATCAGGGAATATGTTCAAAAAAACAATGGCGGCTACTCTTATAAACTCCAAGAAGAAAAACCGCTCAAAGTGGTATTAAAGGGCGTAACAAAAGCCTACAAGACTGAAGATATAGCAATAGAACTTGCAACAATGGGCTTTACTGAGACCTCTGTGAAGAGACTTCATAGACAATCAACTAAAAGGCCAATGAATATAGTACTGGTAGAATTACCGAAAAATGAACATAACAAGAAAATTTACGGAATAACTGAACTTTTCTATCAGAAAATTGCAGAAGAATCTTTCAGAACAACAAACCGTGTGACTCAATGCTTCAACTGCCAGGGTTTCGGGCACGGTCAACTTAACTGCTTCTTGAAACCAAAATGCGTCAAGTGTGCCGAGGAGCGCCATTCGAAGGACTGTCCAAGAAAGTCAAGACAACTTCCCCCAAAGTGTACAAACTGCGAAGAAGCGCACACAGCTGTTGGCTTCCGTAGGCGTTTCTTACTGGGAAAAAGAAAGAGAGGATCCAATGAAATAATTTAGTAGCGTTTATTAAAACAAAATCATAATAGTGAACAACACATATAACAGAGAGTACCGTCGTCTTCCGGGTATTCCTTCTACTGGGGAGCTCGGATTCTATATTCTGTGCGTCTATAATCTGTTTATCTGTGGCTCTCTGGTCGGGATGGCGCCTACATTCGGCCATTCCTGGATTTCAATCGTCCTCGATTGAACCTTGCGTTGCAGGAACGTCGTGGGTTGCGTCGGGGGGTATCTTCTACTTCTGGCTCCTCGTTCGGACTTTCTTCTGTAGCTGAATCATCTTCTTCACTGTGCCAAGACTTCAGTTGACTGATATGGGCCGTTGTCGTGTAGAACCGTCCACTGGTTCTTTCGCTTAACTGAGTCACTCTATACGTGTCGCTTGGCAGAACCTCGGTAATTATCAAAGGTCCTCGATATTTGGGTTGTGCCTTGGTTGGTTCACCCGTCATTTTGGGTACATGCCTCATCACTACAATTTCTCCTACTTCGAATTGGATTGTACGGCACTTCTTCTTATCGTAGTATGTCTTCATAATTTCTTGTTTATTCTCAATTTGGGTTCTCACACTCTCTTGAATTCTATCCGGCTCGGTCCATGGGTCCACGTCTTCGTCGGCTAATCTTCTAAGTATCCCATCGTGGAATCGAGGGGAATAGCCGTGGAGTGTTTCGAACGGTGTTTTATTCGTCGTCTTGTTCACCGCATTGTGTTCAGGTCTCGCTCTACCTCCTTGATCTTCAGGTCCCAATCCTTCCGTCGCGGATCCTCGATACTGGTTGCTATAGTGGACAATACTGTTCGGTTCACTCTTTCGACCATCCCGTTCCCTTGCGGATGTTTCGTAGAGTTCAGAGTATGATGTATTCCATTTCCTCGACAGAATTCTTCAAATTGCCTTGAGGTAAAACATGACCCTCTGTCGCTGATGATCTTGTCGGGTAGTCCGAAATCATTCACAAAACTTTTCATTACCTTCAGGACGTTCTGCGTCGATGTATTCCTTACAGGGCTTAATCGGACAAATCTTGTCAGATTATCGACAATTACTAAAAGTTCCTGGTTACCTTTTGTACTTCTCACGAAGGGGCCTACGTGGTCCATGTGTACGATGGAAAACGGTCTCTTGCCTGACTTAATGGGATGTAGGAAGCCTTGTTGTTTTCCACCGGGAACTTTGTTAAATAGACACTCGAGACACATAGCCACATGGCGTCGAACGTACCTCTTCATTGAAGGAAACCAGTACAATTCCTTAATTTTGTTGACAGTCCTATCAGTCGCAAAATGTCCCATTAGATCATGGAATTTGACAACTAAGCTTTTCCTCATACTTTTGGGTATAACATACAGGGCTCGTTCCTCTTCTCCATTTTTCACCATGCGGAAAAGTCTGCCTCCTTTGTAGCTGTAGTCGTTAATTCTATTTTGTTCTCCTACTGTCCTATCACACGGGTCCTTTCGAAAGATCTGGATCAGGTCTCTCAATTCAGGGTCGGAATGCTGAATCATCAAGATTTGTTCTTCCAGTGTGATTGTGAGGCACACTTCAAGGTTTTTCTCCACGATTTCCTCCATCGTGTCTCTAGGGTCGTCGACTGGAGCTCTACTCATTCCGTCTACGTGGGCCATCTTCTCCCCTGGTTTATGTCGAATTTCGAAATCGTATTCCTGAATCAGATTGTACCATCGCGCTATCTGAGGATTTGTAGTCTTCTTCGCGTTCATGTAGACCAGTGCTTGGCAATCTGTAACCACTGTAAACTTGATTCCTACGAGGAACTGACGTAGTCGATCCAAGGTCCACACTATCGCCATCAGCTCCAATTTGCTTGAGTGGTACATCTTCTCGGCCTCTGTTGTCTTCTTGCTCACACAGTAGACCAAGCGCCATTTGCAGTCTTCGTCCATCTGTAGCACCATTCCTGCTAATCCCTCAGCACTCGCATCGCAATGTACTTCTGTCTTGAGTTCAGGGTTGTAATGAGCTAGTACCGGATATTCGACCAGATCCTTTCGTAGTCCTCCAAATGACCTTCGCTGTTCTTCCTTCCATTCAAATTGTGAACCTTTCTTCGTAAGTCTGCTTAGCGGTTCTGCTTTCCTCGCGAAGTCCTTT
The DNA here is from genome assembly GCA_030710605.1 of Cordylochernes scorpioides. Lineage (NCBI taxonomy): Eukaryota > Metazoa > Arthropoda > Arachnida > Pseudoscorpiones > Chernetidae > Cordylochernes > Cordylochernes scorpioides. The sequence goes on from CP092864.1 coordinate 147,449,263, forward strand.
ACAAATCGTCTGAAGAAGTTCGTCAGTCCCAGAAAGCGTCGTATGTCGTGGACATTCTTGGGTTCTGGAAATTCTTCTATCGCCTTGATCTTTCTTGGGCCTGGCTTAAGTCCGCCTGTACTGATGACATACCCTAAGAACTCAACTTCCCTCCTTCCGAACTCACATTTGGAGGGTTTCAGTGTCAACTTCGCTGATCTTATTCTTTCGAGGACTTCCCTCAACCTTTCGATCATCTCCCGCCAATCCTTTGCCGGGATAATCACGTCGTCGAGATAGCAGAATGCCTTCTTGTTCAGCAGCGGACCTAGGACAGTGTGCATCAGTCTTTGGAATTCAGCTGGTGCGTTGGCGAGTCCAAAAATCATCTTTTCGAATTGACCTGTATCATCTGGGGTGATGAATGCTGTCTTTAATTTTGCCTTATCGGTCAGTGGTATCTGCAGATATCCATGCGCCAGATCCAGAGTGGTGAAGAATTTCGCATTCCTTAGGCCTTCCAGAAGGTCGTCTATCCTTGGTAATGGGAACTTGTCCTTAACTGTTTGAATGTTGAGTCTCCTATAATCTACCACCAGACGATGATCTCCAGTTTTCTTCCTCACAAGTAGGACGGGACTAGCGTAGGGTGATCTAGTTTCCGTGACTATTCCATTGTCCTTCCACTCTCTGACAATCTCCCTGATTGCTTCGCGTTCACTTGCAGTCGTCTTATACGGTCTCAGACAGACTGGCTTGCTTCCATCAACCTCCTTAATGTCCATCTTGGTGACATCGGTGCACCCTAATTCCTCCATGCCAAGAGCGAAACAGTCTCTATACTCGTTTACTACATCTAGGATTTCTTGTCTCTCTTTCGAAGTCAGAGAATGATTGACGTTGATGTCCTCAGGCAGTATGGGGCGCTTACGTTTCATTTGGTCTTGTCCTTCCCTCTTCTCTTCATTTTTAGTCTGAAACGAATCCTCTGCGACGTCCAGGTTAACAACAATATCATCAAGGTTCAGTAGTTCAACTCGCCCTACACATTGGTTCTTCCTTACTCTCAACTTGCCCTTGCCAGCTGAGATGATGGGTACGGTCGTCTTTCCATCGACCACTTCCAATAGGGAATCGACACAGGCGTCATCTACTCCTGTAAACAATACATATCCGTCCTTTACCTCGTCTGTGATTGCACTTGTAAAGTTAATGGAGTCGCTCTCCAACTGAACAGTTTCGGTTGCTCTCAGTTCGATGCGACGCGACTTGATTTCTTCTTGCAGATTAGCAAACGGAAATTCGGATGAATAGCCAATATGCAAGTTTTTACCAATTCTGGCGAAGGATACGTAGGGCAGATCTGTCCATGTTCTTCCAATTAATAGGTCATAGGGTTGGGCATCATCGTTGACAATGAATACAGTGATTTCCCTTCCGACGATGCCATCAATCTCCAGGTCGACTGTCGTCTTCCCAACGGTCCTGGCAGCTGGTGCAGTCTGGTTACCGATGCCGTACAGACTAGTCGAGTCTGGTTCGATGTCGACGCTGATCCTCCTTGCGACCGATTCTCTCATTAGACAACTGCTGCTCCCGGTGTCTATCATTGCCTTCACGGTTTCCTTGTTGTCGATCTTGACATCCTTCAAATATACATCTGGCGGGACAGTCTCCAGTCCTTCGACTTCCAGGTTGGCTACTTTTAGTCCTTCTTTGGGTCTTGTGCAATTCCTTTCCTTGTGTCCCGTTTGACCGCATCCTCGGCATGTCAACGTAGTCCTGGGTGCTGGGCAGTCTCTGGCAATGTGTCCAAACTGATTGCAGTTGAAGCACTTCGGTTCTCCCATGTCGTTTCTGATCGTACGGTTGACCATTCTCCTCAAGGTGTTAGGGTACGTTTCACTGATTTCGTTCCTTGCAGCGTCTTGACCCGAAACATTCGTTTCTTGTTTAGTCTCTTTAACTTCGCTTTGGTTGGGGAATCTCGCAGATTTCTGCTGAAACGACGGTGGTATGAGGTGTTTCGCATTCCAATGCGGAGGTCCCATCTCGGTGCGAACATTTTCGTACTCGTCCAGTTTATCCGCCAACTCATCTGGGTTGTTTAACTTGGTCCAATCGTCAATGAGATGATTACGCAGCACATTTGGAACTTTTTTCTTTAGCTGGTTAGTGACGGACAAATCCTTTAGGGCGTCGAAATTTTCCACGTTCATTCCTTCGATCCATTCGTTGAAATATCCTCGCAATTCGAAAGCGAAGTCTCTCCAGGAACCCTTTTGAGATCTCTCGTGCTTCTCGAATTTTTGTCTGAATTGTTCGGGGCTCAACTTGTACCGTTTTAGGAGCAACCTTTTCACGAACCTATAATCGCCGCTTTGTTCTTCTGTCTCCCGAGCGATTAATTGAGTCATTTCGTAAGGTAGCAATCCTAGGAGGCTGAACGCCCATTGGTCTTCATCCAATCCTAGTCGCTTTGCCTGTCTTTCGAAAAGAATTAGGTAAAAACTCAAATCATTGTCCTTCGACTCGTACTTGGGCATCAGTTTACGTATCTCGTAATGTGCGTCATTGCTGGTACTTCGAGACGTATCGTTGTTTCCGCGTGTAGTCTGGATGCGCAGCTTCTCAAGCTCGAATTCCATTACCATTTGTTCTTTTCGTTCCCGTTCGATTCGTTCCCGATCCTCGATTCGTTTCCGATCCTCGATTCGTTCCCGCTCCTCGATTCGTTCCCGATCCTCGATCAGTCTCCAACAGTTGCTTTGCGAATTTTTCTTCGTAAGATTGGCTATTCAAAATAAGGTGTTTTAAGTCCACGATCCTGCTCTCTGGCGGTACTACCTCGCCGAGTTCATACGCCAACTTGCTCAAATCGCATTTCCTTACTTTCGCTAAATAAGTCATGTTTTTCAAAAGGAAAAATAAACAAAGCAAAAATTTTAAAATAAACAAATAAAACTGACTAAACCAGATACGTACTGTTTCAATTATTTCTTTAAACGAAATCAACTTTTCTTTAGAAATTTTGAGACAATACTTTTTTTTTCTTTTTACCGCGATACTTTGCGATAATACTTTTTATCGAGATGATTTTGCAATAATACTTTTACCGCGATACTTTGCGATAATACTTTTATCGAGATGACTTGCAATAATACTTTTACCGCGATACTTTGCGATAATACTTTTGTCGAGGTGACTTGTAATAATACTTTTAGGAATAGGTAATTAAATTTCGTACATACCATGCAACTCCTCTTACGTTGATCGGTCACCGCGCCACGTCCTTCTCGTTTCCAAATTATTCCAGTGAATCTTCAATTTTCTTCAGGACTATCCCACTTCTGAATTTCTGTTGGCTTCCGTAGGCGTTTCTTACTGGGAAAAAGAAAGAGAGGATCCAATGAAATAATTTAGTAGCGTTTATTAAAACAAAATCATAATAGTGAACAACACATATAACAGAGAGTACCGTCGTCTTCCGGGTATTCCTTCTACTGGGGAGCTCGGATTCTATATTCTGTGCGTTTATAATCTGTTTATCTGTGGCTCTCTGGTCGGGATGGCGCCTACACAGCCAATTACCGCGGATGCCCTAAGTTTCCAAGAGTTCATCAGCAACAGCCAAGATACCCTGGTCAGTACAAACCTAACAACCCAATTCCGATTTCAAAAAGATCTGAAACACTGCCGAAAATTGTAGAACAACAAAACAAAAGCAATGCTGAGGTTGCGACAAGAAAAACTTCTCGTTCTGAGACTAAGGACCTGTGTGAAAAATTGATGCAAGTAATCAAAACATACCTACAATGAATTGCAAATTGCCTTTTAAAATTATTGCTTGGAATTGTAACAGAATCAGATAAAAGAAAGAAGAATTATTTCACTTTTTAGAAGATAACTCAATACACATTGCTTTGCTCAGTGAAACTCACCTTAAACCCTCAATTGATCTAAAATTCAGGAACTATCAAACCATTAGAACTGACCGAATTACAGGAAAAGGTGGGGGAACAGCCATCATTATAAAATCCTTTTTTAAATATAAAAATATGCCGATTCATACTTAAAACTTGGGAAATACTTCAATTTTGATAAAACCAGGTGGAAAAACCCTCTTGCAAATCTCAACAATTTATAAGAAGCCTGATGCACCATTATTGGAAGAAGGAAGATTTGAAGCAACTGATAAAACACAACCACGCAATAATCGTTGCAGGAGACTGGAACTCCAAACACCCTCTTTGGGGATGAAGGACTTCTAATAACAGCGGAATTGTGCTGCACAATTTCTCTGAAAGAGAAAGCCTCGACATTGTCGCACCTTCGTCACCTACGCATTACAGTCCACTCGGCAATCCCGATTTCCTAGACTTCGCTGTTTTTAAAAACATTTCCTGGACCGCAAAGGTTCCATCGACGATTTATCATCTGACCATCTCCCTGTAATCTTTTAATTGAATTGTCCAAAGGATGAATTCACAACCCAGCTCAGCCGAGTAACTAATTGGGTACATTTTTAACGAGATCTAATCTCCACCACGCCCCCCCCCCCCCGACTCCTCTTGAAAACTGAAGTAGACATTGATTCAGTAGTTGGAATTTTAAACGAGAAAATTAATAATAGCTATTCGAAAAACACCATAGTCTCATCTTCCAAATTAATAAAGAACCCAAAAACCAAAGCCTTAATAAGGGAGAAAAATAAAGCTAGGAAAAGATGGCAATCAACCTGGGATCCAGCTTGGAATAGTTTTTTAAGCAAACTTGAATCGAGCCCAACAGACTTCTGGAAAAAAAAAAACAAAACCCATTAGGAAAAAACTGACAAAATCTCTAGTTTAAATGCAAATGGAAAAACCTTGCTGACCGACCAAGAAATTGGAAATGATCTTTCAGAGCATTTTTCCGAACACTTTTCCAAGGTGGAGGATGAGGTTCCGTCTTACCTAACAGATAACACTTGTCAACATCCCCAAGAGAATATACTATCAATGACAACGCCAATTGAAGTCAAGGAAGTGATTAAAAACCTAGGTAATCACAAAGCTCCTGGCCACGACAATATTACGCCGCAAATGACTAAAAACCTCCCCATCAAATGGATAGTTTTCCTCGCTGTGATCTTCAATTCTGCATTACACCCTTGATACTTCCCGAAGACATGGAAACATGCCATTATCATAAACATTTTTTAAAAAATGACCTGTCATATCACCTGAAGATCTCAGACCAATCAGCCTTCTCTCTACCATCGGTAAGGTTTACGAGAGGATTGTTCTTCGCAGATTGCAGACATACATGGATTCTATTAACTTTATCATTCCTCAACAATTTGGATTCAGAAAAGGACACTCCACAACCCACCAGCTAATCACAGTAATAGACATCCAAATAAGAAAGTCCCACAACGAGGCAGTAGGTGCTGTTTTTCTAGACTTTACCAAAGCCTTTGATAGAGTATGGCACGATGGCTTGATAACAAAATAACAAAATATCAATTTCCAAGGGATTTGAACAAATTCTTGAAAAGCTATCTCCAGGACAGGACCTTTTCAATTAAGTAAGGGAATTATATAACCACGGCAAAACCAACTCAGATTGGAGTCCCTCAAGGCTCCTTGGACCCTACCTATTCAACATCTACATCAACGATTTCCCTCCACATCCAAAATGTCAAACAAAACTTTTCGCAGATGACGCAGCAATTCTAGCAAACTCCATATCACTAGGAATAATAACTACGCAACTCCAAAATCACATAAACAGTATAACCCAAATGGTGCAATGATAGGAAATTAGACATCAACCCAAAAAAGTCTCAGGCAATAATTTTTCTTCCACTAGACAATAAAAAATTCAAGCCACAATCCATCCTAAAGGTAAACCAGAGCCCTATTAACTGGACTGACAGCGACAAATATCTTGAATTTACCTTAGATTCCAAGTTGAAATTCAACATGCATGTCAAAAATATCATAAAGAAAGCAAAAATAACATTATCAAGCCTGTTCAACTATAGAAGCAAATTGACTACAAAACAAAAGTTTACTCTATACAGAAGTTGTATCCTCCCGATAGTAACATACGCACTCCCAGCTTGGTGCAAATCTACTTATATATTTGCCTTATTCTGTCTGTTTGTTTGTCTGTTTGTCTGAAGCTCACGGATAGAATGCGCGCTCATTGGCTGCCAGGGAACACGTGTCCTCCCTGCCCCCCTCTAGACAACCCTGTTATTCAAAAACCATACATCCAATCGCCATGAAATTCTGGGATATTATTAGGTATATCCCCGGAAAGGTTTTCGAAAAATAATTTCTTGAATATCTTGAATATCCTTAGAGTTATTTGCAGAATTGTAGATATAACTCGCAAGCAGCGCCGCCAGACGGTGATGAAAGCAATGGGGAGGTAACGCCATCTATGTTTGATTTTTTAAACTGTTTATATTTCTGAAGAAAAATTGCGATTGAATTAAAAGGGGGGAATTGTTAGGTTTATTAATTCAAATAATTTTTCTCTGTGTAAATAATTATGTAAATATATTAATAAATATAAATTGATGATGATAATATTAGCTAGCATATGTTAATTAACAATTTGGCAACGTAGTTAGTGCCTTCTTGATCCTTTCTTGTTTTTTGTATTTCTTCTTAATCCTTAAATTTTACTTTTGTACTTTCTATGCATAAAGATAATATTAAAAAATATACTATATAACATTTTTCTCTTTTTTTACCCCCAAAAACACCAACAGGGATGGTATAGTTGCATAAATGATACAAGTTTTATAACAGGTTTAAATATGGTCAAATATAATTGGAAATTTTAGTATAATATGTAAATTAATAGATCACACGCTCTCTATTTATAACACTATCATCCCTGTTTGTTGAGAGGGGTGAGAAAACTTTGACATTGTGTATCAAATACAGTTAAACCTGTCTATAGCGCTCCCTCTTGGGACTCACCAAAATAGGGTGTTATAGAGAGGGGCTGCTATAGACAGGTTACTTTTAATGTAAATCGCATCGTACTACGTATTTAAAATCGGGCGCTATGACCACCCAAGTCAACGTTTTTAAAATATATTCGCACTCGGGTAAACCCCGGGCGTTGCCCGGGCCATTCGTCTAGTATATTATAACCACAGACAAAAATAGGATAAACGCATTTATGAGAATCTGCCTTCGGACAAGTATAGGAGCTCCATTCAACCTATCAAACAAGATACTGAAGGAGGACTTGAACCAACCCGATCTAGAAGATATGTACCAAACTTCCGTTAAGAAATTATACCTTCAAATGCAAAATTCAAATAATCCAACCATACAAGATATTCTACAAAATAAAGGAGATATCAATCCCTGAATCCGACGACCCGGCTCTGACACTTAGTTAAGAGCTCATCGCCCAACAGCTGCCCTCCTGCAAGGTCCGGGGGGGACCCCCTCTACTCCACCAACTCGCCATGTGTAAAAAGCCAGAACTAGGTGACTCGCGAGCTGTGCTCGAATGTAACACCTGTAAATTGAGACGAAATAAATAAATAAAAAGTATAACATTCAATTTTATTATTTCTGTGAAAAATAGCACTTCGGCCAGTTGGAGTTTTTTATTTTCTCAACGTTTCAACAAAACCATTTTGTCTTCGTCAGGAGAAATAAATAAAAAATAAAGCATTTGGCAAGGCGTTAAAAATTGTTCTGAGGTTGCAAGGGCGTTCTCACGTGATTTTACATTATTTTACAAAATAAACAATTTCTACTGCCCTTGCTGCAATGGAAAAATTAATAGAAGGGCCTGGCTCATCAGTGGTGAACCCTCCCAGCGGTTTCGCCAGTTTAATCTACCATACCGGTGTTATATTGCATTTTTCGATCTTCCTTTTATAGTGATACTGTTGGTAGACTCTTGGAATGGGTATTTTAGATGAACTATGGACATAAGATTTGAGGACAGCAGAATTACATACAATTATAAATATACAGTTAAACCTGTCTATAGCACCCCCTCTTGGGACTCACCAAAATAGGGCGCAATAGGAAGGTCACTTTTAATGTAAATCGCATCGTACTACGTATTTAAAATCGGGCGCTATAGAGAGGGTGTGCTATAGACAGTTCACTTTTAATGTAAATCGCATCGTACTATGGATTTAAAATCGGGCGCTATAGAGAGGGTGTGCTATAGACAGGTCACTTTTAATGTAAATCGCATCGTACTACGTATTTAAAATCGGGCGCTATAGAGAGGGTGTGATATAGACAGTTCACTTTTAATGTAAATCGTATCGTACTATGGATTTAAAATCGGGCACTATAGAGAGGGAGGTGCTATTTAGAGGGGGCGCTATAGACAGGTTTAACTGTATATCTATTTTTATACATTTTTGTTTATTCTTGAAGATTGAAATTGCGTGGCCGGCATTCATTGTTCTTGATTTAAGAGACACTTGTCGGCTAGTTAGAGTTTTAAACACTAGTGGTCGAGTGTCTCTTATTTTAAGATATTTTGTTTTTTAAAAAGAGGAATTTTCAAAAGTAGAGTCTCCCCATAAGAGAACAGATCCTAAAACATAGCTAAGCCTCCCCCGGAAATTTAATTATTATTATAGACTTTAACACGAAGCAATAACGTGCCATCTATACATATAAAATGAAAGGATTTAAGCACGAATGTTTCTTTTATACATAATACAAACTTCTACTGTCTTTACTGCGATGAAAAAATATATTGGGATGGCTTGGCTCATCAGTGGTGAACCCTCCCAGCGGTTTCGCCAATTTAATCTACCAGACCGCTTTTCAGAGCTCTAATACTGTATTGGACGATTCTGCTTATATATGCTACACTGAAGGGTGGAATCTCAGAAATGGTTTTCAAGAAGACTATGGACATAAGCTTATAGGACAGTAGAATTACATTCAAATATTTGCATCGAGCAATGCTCTTCCGCAAACAATAAAGACAAGGTCAGTTAGGTATAAATTAACACAAATCAATATATAATGTCAGTAGGCCAAGTCATGAGATTCTTTCAACTGAAACTGAACCTCTGATGAGAGACCACATCCAGGAGGTTTTAGTCATGTTTTTAGGGTAGGGTCTCTTATTGGAGACTGTTCTATCTACTTAGTAAAAATACTTTTCCACTTTCTAAAAAATATATAAACTTTCTAAAGGGAGTCGGTGGTCTAAACCGTTGGTTTTCGATCGCTACGACCCGGGTTCGATTCCCGCATTGGGCACTTTTTTTCTGATTAAAAAAAAAAATGCTCCAATGGCCCCCGATTCTTGCAAAAGTCAAAGAGTCGGTGAACAAGTGGGTAACGCCCTCGATTCCCGACAGTTATGAACCGGGATTGAATCCCACGTTAACATTTTGTTTAATATGTGAATAACCTTCCAATAGTATTCATTGTTGCAAATATCATAAACTAGGTTGTTCTTTTTAAGCGGTACCTAATAAAGTGATTTTGGAACCGAATTGCAAAAGTCAAACTCCACCAGCGAATGCAAGTAACCAAATGCGGCTCTGGCATATTTGTAAGTGCAAAGTCGAACTGCTTTTCACACAATGTAGACATGTGGTGCACTTACAGTAAAAGCAGTCGCCTACTTCCACCCACCATGATTATAATGGCCTGTACCACGTGTACTAGAAAAGCAAAATTGCTTTTGACATGTGTAGACAAACAACAACAAAAAAGCCTTTATTTAGGGTCACTGACCCTATACAGGATTCACCAGAGGTATGCATAAGAACAAAGCAGTGAGACAACGGAAATAGCGATATATACAGAGTAAAAAGAGAAAGAAAAAAAAAAACAAGAAAAGGAAAAAAAAAATAATAATAATAAGAAAGAGGGAAGCAAGAAATCAACACAAAAAGAGTAGCAGTAAGAAAGTGAGGAGTGAGTATCACTTGGCCTTCTTCTGAGATATGGACTTGTGGAAGACATGTGTAGACATGTGGTGTACTTACAGTAAAAACAGTCACCTACTCCTAGCCACCATGATTATAATGGCCTGTACCACGTGTACTAGGGATAAGCAAAACTGCTTTTTATATGTGGAGACATGTGGTGCACTTACAGTAAAAGCAGTCACTTACTTCTACCCACCACCGTTTGGTTTACGACCACTACGACCCGGGTTCGATCCCCGCATTGGACACTTTTTTCTGTTTAAAAAAAAATGCTCCAATGGCCTCCCGATTCTTGCAAAAGTCCAACCCCACCAGTGAGTGCAAGTAACCAAACGGGGCTCTGGCACATTTGTAAGTGCAAAGTCGAACTGCTTTCACATGTGTAGACATGTGGTGCGCTTACAGTAAAAAGCAGTCGCTAACTACCCACCATGATTATCATGGCCTGTACCACGTGTACTAGGGATAAGCAAAAAAAAAAAAAAAATGATTGTACCACGTGTACTAGGGACAAGCAAAAAAAAATTCTAAAATACTACTACATTCTTTACTTTTTTAAATACTTTCTACTTTGTAAAAATACTTTCTGCTTTCTAAAAATATTTTCTGCTTTCTAAAAATACTTTCTGATTTCTAAAAATAAGGCATATTTTAAAGCGGTCGTATAAAATAACATGTCAAAAGACGTTTGATTTTTTTTTTTACCTATCTTTTTAGTCTAAATTAGACAAGATCTTGGAGGCCGCGCTCGTAAAGAAGTTCAAGAACTCTTCTTGGTTCTCTGTACAGGGATCTTTTGTCCTTTCCAATGCAAATTAGTAAATGTTGGGGAGTGGCCTCTTCAAGACGTTTGATAAAAAAAAAACTAATCATTTACCTTATTCTTAACTAATCCATGAGTAAGCTTAAATAATTTAGTCAAATGGCCAGCTAATTATGAATTTGCATGTATCTATTTTTAGTTTGTTAAATTACAAAAGAGTTTTTTGGTGTCACTTGTTGTGTTAGTAAGAAATTGTTGTTGTTGTTGTCGTGTCCAAAGAAGAGTCTCAGATGTCTCCATGCATCTCCATCACAGCAGCAGCAATATCCACTATCTTAGTAAGAAGTAAATAGACCTTAAAAAAAAGAAATTTCACCATCAAATTATACATACAAAGCCTTTATTGAGACTCTCTGGTCTCACACAGATTCTCCATTATATGAGAAGGGATATTATATAAGTAAAAAAATAAATTTAAGAAAGATCCAGTCAATTCGACATGTCTTTGATTTTCAAGGCCTTCATGTAAAATTTATATACATTTAATGTGAATGACCTATTATATGACAGGTTAGGTATTAAGTAATATAATGAGGTCTGAGCAATTCCTGGGAGAAGCAAATCTCTTTCTAAGTCAAGAAACGAACATTCCAACATGTTAGTGTTCTGCCTTGGTTATCTTCTTCTTTCTTATCACCACTCAATCATATTAGGGTATCAAGTTGTGACCCTTGATGGTGTCTGTTTGACAACCATCATGACTGGGTGAAGTAGAATGTGTCTGCCTTTGATATTAAGACTGGGAGCGCTACTCAGTGGCAGGCCGATGCCTTGGCTATGCTTTTACATAGTGTACAATATATATCTTCTGATTTTAAGTGTTTTATTATAATTTTCTATGGCACTTTTGCCTATATTTTGTCAATAAAATATGTTATTTGTCATTTATCTTCGGTCGTTGATTTATATATAGCTTCCCCAGCAAGCCCTTTCTCTCCCCCTTGACACATTGTAAATAACATTGCTGATTATTGTAACTATTGTATATACCCTCTTCTACTTGGAGAAGTTGTATAAGAACAAAGGGTCATAACAGGGACTTTTGTTGTTGTTATTACTGTTATTCTTGTATGTACCCTACATTTCTGTGCTTGGAGAATCCGTGTAAGACTGAATTGTCTTAATAAACCTTTTTGTTGTTGTATAATTTTCTATGTAGAATTCTTATATGTGCTAAGAAGCGTTTAAGTGCCAATAATCCATCAAATTATATGGTGAATAGATTTTTTGTTTATTTTGATGAGAGTATGATCTATTTTTTAAATACACTTTTTGTAAACATCAACATTACCATACCTGTTTTGAAAATAGAGCAATCCATAAATAAATCTTTAAATAAAAAGGCATATATTGGATCAAAATATCATTTATTTTACCAATATTTCAGTTGGCTGAACGCTAACCTATATCAAGGTATTATAACATATTTAATGTGTGTCAGCAACAAACTCAGCGTCACATAACGTCAACAGAATTAATGCTAATAATGATAATGTTGAATTAAAACATGATCTGTTGACGTTATGTGGCGCTGAGTTTGTTGTTGACACACATTAAATATGTTATAACACCTTGATAAAGGTTAGTGCTCAGCCAACTGAAATATTGGTAAAATAAATGATATTTTGATCCAATATTTGTCTTTTTTATTAAAAATTACCATAACTATAAGATTATAAACTCAAAAGTAGATTTTCTTCTATAGAACAAGTTTATTTCGCTATCTTTCAGACATTGTTCTTCAACGGGCTATAGACAAGGTGTGATGTATGCAACTATATAGACGTACATTGAGAGCCAAGATATATACAAATTTGTACCATATGTCACACCTTGTTTTTACGCACGTTAAAGAACGATGTCGTTCGAAAGCTAGCGAAATATACATGAAGAAGCTCCTTTTGAGTAATCCTTATACACTTTTTTATTTCATATTTTTACAATTAAATTATCAATATATATGTGGTAACATCCAACATGTCTCGTCCTTTTGTATAATCCCAATCACGCCTGAAACTACTCTAAACATTGTGGCCACCACGACTGCAACCAACATGCTACACTAAAGTCATCCTAAAGAACAACAAAACTACGTTACTACATATATATATTGAGATATATTTAAAAACTCATACATTTTATTTGTCATTTTTAACCAAGAAACATATATATACATATTTTATACACACATAAGCTTATTTTACATTATCTATCTATATATATATAATCTAAATGGAACTTACATGTGACATGTGACTGACATGTGATGTATTTACACATAGGTTACCTATCTAAAATATATTTAGTTGGTGGTAGATATAATAAAGTTAAGCAATTCTTCGCAGAGTGAAAATTGGGCGATTCTTGGTTTGCTTCTTCTCAGCCAGGAGGTGAAAACGTCTTTTTTCAACGGGATTACATACCTGGATAGGTAGATTAGTACTTCTATCAGCGCATGGCAATTTGTCTTTGGGTAGAATCCATCCCAGTTGTTTCCAATAGCTTGTTGTCTGTAGTCATCTGCTTGTACTTTGAAGGCTACGCTGTAGATACCACCGTCTACCGTAGCGCGTGACAAGTTAAAATCAATTATTGTAGCAATCCATCCACTTGGATCAATTGAATATTCATCATCGTCTACCTTGTAGATTAATTCAGTTCGATTTGATTGCTGTAGAAGGATGTTCTTAAGATGTAGATCTCGATGTTCGAATTGCAATTCACGCTCAGCTGCTAATAGAGAAAGAGCGATTTGTCCAATGATACTGAAAATTTGCTTTGGTGTTAGAGCATTTTCTTTAACGACATCATAGAGAGGTTGCCCAGCGTATTCCATGTGATGGACCATATAGAGTTTCTTGGTATTACTTGATTGATTCAATGATTCCATCTCAACATCCCAAACCACCCAACAGCCAAGAAGGCTGGAGAATCCTGATGTTTTGTTATGTTCGTTATCCCTCAGTTCTGATAGATATTTGCTTATCAGTAACTCTCCTTTTACTTCCTCAAATTCTCTCTTATCTTTTTCCTGAAATAATGCTACTTTAAAAATGGACGTATTCAAAAGTTGGTAACACTTAGCGAAGGATCCGCTTCCGATAAGTCTCAGGTTTCTTCTCTCTTTATCGAAGATTTCGTTGAAAGTGATTGGATGTTTTTTTGTACATTCTCTCAGCAAATTTAGTAGGCTTTCAATGGAAGATTCTCCTAAGAATATTCGTAGGTCTTCGGGAATGTTATTGCTATTTGTTCTATGGCTGCTTCCGGGATCGTTTTGGATTCTTTTACGAGAAGTTTGTTGGGGCCTATGGAAATGGGCGAGGACTTCGACAGATTCTGGACTTATGACAATGACTGATGAAGTATTGGTGTCCTCATTGTCTTCAGACCTGGAAAAGAGCGTAGGTTCATCCTTCCGCGGCATCTTATCACGACGTTGTTCAATCACGGCCTAACCACCGTCCGCAAATACTGGTGTTGTTTACTTTTGTCTGCAGAGTTCTTTCACCTAAATTACTAAATACACAGACCTTTCTCTTATCACAAAATTCTCATAAACATTTTTTATACAACTATTTTTTTTTTGCACAGATCTTTCTTGATAATAATTTTTTATAAATAAGTTGCAAAAATAAAGCGATTTTTTTCTTCTTTTTAATAAATAATAAAAAACATTCGTAGCAAATTTTAAATAAACGATCAAAATATTCTATCGTTAAAAAAAAAATATGAATAAAGCCAAAAAAATTAACTTCTTCATGAAATATTTGATCTTCTTATTTTAAATAAATCTTTAGTTTATATAGATTTATATCAAAATATAGTATTTTAATACGCTGAAATGTTATTTAGAATACAATATATTATAAATACATCTTTTCCATCATTTATTATTGAAAATTTATAATTTTGATAAAACTATTAAATATTATAAGCGTATTTTGAAAATCATATAAACAAATTTTTGTAAAATTTACATATTTACTTATCAAACGAATTCTACGGTACGTGATTAGCAATTATAAGAAAATTAAAAATTCCATTCTTCAACCATCTTGTGAAAAAAATGTTCTACAGGTATTCTTTCCAAGTTAAAAAATAACTTTATTAGATATTACTCAAAAAGAACAAGCTAACTTATGATATATACATTAAATAATATGTATAGGCTCTTTTCATAAACTTTTTATTTAGATTTTTTATATTGTCCCAGGTCTGGACTTCAAGTCTAGACCAGATCCTGAAGGCCTCTTTATCACCTTGATGACCACAGCTGGGTCGGTGTAGATGTCTGTTCGGCAATGCCCGATGTGATGTGTTCTGGGATCACTGGAGAATCCTGACATTTGGTGCAAATCAGAAAGGTTTTGAATCCACATGTATTTACATATTTACATGGTTAGAATCTTGTGCAGGATCTTGAATTCGCAATGTTCTTCTAAGATGAGCTGTTATCTTTTTTTTTTTTTCTTGGTACGTGTTTCTATTGTTTTTTTTTTTCCACAATGTTTGTTCTTAATTTATATAAGAGTTGGCTTAGCTTGGGTACGGATATTCTAATAAATGTTGGAGATGGACACATTTTAAGAAGGTTTCGAACAGGTCTTCTTTCTTATCTCCATTCATATTAGGGTATCAAGCTTGTAGAGATTGTTGATGGTGTCTGCTGGGGATGTGTCTTCTTCATTCTTATCTCCACTCAATCATATTAGGATATCAAGCTTGTAGAGATTGTTGATGGTGTCTGCTGGGGATGTGTCTTCTTCATTCTTATCTCCACTCAATCATATTAGGGTATCAAGCTTGTAGAGCTTGTTGATGGTGTCTGTTGGGGATGTGTCTTCTTCATTCTTATCTCCACTCAATCATATTAGGGTATCAAGCTTGTAGAGCTTGTTGATGGTGTCTGTTGGAGATGTGTCTTCTTCTTTCTTATCTCCACTCAATCATATCAGGGTGTAAAGCAGGTTGATGGTGTCTGCTGGGGATGTGTCTTCTTCTTTCTTATCTCCACTCAATCATATCAGGGTATCAAGCTTGTAGAACTTGTTGATGGTGTCTGCTGGGGATGTGTCTTCTTCTTTCTTATCTCCACTCAATCATATTAGGGTATCAAGCTTGTAGAACTTGTTGATGGTGTCTGTTGGGGATGTGTCTTCTTCTTCTTTCTTATCTCCACTCAATCATATCAGGGTATCAAGCTTGTAAAGATTGTTGATGGTGTCTCCTGGGGATGTGTCTCTTCTTCTTTCTTATTTCCACTCAATCATATTAGGGTATCAAGCTTGTAGAGCTTGTTGATGGTGTCTGTTGGGGATGTGTCTTCTTCTTTCTTATCTCCACTCAATCATATTAGGGTATCAAGCTTGTAGAGCTTGTTGATGGTGTCTGCTGGGGATGTGTTTCTTCTTCTTTCTTATCTCCACCCAATCATATTAGGGTATCAAGCTTGTAGAACTTTTTGATGGTGTCTGCTGGGGATGTGTCTTCTTCTTTCTTACCTCCACTCAATCATATTTGGGTGTCAAGCTTGTAAAGATTGTTGATGGTGTCTCCTGGGGATGTGTCTCTTCTTCTTCCTTATTTCCACTCAATCATATTAGGGTATCAAGCTTGTAGAGCTTGTTGATGGTGTCTGTTGGGGATGTGTCTTCTTCTTTCTTATCTCCACTCAATCATATTAGGGTATCAAGCTTGTAGAGCTTGTTGATGGAGTCTGCTGGGGATGTGTATTCTTCTTCTTTCTTATCTCCACTCAATCATATTACGCTATCAAGCTTGTAAAGCTTTTTGATGGTGTCTGCTGGGGATGTGTCTTCTTATTTATTATCTCCACTCAATCATATTAGGATATCAAGCTTGTAGAGATTGTTGATGGTGTCTGCTGGGGATGTGTCTTCTTTCTTATCTCCACTCAATCATATTAGGGTATCAAGCTTGTAAAGCTTGTTGATGGTGTCTGCTGGGGATGAGTAGAGCTCATCAATGGATGAATCAATAAAGTCAATAATGTGTTTTGGGGTTACAGATTGACACTTAGTACATAGTGGGAAAACCTTGCAACCATTCTGTCATTGTCCATAGATGACCAGACTTAAGTCTGGAAATCAAAGACTGTTGTTCTCTTGAGAGAAAAGAACCAGTCACCCAGTCATGATGGTTGTCGAGCAGGTTCTTATGCCGAATATACTTTACAGAATTCATATCGAATTCCCACAGCCAATAATTTTTATTCTTCAAATTAAAAGAAACTTTGGCCAGTAAAAAAGATTTACTAATATATACACACATACACAAAAGCCTTTATTAGGGACTTGCCCCATACAGATTCTCCCAATTGGGTAAGGTAATAATCATCTTGTGTTATTTACATAGAAATTGAACTGGCTTTACTCTTCGTCTCAAAGTCATTCACTTGTTGACTGGTCCTTACATAATGGTGATCTAAAAAAATTATAGTAAGCTATTGCCTTAGATTTGTTTGCTGATATTTTTAAAAGCAATACGTAGGGTGAAGTGTTGGTACATTTAATTTGTTGATATAGGGCCTTCCTTTCTGCATCAAGGGATGTACAATTAAGCAGGTAATGGGGGGGTTCTTCAGTAAATAGTATTCTCGATTGAGCTATACGATTTACTAATATATAATAAGATAAATGATAATAATCAATAATTATTGATTGATGTAGCTATATTTTTCGCAAATCAACTTCCAACCAAAATAAATGATCTTCAGAACAAAAGCTTCTTATTTGGAATGTTTGTATATATGCCTCCATGTCTTGGAAATGTTGAAGCTACAGTACTTGGAGACATAGTGCATCTCCTGAGAATACCATGGACTGACAAACTGAGCAATGAAGATGTCTTAAAAATGATCAAGAAGGGATATGGCCATCTGAAGTGGATTGAAAGGAGGAGCATTTATTAATTCCTGGTCTCTTATGGAGGTGGTCGCTTACTAGAGGTTGGAATAGAACAGGACAAGTCTATCCTGGGGCTTACGGGAAAAATATCACTGTGTCACCAGAAAAGAAATCCAAATCGTTGAAACTATAAAAAAAAAAAAAACACGAGAACTTAAAACAAATTGTGAAAAAATAGTACAAATGTGATATTGTACTGGGATAAGGTGTATAAATTAAAAAAAAGGCATCTCCTTATCGTGCAACTGAAAGTTGCTGATGGCTTGCGCCATATATCGGAATAAATATCAACTATTATCGTTTTTCATATTGTGTAGCGTTCTCACGCAATTCTGGACTTAACTACCCGTTTCATGATTTTTCAGGATGCCCCCAAAGACCAGCCTTTTTGGTCTTAGAGGTACAGTTTGCATCACACTGACAAGAGCCAACAGCCCGAAACACGTCCGTGGTTAACTTTTCTTGATTAATAAAGAAACGGTTTTTGGCCAAATCTGGAATAATAAAAAAAATCAACGATTAGTTGATATTTATTCCGATAGATGGCGTAAGCAATCAGAAACTTTCATTTGCACGATCAGGAATTGCCTTTTTTCTTAATTATAACGAATTATTGCATTATATCGATAAAATCCGACGATCTTTAAACCCAGAAGAAGGCTTTGTATCACGAACTTGATACGATATCATAGTAGGGACGTGGATAAAATACTTGAAAGATATACGTCCAGTTTTATAGAAATGTGTCTGAAAAAGGTCTTTGATGTGAAAAGAAATAATCCTATTTTTTTCTTAATTAAAAAAGATAATTTGAGATGTTATTCGATATGGTAAAACTTTTAACAACACATACCGTAACAGAAACAATAATTTAGTATAGAAACACAATAGAATTCATTATAATATCATTATTTTATAGCTTTTAAAGCAGGCCTGGCCAACCCGCGGTAACTTTCATTTCTCGTCTGTATATTCAAAAACAGAAAATATATTGAAATAATTATAATAATATTTTTACATAAAATATGTCCCACAATTTTTAAAATACATATTTGATTCCATAAAAAAGAAGAAAAAAGTTAGGAATAATGGTAATTAATAGAGAAATATTTTTTTATTTTAAATTGTTATTTTTATTCTAAAAAAGCAGCCGTAAATAATAAATAAAAACATTAAGCATCAAAGAAGTATTAAGTATTTTTTAAAAATACATTCTAAAGTAAAATTTTGATATAGTTAAAGTTTTTAGACCTTGTTTACGATTCCGTGCGGCCCGTGGCGTCATTTAGGTTGGCCAGGGCTGATTTTAAGAATAAATTCTTCACTTTTAAAAGTGAGTTCGTCGCTGTTAAAGGGGTGTTAACTCGGCGGCTCTTTTCGTTGATTGTTAACGTAAGCTTGAAGAAATTGTAGCCACACGATATGGATTTAATGTTTCTATATGGATAATACAAGAGCGCACACATCCACAGAAACATCTGTTAGTCTGTTAAGAAGCAGCGTGAAGTTTTGTCACCATATTCATATATGTAAACTCCACCTTTGCCGGTCCCAAGCCCGGATGAAAAAGGAGGAGGGGGAGCAGTAAAAAGCTAACTAAAAAACCTGGGCTCAGCTGGCACTGCTGATAGTACCCTGTAAGGTCTCCAGGGATACAGGATGAGTCTGTACTCCATGTTAGGAGTGGCTGCACATGGCGTCTGTTCCTCATGTTAGAGGCGGCCATTTCTTTTGGAGCTAAGTCGGCCTGCCACTGAGTAGTGCTCCCAGTCTTAATGATAAAGGTATTCTACTTCACCCAGTCATGGTGGTTGTCAAACAGACACATCAATAGGTCACAACTTGATACCCTGATATGATCGAGTGGAGATAAGAAAGAAGAAGATATATGTTAAATCCAATCGAATTTTCATTTAGCAGAATTAAAACATTGGTTGCTGCTTCCTCGATATCACGTTAGGTTATCACTGATGCAGCAATCAGTAGAATTACATCAGGAGACTGTGAAGGATGGTTTGCTCGCATTCACAAAAATTGCTTCCTGGCCACAAGAACACCAATTTATTCAATAAAATCTGTTTCTAATTTATTTCACAGTTATTTGCTACTGTATTAGTGTTTTGTACTTAATGTCAAATCATTCTTTATGATATTGCCTTTTGATATTTATACATAACAATCTTATTTTTAAAGATGACGAATTCACTCTTCTATATAGCTACAAAATATGCAAATCAGTTTGTTATTAGGCTAATTTGCATATTTTGAGATGATTAATGATGATATAATAATAATTTTCAATTATAATTATTGCACAAATAAATTCGGTTATTTTTTTCTTCTTTTTGTTTGTAAGAGCTTTTACGCTATGAATCTCTCAAAATGTATTTTATTTTTATATATTAGGAAATAAACAGTGGTTAACTACAAATGAAAACACCAAAAGGCGAATGTTTCTTTTCACAAAGAATGTTTCTTTTAACGTTAACTATTTTTCACAAGAGTCGTCTTTCTTGACCCTCACTACAAGATAGTTTTTTTTTTTGCTTATCCCTAGTACACGTAGTAAAGGCCATGATAATCATGGTGGGTAGAAGTAGGCGACTGCTTTTACTGTAAGCGCACCACATATCTACACATGTGAAAATCAGTTCGACTTTACACTTACAAATGTACCAGAACCCTGTTTGATTACTTGAACTCTCTCGATGGTGGGGTTGGACTTTTGCAAGAATCGGGGGCCATTGGAGCATTTTTTTTAAGACAGAAAAAGTTCTCAATGCGGGAATCGAACCTGGGTTGTAGCGGTCGAAAACCAACAGTTTAGACAATCCTTCCACAGACCCTCTAGAGAGTTTTTTAATATCTTATAAACAATTTTTAGACAATTTAAACAATTTTATTGATTCTTCTAATCAATTTTTACAAAGGTGGAAAATATATTGTGACGAAGAAATAATTTATTAATTAAATTATTCAATGAAACTATTCAACAGAGTATATAAATATATATTAATCTTTTATGTAAAATAATTATCAAAATATCTCTTTGCTTGCTTGCTCAAGATTCTCTAGCTGTAAATAGTTTTTGCTGACTTGTTAATAATTGTCGACTTGTCGCCGTGACGTCATCAATAAATACTTTTACATCTTAGGATATTTCAAGGCTTGATTTCTACGCTACAACTGGTGGAGAGACTGGACCGATACCCATTAAGAAATAAAAGAAAAATTGATTCTGTTGAACCAGAAGAAACTTCTATGAATGTAAAGAAGGAAGGTGCTCAGGTAAGCAACTACGTTGTTCAACATTTGCCAAGGAACCCTTCCATTTTCTCCGGGGAGGATGGTGAAGATCTTCAAAAATGGTTAAAAGGGTATGCACGTGTGGCAAAGTACAACCATTGGGACGAAACCCTTTGTCTTACTAAAGTTTATTTTTATCTGTCTGGAACTGCTCTCAAATGGTTCGAGAACAACGAAGAAAGCATACAGACTTGGAAGGAATTCACATCTCAATTAGAGAATGTGTTCGGAAAAAAAGAAAATTCAAAATTGCAAGCGGAGAAGAAACTTAAAACACGGGCACAATTAAAAGGTGAAAGTACCGAATTTTACATCCAGGATGTCCTGTGCTTGTGCAAAGAGGTTGATCCTCAAATGAGCGAGGAAGATAAAATCTCCCACCTCATGAAGGGGATAGCTGAGGAGCTTTATCAAGCACTCCTACCGAGGGATGTACAGAGCACCGAGCAATTTATTACAGAATGTCGCCGTGTTGAGGAGCTCCGTTGTAGGCGAGTTACCCCAACCAGATACGAGCGCCTACCAAATGTGGCGTCTCTCCGTGATCATGATGACAGGGCAGATCTGTCATCTATGATTAGGCAAATGGTTCGTGAGGAGGTACAGCGAGCATTAGCCTCTCCTCGAGAAGAACCAGAAATTTCTGCAATTAAACATATGGTGCAGCAAGAAATTGAAAAAACCATTGCGCCAATTTCTAGAAGTTTCCCTCAAAATAGAGCGCAAAGACCATTACCAAGCCCTAGGTACGAGTTCCAACCCAGAAATTTTCAACCTAGACCGCAGCAGCCGAAACAAGTAAACGGAAGACGCGATACCAACGAATGGCGAACCACTGAAGGTAAGCCAATCTGTTTCCACTGCGGACGCCCTGGCCACGTCGTGCGCTACTGCCGTGACAGGAGGAGAGAATATGAAGGAGAACAAACTTGGAATTACAAACAGAGATATAGGCAAGAGCCTAGAACATTCTATAATTCTCGGAGCAGCCAAGAGCCCAACGACGACCTGCCAAGAGAAAATATACGCCGCTACCGAAGCCCCTCTCCTTACACTGGCCGAAAAGGACACCATTAGTCTCCTGAGAGAAGACCCAGCCAGTCGCCTCGCCGTTCCTGTTAGGAAAAACTAATGAGACATTACTTCGGCCCATACAAAGTAACCCGAAAAATATCTGATGTGACCTATGAAGTTGAAACATTCGGAAACCAGCAAGGTCGTAGTAAAACAAAAGATTTAGTTCACATTTGTAGGATGAAACCATATTTAAACCCAGAGGACCAGGAGGACCACCTAGAAGAGGACCCAGAAGATGACTCGACAAACTTCCAGGAAGAAGACATCCCCACTGAACGAACACAACAACCACAGACCCGCGTAGAGATCTCAGGCCCTATCACCCGTTCTCGAGCCTTGAGACTGAGGATGTAAGTCTCCTTCTGAGCATCGGGTCGATGCTCTTTATAGGAGGAGGCTATGTGACGAAGAAATAATTTATTAATTAAATTATTCAATGAAACTATTCAACAGAGTATATAAATATATATTAATCTTTTATGTAAAATAATTATCAAAATATCTCTTTGCTTGCTTGCTCAAGATTCTCTAGCTGTAAATAGTTTTTGCTGACTTGTTAATAATTGTCGACTTGTCGCCGTGACGTCATCAATAAATACTTTTACATCTTAGGATATTTCAAGGCTTGATTTCTACGCTACAATATAATAAAATAGTAAATAAAAAGTAGATAAAATGTAGGGGAATATATATTTTACTTATTATTAAATAAGACGCGATATCTGTTGTATATATATTAATTAATTGTTACCACAGAGTGTGTGTAAGCTCACGGGTAAATAGGGGCTAACCGAAACAGAAAAAAGTTCCTTTGTTGAATATTATTTTTCCTTTTATATTTTGTTCTCTCTCTTATAAATCAATAAATATAATGTTTAATTAATAATTATTGGAATCAGTTTCATTAATAATTATAAACAAAGTCAACAATACCCCACAAGGGATGCTTACGTCAATAAACAACACTAAGATACTATATTACATAAACAATTGAATAATTACATGGTTTGAGTAGAGTTTAAAGAAGAAAATAAAGGACATTAAAATCATGCTTGGATTTACAACCAACTAATGAAATAAATACAAATAAATATACTTAGTTTGGCAATTACGGTTTTTTTTTTAACCAAGAGAGAAAATCATAGATATATGTGAGATCCTGTTGACTCACTATAATAATATTTCATTGTTGCTCCTATGTGAGATCCTGTTGACTCCTGTCAACTTACTTTGGGATTGTGGTATCTTGTGCTGAATGATGGGGTTGGTGAGATGGCGCAGTCGTTGGTCGAAAATGGTGGGTTTCCACAGGGGAAATAACGAACACACCTGGATAGGATAGAGCCTGGACTTCAGCGAAAAGAGAGGGAGTTGTGACTGGAGGAGGTACCTTGCCTTCCACATGATCGAAGAGAATTTTACCTTGATTGGAGCCTAGTTTGAGCACACCTTACAACTAGTCTGGTCAGCTACGTTCTGATAACTTTCTGTCCGAGATCTTCCTCGTTAACTCTCTATGCTTCTCATTGGTTGAGATCGTTCAACGTGGTTACTTCTGGTTGGCTGTTAGTTGTTCATGCTTAACTGTGATTGGTTTTTGGTACCTCCATTGTCGTCAGGATTGCCATCTTCCAGGAAGAAGAAGGTCTTTGAACTCTAGTTTTATGGGTCCTGGGCAGTGACCTTTACTTCCTGGATGATGCAATCCTGCTAATGGTTTATTCTCCCTTTTCGCGAAGCCTACTTTTATTAAAATCTTTGACCATACATTGCATAGGTTGTGGTGGGGTTGCATATTGCTATATACAAATTATTACATATATTTACAGAATTTTCTAAATTTAAAAGATGAGTGCTTACTATTTATAAACATAAAAAGATCCTTGTATTCAATGTTTTCCCGATTTCTGTAGTTCTTGAATATGTTATGATTTCTTCAGCAAGGGAGACTTCCCCACCTTGAGAGAGTTCTCCTCCAGACAAGGTCTTCACTTCACAGTTCCACACCGAGGAAGTACTTATAGATGTGGGTCTTGGTAGACGTCAGGATGGCCAGGGCGTCATCGTCTAGGTCATGCCCGAAGACCCAGCCCTGCAAGTCAGGGGGCCGCCCGATTATGGTAAATGGGCCTACAGAGTAAAAGATATAGATGGAAAATTTGCCGGGAGGAAATTGATCCATAGAATGGCGTCAGGTTTTGACGTTTATTTTGACGGGAGAGGCACCCTATGCTTCTATGGATCAATTTCCTCCCGGCAAATTTTCCATCTATATTCTAGCCATAGATTTGGCCCAGCCACCTTGCCAGCAAAACACCACTTTGTTAGATTGTGAAGATTCCATTAGATCCCGTGTGAATCTCATGGAATAAAGTCCGCCCTAGACTGACGAGGGCCATTAGCCCGAAACCATGGTCTTTAGGTGGACGCTTCTCAGTTTGCCAAAGCTGGTGTTGTGGCTTTGTCACCGACCCGAGGCTGCTAGTTTGCGGCGACGGTCAATAGGTGGCGTCAGGTTTTGACGTCTATTTTGACGGGAGAGGCGCCCTATTCTTTTATAGAGTAAAAGATATAAATATTAACTTTATAGTTTTTATTCGTTCCATTTTGAAAACCCATTGTCGTTCTTAAAACAAGGTTTTAAACTAAGGAAAAGGCATCTCCTTATCGTGCAACTGAAAGTTCCTTATGGCTTGCGACATCTATCTGAATAAATATAAACTATTCTCGTTGATTTTTAATTATTCCAGAATTGGCCAAATACCCATTCTTGATTAATCAAGAAAAGCTAACCACAGACGTGTTTCGGGCTGTTGGCCCTCATCAGCGTGGTACAAGCTGTACCTCAACAACCAAAAAAATGGTCATTCAGGCATCCTGAAAAATCATGAAACGGGTAATTAAACGTTAAATCGAGGTAGGTTTATGAATATTATGTGTCTGATATTGCCATCTATCGATAGATTTTGCAATTAATTCGGGCAATATGTTTATTTATGATATACTATTAAATGTACTCGGCTTCGCCCGGTACATTTGGTATATGGTGTCCAGATTATTTGTCTTCTGATTGGTTATCTGGTGTCACATGACCTTAACCATCCAAATAGCATTAAGGTTAGTAAAGCGATGATGATTTCTCATCTCAGTTATTACAACTAGAAATTGAATCGAGATATTAAATAAACGACCAGGATTTCGAATCTCAGATTTTTCCCTTTTGTGGTATGCTAAGTTTGTTTTTATCTTTGTTTTTTTATGAGTGCACTTTTTAAAATTAATTTTATTTGAAGGAGTTGTTTATATACAAAAAGATATTTATTAGTCCTAATCATATATGGCTTTTTAAAAGTCTGAAGTTTAATATCCTTATTACTGGATAATTAGCGATTTCTGTACACGGCTCAAGCTGCCCGGATTAGGTGCAGTTATTAAAAGGTTTATTGTATTGTCACAGGAGAACAGAGTTTCCTGGTATTCCCTCTTAACTTGGCTGGTAGGAACGGTCGGGACAACAGCGGCGCTACGTGGAACGTGCTGGCTCGTGCCACGTGAAGAACAGTCTCTCGCTCTAAGTCTTGAGTTGACTCGGCGTATGTATATCATAACCCTTATACAGTAAACTCTCCTATAACGCGATTATTGTGTTCCGTGTTGTATGAAATCGTGTTATAGGAATTCGCGTTGTACGAAATAAAACTTGTATAACGCGAATGTTGTTAGGGTAAATTGTTTTATT
This sequence comes from Cordylochernes scorpioides, assembly GCA_030710605.1. Classification (NCBI taxonomy): domain Eukaryota; kingdom Metazoa; phylum Arthropoda; class Arachnida; order Pseudoscorpiones; family Chernetidae; genus Cordylochernes; species Cordylochernes scorpioides. Next base: position 147,475,056 of record CP092864.1, read on the forward strand.
TTATAATGCGTTAAACGAAAATTCGCGTTGTATAAATAAATTTGTCGCAATTTTTTTTATCGCGTTGTACGAAATCGCGTTATAGAAGAGTCTACTGTATTATATTTAATATCTTTCATATAACGAATTGAATAAATATTTAAAGTAATTACTGAGCCTATTTAATTATTTTTTTTATCGCGACAGTAAAATGTACTCTCCAGGAGTCCGGGTTATAAACAGCTAATGTAAGTTTTATTGTATTATCTACTATGCAGGGTTATTGGTAGCTTTATTATATTCAGAATAATAATCTCACGTAGAAAATAAGTCTTAGAATGAAATTAAAATTAACTTTATTTCAAAACAAATAAACATTGTGAAATATAGACGAATGGTCCATTTAACGAACGGGTCTACAATAACAACCGGTCCCAAGTCTTATAAATGTTTTACCTTAAAAACATCTTGTTTCGGATATGATCACTGCCTCACTTACTAAGCTCGGAAAGCTTGCCTGGATATGTCTGGCCTTATCTAAATAGTTATGGCAGAGCTTAACTGTATCTTCTTGCCAGACTTCTGGTCTCCAACCGAAGCCTATTTGCTTCCTTAAAAGTGCCCACAACACACTGATGACACTAATAATTCACCAACACCCCATTTATAACTGACACACCTTTATTAAACGTACACATCCTTATATACAGAATTATATTTACAAATATGTTGTTGTTGATGTCGTGTCCAATGAAGAGCCTCAGATGTCTCCATACATCTCTATCACAGCAGCCGCAATGTCCACTATCTTGGGTGGGTATACTATATTGTTGTTGTCGTGTCCAATGAAGAGCCTCAGATGTCTCCATACATCTCTATCACAGCAGCCGCAATGTCCACTATCTTGGGTGGGTATACTGTATTGTTGTTTTCATGTCCAATGAAGAGCCTCAGATGTCTCCATACATCTCTATCACAGCAGTAGCAATGTCCACTATCTTGGGTGTGTATACTGTATTGTTGTTGTCGTGTCCAATGAAGAGCCCCAGATGTCTCCATACATCTCTATCACAGCAGTAGCAATGTCCACTATCTTGGGTGTGTATACTGTATTGTTGTTGTTGTCGTGTCCAATGAAGAGCCTCAGATGTCTCCATGCATCTCTATCACAGCAGCCACAATGTCCACTATCTTGGGTGGGTATACTGTACTAGACGAATGGCCCGGGCAACGCCCGGGGTTTACCCGAGTGCGAATATATTTTAAAAACGTTGACTTGGGTGGTCGCTATTAACAGGGTGGTCTGTATAGACAGGTGGATGTATCACGTAGCTGATAACAGGGTTGTCTAGAGTGGTCGCTATAGACAGGGTGGTCTGTATAGACATGTTGGATCCTATAGTTAATAATTTCCTTAAATTCAATTTTATATATGAAAATTAAGCCAAAATATTCTAAATTCAATTGTACAATATAAATCTTTAATATGTAAATTTTAAAGCAATCAGCATGTATGTAAATTTCTAGTTTGGTTAGTTAATAGTTTTTTGTTTTCTCTCTCTCTCTACCACTAGTATCAAAATCTAAGTCAATTTCATGTATTCTAAATTCATGTGGTAGCTACTCATAACTCTAAAACCAAAGACAATAAAACAATTCAAGACAAGTGGCAAAGTGCTTCTTAGTATCTTTTACTGAACATTCAAGCCACGAACATTATGGTCCCTCATCGAGTCGGATACTTTAAAAAATTAAGGTAAGCCATTTGAAAACTTAAAATTCTTAAAATAAAGTTATGCCTAAATCAGAAGTTAAAATTCGGCACAAATTCAACTTTATTATTCAGGAAATAAAGGATCTGGAATCAGAGAATGAAGCTATTGTAGAATCCAAAAACATACATAGATTAAAGCTATTCCAACAAGAAGTTAATGAAAGGAAAATTAGCCTAAATCAAGTTATCAACACATTATTAGAATCAGAGTTAGATGATACACAATATGGCGATTATTCAAAGGCCAAAAAGGATATTTTTAATATGTTGGTGTCTATTGAAGAAGCTTTATCTTTAATTGAAACCAAAGAAAATACTCATAGTGATAAACAACTGCCCGAATCCAATGTTAATTTACCTAAGATAAATTTACCCATTTTCAATGGTGATTCAGCCAATTGGCTTAGTTTTAGAGAAATATTTAACTCCACCATTAATTCAAATCAAACACTAACTGAAATACAAAAATTTCAATATCTAAATGCATCTGTTAAGGGTCCTGCGGAAAAGTTGATTCGGGGTTTTCCCATTTCTGACAAAAACTACCAGCAAGCATGGGATACCTTATGCAATAGATTTAATAACAGAAGAGAATTGGCTTTATCACAAATCAACAAAATATTCTCCATAAGGCCATTAAAATCTATTTCGGCTGGTTCTCTCTATGAAATCCTTGATGTTTGCAATGAAGGCATTAGAAATCTCTCAGTGCTAGGACTTGAGAAAAACACATTAACAGATCTAATCCTGATCAATTTTTTTTGAAAAAAGAATCGGTGAAGCCCTCAGGAAAGAATGGGAATTAACCCTTCAAAATGAAGAATATCCAACATTTGAAAACTTTGTGAATTTTTTAGAAAAACATGCTAGAAGCCTGCAAGGTATGAGAATTCCTTTGTTCCAGGAACAAAAAACCTCTAGCAAAAATATGATGGCTCACGGCCTTTATGTCAACAAAGGTCAAAATTGTATTTTATGTCATCAAATTCATAAACTAAATGACTGCCATAGATTCATAAATCTTCCCTTGCCTAAAAAATGGGAATTAGTTAAAAAACATAAACTTTGTCAAAATTGCCTTAGAGCAAATCATGAGATATCCAAATGTCTCATCACATCAAGATGTAAAAACTGCAAGCAGAACCATCATACTCTTCTGCACGAATACAACTCTTAACCATCCATTCCACAACCAACAACCTCTCAAGAGATGTTGATTTCAACAAATACCATCTGTAATGCGATGCCTTTGGAAACGGAAACAAATATTCTACTGTCAACAGCCCTTATTAAAGTCAAGGCGAAGGATGGCTCATTTGTGCTATGTAGAGCATTAGTGGACAATGGGTCCCAAATAAGCCTAATTTCAGAACAATGTTGCCACAAGTTGGGACTTGAAAAAAGGAAAAATTCTTATACACTAAAAGGTGTAGGTGACATTGTTGTCAACAGGACAACATCGCAGGTTGAAATAGAGTTCACCCCACATCATAATGATCAATTATTTTCTGCCAGAGCATTTGTGGTTGGGAGGGTAACTGCAGACCTTCCAAACTTCCAAATTCAGTCAGCAGACTTTCCTCATTTAGAAAATTTGCTCTTGGCAGACCCAGAATTCTATGTCACCAAGCCCATAGACCTAATTTTGGGTGCAGATACCTTTGTAGAAATAATTCTAGGTCATAAAACAGATTTAAAGCACCATCCTATAGCACTTAATACCAAGTTAGGTTGGCTTGTTTCTGGGAGAATCCATTCAACTATTAAGTCGAATACTTCGGTAATCAATCACTGTACCACTGAACTTGATTCCAGCATAAGAAAATTCTGGGAACTTGAAGATGTCCCAATTTCTAAGGCCCAGTTGGGTACAAAGAAGGCCTGTGAGATATTATTCAAGTCAAACCTCCAAAGAGACATTGAGGGCAGATATTCAGTCAATCTCCCTTTTAAATCAGCACCCAATTTAGGTGATTCAAGATCTCAAGCATTGGAAAAAGGGCTACAGGAAAATCCAAGTAAATCTGAAGATAATTCAAGTAAATCTGAAGAAAATCTAAGTAGATCCGAAGATAATCCAAGTAAATCTGAAGAATTTCCAAGTAAATCTAAAAAGTCACGTATCTCTAAGTTAACTCCACAAATTACTTCTAAACAAAACCAATTACTTCCTTCTGAATCAAGTCAACCATCCACTCCAGAACAACCTCTCGCTTCTCAGTCAAGTGAACCACTCTCATCTAAGAAAGAAACTTCGATTATTCCTAAGATAAAGCCACCACCCTATTATAGGCGAAAACGTCAACTTCCTGCTGAGAAAACTTCATGGGATGAACCAATTGAATCAGATATAAAGTCAAATTGGAATAAATTCCAAACTCAACTATCGTGCCTAAAGGAAATCAAAATACCAAGATACCTGAACAGTTCATCTTCTGAAATAGAAGAATTACAACTACATGGATTTTGTGATGCATCCCTTAATGCTTATTCAGCAGTTTTTTACTTGAAAACTAGATTCAAAATTCAAAAGATCAAAATCAATCTGATAACCTCAAAAACTAAGGTTGCACCATTAAAGACCATTACAATTCCAAGACTTGAACTAAGTGCAGCATTGCTTTTGGCTCAACTGAATCAAGTCATTCTTGAATCATTTCCTTTTCAACCTGACAAAACCTTTTTGTGGACTGATTCACAAATCTGCATAGATTGGATAAGATCAGATGCCAGCAGATGGAAGGCCTTTGTTTCGAACAGAGTGTCGTCAATTCAAAATTTGACTCAAATCACTGATTGGTTCCATGTATCCAGTCAAGATAATCCAGCTGATTGCGCATCAAGAGGAATCATGCCTCAAGACTTGGTCAATCATAGAATTTGGTGGCGGGGTCCTATTTGGCTTCAAGAAAATAATGTTCGATATATTCCTTCTTCACCAACCCAAGTAAATCTCAATATCATTCAAGAAGAAGTCGGTGAGGGTCAAGTGTTGGATCAAACAACCTTAATTCAAAATTCAGAAACTATGTTAAATCTAGAATTCATTGAAAGGTATTCCACAATTACCAAATTGATCCGAATAACAGCTTGGTGTTGGAGATTCTACTACAATTGCCTCCTCTTTGATCCAATTCGTCAGAAAGGACCTTTGACAACAAGAGAATTAACAAAGGCAATTCAAGTCTTAGTCAAATCAATTCAGCAAGTTGAATTCTGCACGGAAATAAAATTACTGAAGTCAAACAAGCAACTACCTCTGTCCAACAAGCTAACTTCTCTAAATCCCTTCTTAGACACTCAAGGACTTCTAAGAGTTGGAGGTAGACTCAAGTATTCCTATTTAAATGAAAATCAAAAATTCCCTCTCTTACAACCAAAATCCCCACGCCAGGAATCACTTATCAAAATTCTCTTAACTGAGAATGCCGACATTCCTGAGGCTATTGATGAGAATCAAGAAGATTCTTCAATTTTAGAAACCACTTTTGTCATTGAAGACGAAGAGTCTAACAAAGATATCGGGACTCCAAAGATTGAAATCTCCGAAGTTTCGGTTATTGATAAATCGGAAGGCAAATATTCGAAAGAACCAGTGGTCAGTGTAGAAGCTCTGGATAAGAAAGAACTGTGCCATGATGACTCAGCTCACCTCAATGTAGTTGAAGCTGATCTTAATCGACCTAAAGAGGCTACCAGTGGCATAATCAATGTTTATACAGAAGCTAATGAATCGGCAAGCAAAGAGAAAGCTGTATCTGTTGAAATTGTGGATACATCAACAAAGGATTATCTACAGAGCGGTGAAAAGGCTAAATTATCCCGCTGGAAACCCATTGATTCTCTATGCTTAGAAGACGTCAAGGAATCTGAAGACGACGATGAAAATTACAGTTCATCGGCATATATAGAATGGCCAGAAATCTTGGAGAAAGAAGTCTTAAGACCCGAAGCTTTAGAAAAGGCAGTCAATCTGGAAGATTTTGAGAAGGCGGCAGAAAGTCGACAACTCTCCAAAGAACATTTAGAGGAATCGACCGAACAAGGCTCATGCATAAAAGCTGAATCAAAAACTTGGGAAGATCCTATTGAATCCGACTTAGCAGCCGCAGAGTCTGATAATCCAGCAGTTCCCGAAAGAGAACTGGCCAACGAATCTGAAAATCTCATCCAAGATTCACCTCAATCGGATACTCAAAGATGGAAGCTGATTCCATTACCTTTCAAACAATGAGAATTGTAATCTTAGCTACATAGTCGGAATCAATTAGTCCAGCATCTATACTATTGGAACTCTTTTTTTATTTATTTTTTATTTTTTATTTTCTGGTCATCTCTTCCCAGCCGGGGGAGTATGTTGGATCCTATAGTTAATAATTTCCTTAAATTCAATTTTATATATGAAAATTAAGCCAAAATATTCTAAATTCAATTGTACAATATAAATCTTTAATATGTAAATTTTAAAGCAATCAGCATGTATGTAAATTTCTAGTTTGGTTAGTTAATAGTTTTTTGTTTTCTCTCTCTCTCTACCACTAGTATCAAAATCTAAGTCAATTTCATGTATTCTAAATTCATGTGGTAGCTACTCATAACTCTAAAACCAAAGACAATAAAACAATTCAAGACAAGTGGCAAAGTGCTTCTTAGTATCTTTTACTGAACATTCAAGCCACGAACAGACAGGTTTATGAGAGAGGCACAAACTTACAGGTTGTTGACGCCGCAATCCCCAGAGAGAGTGTTTTTTGTTGCATCATGCTGTGACTCACACGACGACCCAAGGTCAACAGGGGTGGAGCAGCAAGCTTAAGCCTATCACCGTCTGGCGGCGCTGCTTGCGAGTTATATCTACAATTCTGCAAATAACTCTAAGGATATTCAAGATATTCAAGAAATTATTTTTCGAAAACCTTTCCGGGGATATACCTAATAATATCCCAGAATTTCATGGCGATTGGATGTATGGTTTTTGAATAACAGGGTTGTCTAGAGGGGGGCAGGGAGGACACGTGTTACCTGACAGCCAATGAGCGCGCATTCTATCCGTGAGCTTCAGACAAACAGACAGAATGAGGCAAATATATAAGTAGATTGTTGTTGTCGTGTCCAATGAAGAGCCTCAGATGTCTCCATACATCTCTATCACAGCAGCCGCAATGTCCACTATCTTGGGTTTGTATACTGTATTGTTGTTGTCGTGTCCAATGAAGACCCTCAGATGTCTCCATACATTACTATCACAGCAGTAGCAATGTCCACTATCTTGGGTGTGTATACTGTATTGTTGTTGTCGTGTCCAATGAAGAGCCTCAGATGTCTCCATGCATCTCTATCACAGCAGCCGCAATGTCCACTATCTTGGGTGGATATACTGTATTGTTGTTGTCGTGTCCAATGAAGAGCCTCAGATGTCTCCATACATCTCTATCACAGCAGCCGCAATGTCCACTATCTTGGGTGGGTATACTGTATTGTTGTTGTCGTGTCCAATGAAGAGCCTCAGATGTCTCCATACATTTCTATCACAGCAGTAGCAATCTCCACTATCTTGGGTGTGTATACTGTATTGTTGTTGTCGTGTCCAATAAAGAGCCTCAGATGTCTCCATGCATCTCTATCACAGCAGCAGCAATGTCCACTATCTTGGGAGTGTATACTGTATTGTTGTTGTCTAGTCCAATGAAGAGCCTCAGATGCCTCCATACATCTCTATCACAGCAGCAGCAATGTTCACTATCTTGGGTGTGTAAGGCTGCTGCTCTGGGTCCGTGTCAATTTTCTGCAAGGCTGCGGCCATTGCTGGGCATGAGAATATGTAGGTAGGCCACGTTTGGAATATAAAAAGAGAGATTAAGAGGAACGTGGTAAGTTTCTTTATTAAGCGGTATACGAGCTTTCGGACGTCAGCCGTCCTTCATCAGGTATTGACATGAATGAGAAGGAGATGCTATATTTATAATGCTATATTTATAAGCGACAGTTTAGCATAAAAAATATTAAACAAGAAATAAAAGATTAAAAAGATTTGAGATTTGCATGCCAGTAATAAAAATATTTAAAAGTGTACAATATATAGATTTAAGAAAATCTGCATACCTAGGATGAAGGGAAAAAGGCGGAAAACTAGAGGCGAAGACAAAAGCAAGAATAAAAATAAAATAAGAATATAAACGAGAATATAAAAATATAAAAAACAGCGGAATAAAGATAAAGTTAAAAGTTACGAAGGAGGTGTATCTGTTGGTATAGAATAAAAAGCAGAATATTGGGGCGGGAGGTCAATCTTTCTGTTGAGGCTGGGTGTAGTATTGGAGACAAGGGCTTCGAGAACTAAGCGTTGGTATTTATTTGCTATATCGCTATAAACGGGGGTTGTATTGTCGAGATTGAAGGAATGTCCGGATTCGGCGATATGTTGGTATATGAGCGATTTTTTGTCTTTCGAGCGGATGTTGCGGGCGTGTTCACTGGCTCTGATGGCGATTGTTCGGCCTGTTTCTCCAATATAGCATAAATCGCAATCATTACAAGGAATTTTGTAAACGGCGTTAGAAAGGGATTGGGGGTTACGTTTGGCGGAGCTTTTTGTGATTGGATGTCGTAGGAAGGTGTAAAGGGAAGGTGTGCACTTGTAAAGAGTGCGAATGCCGAATTTACGTAAAAAGGAACCAATACCGGAATTCGTGGTGGAGTATGGGAGGACGCAGGTGCTTTTAAATAAAGGAGGTGTGGTTCTTTTTTGATTGGGTGTGAAAAAATGTCGGTCGATAAAACTGCGTGGATAGCCCGCGGACAAGAGATGCGAGTAGACCGTGCGCCTCTCGATATTTTTAAAGAAAGGGAGGGAACAGTGGGTGTAGATACGTTTGGAAAGAGTTCGGACGGTGGTGATCTTATGGGAGACGGGGGCGTGGGATGAAAAATGTAGGTACGAGGGGGTAAAGCCGGGTTTGTGAAAGACCGTTGTGTGGAATTTATCGTCGGTGTTAATAATTAAAATGTCTAAAAATGGAATACAGTTAGAGCGGGACGGGTTGTGTGTAAAAAGTAGATCCGGATGGTAAGAGTTTAAAGCGGTGAGAATGGGTAAATGATCGGTATCTCGGTGTAGGCAGAAGATGTCGTCTACGTAACGTAACCAAGTAACGACCCCCAAATGATCTTTGGACACCAGCCATTGGTCCAGCCCTAGCATGACAATTTCCGCTGCGATTGTGGAGAGAGGACTGCCCATAGGGGAGCCTCGTATCTGTAGAAAGGAACGGCTGTTGAATTCGAGGGTATTCATGCCAAGACAGATAGTAAACAGATCTATTATCGATTTTTGGTCTTTGCTAGAGAATGTAGAGAAGGCAAGGAGTGAACTAAGACCGTCTGTAATCAAAGAGTGCGGAAGGCATAGGAAAAGGGATGTTACGTCGAAGGTGGACATGATAAGTTTATCAGGCTGGGGAATACTCTTTAATTTGGTTAGAAATTCGGTAGAATCTTGAACTGAAAAGAGGTTGTGTGCCTTAACGAGAGGTTTAAGGAGGTTAGTGAGATATTTAGCTAAGTGTAGTGCAGGGGAGAGGTGGTAGGCTACAATGGGCCTAAGGGGAATTTGGGGCTTATGGGTCTTAGGGAGGCCGTATATGTAGGGGACGCCGGTAAGGTTGGAGGTGAATCGCTGGAATTGCTCGGGGGTGATGCTTCCATTCCTCTTGAGCATCCTGAGTGCAAACTTAAAGCCATCGGAAAGAGCAGCGATTCGTTCGGTTGGGATCTCATGGAACGTGTCTGGGTCAGATAGGAGGTCAAGCATTTTTCTCTCATATTCCTCCGCCTTCATCATAACAACCTGAGAGCCCTTATCGGATGAAAAATGTAGGTACGAGGGGGTAAAGCCGGGTTTGTGAAAGACCGTTGTGTGGAATTTATCGTCGGTGTTAAGACATTCGGTTTTTAGACATTTTAATTATTAACACCGACGATAAATTCCACACAACGGTCTTTCACAAACCCGGCTTTACCCCCTCGTACCTACATTTTTCATCCCACGCCCCCGTCTCCTATAAGATCACCACCGTCCGAACTCTTTCCAAACGTATCTACACCCACTGTTCCCTCCCTTTCTCTAAAAATATCGAGAGGCGCACGGTCTACTCGCATCTCTTGTCCGCGGGCTATCCACGCAGTTTTATCGACCGACATTTTTCACACCCAATCAAAAAAGAACCACACCTCCTTTATTTAAAAGCACCTGCGTCCTCCCATACTCCACCACGAATTCCGGTATTGGTTCCTTTTTACGTAAATTCGGCATTCGCACTCTTTACAAGTGCACACCTTCCCTTTACACCTTCCTACGACATCCAATCACAAAAAGCTCCGCCAAACGTAACCCCCAATCCCTTTCTAACGCCGTTTACAAAATTCCTTGTAATGATTGCGATTTATGCTATATTGGAGAAACAGGCCGAACAATCGCCATCAGAGCCAGTGAACACGCCCGCAACATCCGCTCGAAAGACAAAAAATCGCTCATATACCAACATATCGCCGAATCCGGACATTCCTTCAATCTCGACAATACAACCCCCGTTTATAGCGATATAGCAAATAAATACCAACGCTTAGTTCTCGAAGCCCTTGTCTCCAATACTACACCCAGCCTCAACAGAAAGATTGACCTCCCGCCCCAATATTCTGCTTTTTATTCTATACCAACAGATACACCTCCTTCGTAACTTTTAACTTTATCTTTATTCCGCTGTTTTTTATATTTTTATATTCTCGTTTATATTCTTATTTTATTTTTATTCTTGCTTTTGTCTTCGCCTCTAGTTTTCCGCCTTTTTCCCTTCATCCTAGGTATGCAGATTTTCTTAAATCTATATATTGTACACTTTTAAATATTTTTATTACTGGCATGCAAATCTCAAATCTTTTTAATCTTTTATTTCTTGTTTAATATTTTTTATGCTAAACTGTCGCTTATAAATATAGCATTATAAATATAGCATCTCCTTCTCATTCATGTCAATACCTGATGAAGGACGGCTGACGTCCGAAAGCTCGTATACCGCTTAATAAAGAAACTTACCACGTTCCTCTTAATCTCTCTTTTTAATATGTAGGTAGGTGTTAGTTCCACACCAGGACAATTGTTGCATGCTCTATCGGTTCTTGTGCTATCTGGATGTATTGCCATTCCTTTATAGTGTTTTTTATAAATATGTAAAACTTCTGAATGAATAAGCAAAAAAAAAAAAGAAATTTATTTAACCGGCGTCTCCACATCTAAAGATTAATGTGAAAAATAGTACAAATATGAAATTGTACTAGAGGATAAGGGAAATATATTAAGAAAAAAGGCATCTCCTTATCGTGCAACTGAAAGTTGCTGATGACTTGCGCCATCTATCGGAATAAATAACAACTATACGTTGATTTTTAATTATTCCAGAATGGCCAAATACCCATTCTTGATTAATCAAGAAAAACTAACCACATACACGTTTCGGGCAGTTGGCCCTCGTCAGCGTGGTGCAAGCTGTACTTCAACGACCAAAAAACTGGTCGAAAAATCATTTCAGGATGCCTGAATGGCCAGTTTTTTTTTATGTTAAATTGATTTTGAATCAAGACAATTCTTTGAAGTACAGCTTGCACCACACTGATGAGGGCCAACAGCCCGAAACGCGTATGTGGTTAGTTTTTCTTGATTAATCAAGAATGGTTATTTGGCCAATTCGAGAATAATTAAAATCAATGAATAGTTGATATTTATTCCGATAGATGGCGCTCTGTAATCTAAAAGTGTTCATTTGAGAGGTAAAGATATGCAAATTTTCTTCTTCGCTCTCTCTTGATTTAGCCTGAATTCTTAATACTAACTATTTAGGCGCCTATTTTTCATTCTTATCACTGTAAATTAAAATTCTTAGAATAAAATTTATCATCATTATTTTTAGATAACAAGATAGTAAAGGGAGTTGGCGGAAGGGAGGACTTAACCGTATGTTATCGACCGCTACGACCCGGATCGAATCCTAAATTGAGCTTTTTTTATAATAATAAAAAAATAATAATAAAATGCTCTAATGTCCCCCGATTTTTGCAAAAGTCCAACCTCCACCAGCGAGTGCAAGTAACCAAACGGGACTCTGGCACATTTATGAGTTCAAAAAGTCGAACTGCTTTTCATATGTGTAGACATGTGGTGCACTTACAGTAAAAGCTGTCGCCTACTTCTACCCACCATGATTATCATGGCCTGTACTACGTGTACTAGGGAGAATAAAAAAAAAAACAAGATAGTAAACAAGACATAAGTGAGCACCAGCCTTAAATAGTATGATTAAATAAATACCATTTTTCAATTTCCGACAGTCATTAACCGGGATTGAATCCCGCGTTAACATTTTGTTTAATCCTTCTATATTAATAAAATGGAAATTTCATAAGTGGACATCACTAAAAACTTTCGTTACAATGCATCAATTTCAACCAAATTTTCAACATTTATGTAAAACGAGATGGAGCAGGTTTTGCTTAACATCAAAATATATTTCCTAACATTAACATGCGTAACTTCGCTGTTATCGATTAAATACAAAAAAAATCAACAGAGTTAATTTTATTTATATATAAATACAAAATTAAATTTCAACAGAGTTAATATTTTTACATACTAGCTAATAATCTCAATCTAAAAAATATTCAAAACAAGCAATTTTAAGATAACACCATATGTAAAACAGTCGGCCAAGAAAACAACAACGATATTACATCTTTCTCACATATTCACACACAATCTTGATTAATAATTAAAACTAATCTTTAACATTGTTTATTATACTTCAACTTTTATTTCTACATTTGTTTTTAAATACCCAATTGTTTTATCATGTTTCTAATATCGCCTAACAAATATACAAATTTAGAGTGACCAACATATGCAAATTTTATCTTTGTTTTTATTTAACTTGATATCGTAAACATAACATCCATTGTAAGCATTTTTCTGTTCACCTTCCGTGGTTTCTCTTTTCTCTGATAGTTTTTAGGTGTAGTATATTTTCTTATTACTAGACTACAAACATTCCCTCGAGAAAAACCTGGGCGAAGCCGGGTACATCCGCTAGTATATATATAAAAATGAAATGCGAAATCGATGTTTGTTATCGCATCACGCAAAATCTACTGACTCAATCATTATGGAATTTCGCATGTAGGTAGCTGAAGATTTCGTTTAACATATAGGCTATTCAAAAAACTAAAAAAAGTTAATGTGCTTTTTTTTTAAAATAAAAAACCAAAAAGCGTTAGTTCCAGTCTTTTACCGCTAGGGCGCAGCACTGGTCGCGACGATAAATGAATTTGATTTTTTTAAAGCATCGGTGGTTCAGTGGTAGAATGCTCGCCTGCCAGGGTTCGATTCCCGGCCGATGCATTTTTTTAAAACAATTTTTAAAACTCATTTATATTATATCTTCTATATAAATGGAAATTTCATAAGTGGTGTTCGCTAAAAACTTTCGTTACAATGCATCAATTTCGACCAAATTTTCAACATTTATGTAAAACGAGATGGAGCAGGTTTTGCTTAACATCAAAATATTTTTCCTAACTTTAAAATACATAACTTTGCTGTTATCGATAAAATACAAAAAAATTTAACAGAGTTAATTTTATTTATATATAAATACAAAAAAAAAATCAGCAATTCATTCAACTCAATCTAAAAAAATATTCAAAACAAGCAATTTTAAGATAACACCATATGTAAAACAGTCGGCCAAGAAAACAACAACGATATTACATCTTTCTCACATATTCACACACAATCTTGATTAATAATTAAAACTAATCTTTAGCATTGTTTATTATACTTCATAATATATAATATTCGTTAGGCAAACTTTCACTCGGCTAAAACCCGGGCGAAGCCGGGTACACATCCGCTATTAATATATATAGTCACGACCGTCTGTCGTGGCCTCTGTCACGGATAATATACAGTTATCATCGTCATGCGTTCTTAATTCTGTCACCGTTTGCTTTTGGTTCAGTGGTAGAATGCTTGCCTGCCACGCGGGCGCCCCGGGTTCGATTCCCGGCCGATGCATTTTTTTTTTTTTTTACAATTTTTAAAACTCATTTATTTATTATACTAGCGGATGTGTACCCGGCTTCGCCCGGGTTTTATCCGAGTGAAAGTTTGCCTAACGAATATTATATATTATGAAGTATAATAAACAATGCTAAAGATTAGTTTTAATTATTAATCAAGATTGTGTGTGAATATGTGAGAAAGATGTAATATCGTTGTTGTTTTCTTGGCCGACTGTTTTACATATGGTGTTATCTTAAAATTGCTTGTTTTGAATATTTTTTTAGATTGAGTTGAATGAATTGCTGAATTTTTTTTTGTATTTATATATAAATAAAATAAACTCTGTTGAATTTTTTTTGTATTTTATCGATAACAGCAAAGTTATGTATTTTAAAGTTAGGAAAAATATTTTGATGTTAAGCAAAACCTGCTCCATCTCGTTTTACATAAATGTTGAAAATTTGGTCGAAATTGATGCATTGTAACGAAAGTTTTTAGCGAACACCACTTATGAAATTTGCATTTTATTAATATAGTTATAATATAAATGAGTTTTAAAAATTGTTTAAAAAAATGCATCGGCCGGGAATCGAACCCTGGCCGCCCGCGTGGCAGGCGAGCATTCTACCACTGAACCACCGATGCTTTAAAAAAATCAAATTCATTTATCGTCGCGACCAGTGCTGCGCCCTAGCGGTAAAAGACTGGAACTAACGCTTTTTGGTTTTTTATTTTTAACAAAAAGCACATTAACTTTTTTAGTTTTTTGAATAGCCTATATGTTAAACGAAATCTTCAGCTACCTACATGCGAAATTCCATAATGATTGAGTCAGTAGATTTTGCGTGATGCGATAACAAACATCGATTTCGCATTTCATTTTTATATATATACTAGCGGACGTACCCGGCTTCGCCCGGGTTTTACCCGAGTAAAAGTTTGTCTAACGAATCTCTCGATAAAGTGAACATTTTTTTCCCGGTCCCTTGAAAAATACTCGATAAGTTGAATAAAATCAATATTAATTGGTTCCCTCGGTAATTGGAAGTTAAAGGAATAGTATCTTGCCTTGGAATTGTATCATTATTCTTGTATGGATGTACCTGGCTTCGCCCGGGTTTTACCCGAGTAAAGGTTTGTTTAACGAATCTCTCGATAAAGTGAACATTTTTTCCCGGTCCCTTGAAAAATACTCGATAAGTTGAATAAAATCAATATCAATTGGTTCCCTCGGTAATTGGAAGTTAAAGGAATAGTATCTTGCCTTTGAATTGTATCATTATTCTTGTCTCAAATAAATTGCTGTGTCATCCTGAATTTTGTCTTTCCTAATTTTCTACATTACAAAATCATCGTATCATCATGATAATATTTAGAGCAGATTGTTGAATTATAACAGATAAATTAGAATATTTATCTTGATTATTTCTAGGCGAAAAGTTATTTCAAAAATTTTATTTGCTAGAAACCTTCCCAGTACTATACTAAATAACTTCCCAAAGTTTCATGGCGATCCAATGAGTGGTTTGGTCAGGCATAAAGGACAAACAAACAAACAAACAGACACACATACATTCATTTTTATATATATAGAAGAAGGAAGGAAGGACAAGAATGGCATCCACGGCGCCAATTTATAATTGTAACGAATAGTATTTGAATAAAAGCATTTAATCGGGTAAACCCCGGGCGTTGCCCGGGTCATTCGGCTAGTTTGTGAATAACCTTCACATATTATTCACTGTTTCAATTATCATGAACTATGTTGCTCTTGCTGAGCGGTACCTATTAATGTGATTTTGAACCATATATATTTTAAATATTTTCCTACAGCTTTCTCTTATACTGCAATGATTAAAAATTAAAATAGGGAAGGCATGGCTCATCAGAGGTGAACCCTCCCAGAGGTTTTACTATTTTAATCTCCAGACAGCTTCAATAATGTATTATTTAGTAAATTTACTCTACTCAGTTCCAGTTCAAAAATAACTTTATTAGGTGCCGCTCAAAAAGAGCAACCTAGCTTATGATATTAACAATGAATTATATGTACACGTTCTTCACATTGACAGGGTATTCACATCTTTACAAGGTTAGAGCCTGGCGTGCGGTCTTTAAATCGGTGTGTTCTCTTTTCTAATATGTTCTGTTATTTTTTATTTATCTATTTTTTTTTTCTTTAACGTGTTTTTTCTTAAGGTTTTTCCATTTTTCTACATTTGTTCTCAATCGATATAGGAGTTGCCTTGGCTTTGGTTTCCTTCTCTTCAGTTCTTGTTTGTAGTTACAGGCTTCTCTGAATGTAATATTTTCGAGATTTTCAGATTTATCGTAAAAGTTGAAAGCTTGTTTTATTATGAAATCATTTATATTTTCTAAATTGAGATCCTTTCTGATGATACTGCTTCTGACAAACCATGGGGCACCTATTATTTTCTTTAATACCTGGTTTTCGAAACTTTCGAATTTTTTCAGTGTAGTTTTGTTTGCGGTTATGAAGACTGGGTGGCCGTAGGTTAGAATTGGTCTTATAATAGACGTGTATATGGTACGTTTGCAGTGTAGGGATAGTTTGCTCTTGCTCCCTAAAAATAGTGCTAGTCGGTGCTGGGCTGCTTTTGCGAGGTTTATTCGGTTTTGCACGTGTTCTTGGAAGGTCAGGTGTTGATCAAGGATGACGCCCAGGTAGCGGACGCTGTCCTTCCATTTTATGGATTCATCAGGGAAGCCTAGATCTTCTAGGGGCTTCTTCGCTTCTAGTCTTTTGTCTGAGAAGAGTACAGCTTCGGTTTTTTGTGGGTTCAATTCAACCCGCCATTCGTCGCACCAAATATTAACGAATACCAGTGCTTCTTGAAGTTTGAGATAGATGGTATCGAAGTTGTAGGCTGAGACTAGAGTTGCGGCGTCGTCTGCGTATAGATGTAGGGACATTCCTTCGGGGCAAGGGTAGTCATCAATAAAAATATTGAAGAAGGTGGGGCCGATGACTGACCCTTGAGGGACTCCTGCTCGAATTTTCCTTGGGGTTGACAGGACATCTTTGACTTTTACTCTAAAGTTTCTGTCACAAAGGAAGCTTTTTGTCATTCGGATGATGTCTCCAGGTAGGTTCTTTTTTACCATTTTATACAAAAGGGCCTCGTGCCAAACTTTGTCAAATGCCTTGGAGATGTCAAAGAAGATGCCTCCTGTTAATTGTTTTGATTCCATGGCCTTTCTTATCTTCTCCGTGACGACCACAAGTTGATGAAGGGTTGAGTGTTTTTGCTGGAACCCGAATTGTTCGGGCCTGAGGGGATGTTCGTCGCTGAGTGCTTTTTTTATTCTTCTTAAAATGATTCTTTCGAATAGTTTGGAGGTGACAGGTAGGAGGGAAATGGGTCTATAACTTGCTGGGTCGTACTTTGATTTACCTTGTTTTAGTATGGGACAAATGATCGATGTTTTCCAATTGTTCGGGAAGTGTGCGAGTTTCAATGAGGCATTAAAAGTGCTGGTTAGTGATTCGAGAATATGGTTGGGCAGTAGTTTTAGCGCTTCGTTCGTGATTCCGTCGATGCCTGGGGCTTTTTTCTTAGGGAGGGTGTCAATTATTGCTATGATTTCTCCAATGTTAGTGGGTTCCAGAGCTGTTTTGTTGTTTGTTAGGAGGTGTGCGGTGATTTTTTTGTTCAGAGATGTGTTCGAATATGAAGGGGTAGGAGGATTTGGGCTGAGCTGCTTTTCATAGGAGTCAGCAAGTGCTTCAGCTGCCTCCTCGGCTGTTAGTGTCAGATTGTTATTGGTTTTCACGATAATTTCTTCTTTCTTTGGAGCTGTGAGGCGTCTAATGGCCTTCCATACTGTCTGATCGGATACGTCAAGGTTTTCTATGTAGGTGTCCCAGCTGGTGTTGTCGTGTTCTCTAGTAAGTTTTTGTGATTCTTTTCGTGAGGAAATGTACGCTTTTTTATCGTTGGGGTCGCAGGTCCCTTTCATTTTTTTTTCTTAGTCTGTTAGTTTTTCGTAATTTTTCTTTGATGTGGGCTGGATACTTTCTATCGAGGTCCTGTTCTTTGTATTTTGTGGACTTTTGTAGATTTTGAATGATTTGGTCCTCAATGGAAGCTATGGAGTCGATTATTTCTTGGGGAGTTTCTGCGGTGTGCGCTGGGGGTTGGGTGTTTTCAATTTGGTACTTAAAGAGGGCCCAGTCGATGATTTTGATTGTTGTGTCGGAGCGGGTTATATTATAGTCTTGTATTATTAGAAGGACTGGAAGGTGATCAGACGTCATCTCGTGGAGGACTTTTGAGTGAACGGTCTGACTCAGATTTTTGTGGATTGCGATGTCCAAGATGTCGGGTGGTGAGTCATGTTTCGGTTCATCTGGGTAGCTTAAATCCAGGTTGAGGCATTCGACAACCTTTTGTAGGATCTTGCCATTTGGATTGGTGGAGAATGAACCCCAGGTTGGATTCTTGCAGTTGAGGTCTCCGGCTAGGATTGTTGGAGTGTTGGTTTTGAATATATTGTAGATGTCCTTTGGGTAAAGAGGCGTGTTTGGGGGCTTGTAGCAGAAGTATATGTTCATTGTTGTTCCATTTTTGTCTTTGATTGTTATTCCTGTGGTTTCCAAATTCAGGCAAGTGCTTTGGATGGGAACACAGTAATATTTCTTATGGATGAAAATTGCTGTGCCTCCGCCCTGTCCAGACAGTCTGTCATTCCGAACGGTGTTGTAGTTGGGGATGTTCATCCTGTGACAGGGTTTGAGCCAGGTTTCGGAGATTAGAGCTATGTCTATGTCGTGGTCGTTCAGAAATTCAGTGAATTGTTGCCTTTTATTCCGAAGGCTACATGCGTTCCAATGAATGATTCGGAGTTTATTCTTTTTGTCTTTTGCGTTCATTGAGAACCGATGGTGGCGAGAACGTTCCTCACTATGGTGGCAATGATCTTTGGATCGCTGAGAGCCTTTTCGATGGCACTCTCGATGGGGCATTGCTTGGAGGTTTTCAGGGGAATACTTTTAGGTTGGTTTGCGCAGGTTTTTTCCTTATTTCCTGTGGTTTGAGGGATTTTTGCATTGATGGGTGCCTTGGAAGGTTCTTTTTGTGCATTAGGGCGTGGGTTCTTTTGACTGGGTATATCCTTATTTATTTTTTTGTAGAGTGGACAACCACGCCAGTTTGCCGTGTGCTGGCCCTGGCAGTTAGCGCATTTTGGTAGGACTTCTTTTTGTTTAGAGCATTCGGAGGTGAAATGGTTCTCTCCGCACTTGACACATTTGGGGGTTTCTCTACATTCAAACTTTGAATGTCCAAAGTTTTGACATCTGTGACATTGGCCTGGACCTTTGGGGGCCCTATAGGCCTCGAATCGGCACTTCATGTCGCAGATATCCGTTATGTTGTAGATATCTTTGTTCTTATGCGTTTTGGGAAGAGTAACCTGGATTAGTGGGAGCTCTTCCTTTGTTCCCGCCCTGCGTAGTCTGACAGTTTTTGTCATTGAAAATCCCTTGTTTTCTAAGTCCTCTTGGATTTCAGGAATCGTGATGCAGCAGTCGAGGCCTCTGACTACAATTCTGAGGTTTCTTTCTTCGTCAAGTATTTTAAAATGGAATGTGTAGTGACGTTCTTCTAGCCACCTGGTTGCTGTGCGGTAGTCCGTCACCGAATGGGTCTGGACGTTTATGTGGCGCCCAGATGTGGAGAATTCAGGTTTTTTCTGCGTGCAGTTTATGAGTCCTTCTCTTAGTCCAGACCATTCAGTTACCCCACTGATTTTGATCGGTGGTATTCTTATTTTTGGGTTAGGGGTAGGGTTGTTAGGTCCTTTATCTGGGTTTTCCGTGTCTTTGTTGGGCGGGTTCGATTTTTTAGGGTTCTGTTCAGGATTTGAGTTCCTATTTGGAGTGACTTCGATTTCCATATCGGTGTTTTCTTTAGCTTGTGGTTTTTCTAGCTGTTTATTTTTTGATGTTGGTTTAGAGTTTGTGGGAACTCTTGAAATCTGTTTGGGACGCCAGGCAATATTTTGCGTGGCATGTGATTCTTTTATGGCTTCTGAGGATGTTACTCTCGGGCGCTTCAGAGGAGCTTTGCTTGTATTTTCAACATATTCTGAACGAATTTGTTTTAGTTCTCTGTCATAGAAATCGAGGAAATTTATTAGCTCAGCGAAGGTGCTTTCAACAGAGCTACAGACATTTTTCATAGCTTTGGAGTCTTCTTCGTTCTTCATTTTCGGGCATTCTGGCAATGTCCAGATAGAATATTTTCGTGTGCCTACCGGGTATCTGGAGTTGGTAAAATTGGTTTTGGGGGCTTCTGGTGCTGGGGGGTCTTCCATGATTCGGGTTTTTCGCGTGGGACTCTTCTGAGATGTTCCTTCTTACTCTACTCAATAACAAATGCGGGGTATATAACAATATATTAAAATAAAAAAGGCATATCCTGACCAGGAGCACATGTGCTTTTCAGAAGGCAGAGCACCATCTACTACACCTCAATCTCTACACCTCTCAATCAACTACACCTATCCACCGATTTACACAATACTTGTTTTACACGTTTTCGCTTTTACACGGTTTTCCAATTGAGTTTTTTTTTTTTTTTTTATCGCACTATACTAAATGCTACTGTGATTGAACACATGAGCTGTGTACACATCTCACGAGGAATCCCGAGCTTATGTGCTGACTACATATTTTAACCTGTCAATGAATTTTATTTTTATTTCTGTGCACACCTATCCCCCGAATTACACGTTTTTCTCAGGAACGTATCTACCGTGTAAATCGGGGGATAGGTGTATTCATTGATTTAACATGTTCCCTGATATTTGGTCGACCCAATTTCTTGATAAAATCAAGCCATCCACGAACGCGTTTCGCGCTTTTGGCGCTCGTCAGCGTGGGGTAGTGCAAAAAGTCGAACTGTTTTTCACATGTTATTGAGTAGAGTAAATTTACTAAATAATACATTATTGAAGCTGTCTGGAGATTGAAATGGTGAAACCTCTGGGAGGGTTCACCACTGATGAGCTATGCCGTCCCTATTTCAATTTTTGACGTGACAACGTCTTAAATTAGGTTGCGGCTGGGAGTCACTTATGAAAAAGTGTAACGCCCGGTAACGTTACGATGAGTCATCGAACGAGAGTGCTGCGCGCGCAGCGCTAGAGAATTAGGCGCATTGAATCGGCGCATGCTTGTCTCTGTCTTTGTCTTTCTCGAACGTTCTTGGCGTTGGAAAAACAAGAAAGCGTCATAATACAAGTTCACACGTGTGGTTAAAGTATCGTCAGCTGTGTCTGTAGTGAAAATGTGGAGTGCTTAGATTCGTCATTTACAACAACTACAACAATAAAGGTAAATAATTGTTAACTGATATTTCATTATCGTAAACTATGATTGATTGATTAATTGTTAGATTGACACAAAAGTTGAGAAACTGAGTTTATAGGTTATGTCATACTATTGATAAATGTTGATAGTGTTAAGTAAATTATTAGTTTAAAATTAATTAATTAATTAATTATTCTTTTACAAATTTTAAATAGTTTCAAATTTATTTAGCAAAAATTTGAACCTTCGATCTGAATAAATGTTTTGATTTTCGAATTGATTCTTTAAAATTACAAATATTAAGAAAAAGTGGCAGATATAAGAAAACTTTATTTAAACTGTGTTGAGCAAGAATTTTAACATCTAATTTAAGTAAATGTTTTAATTTTCAACTTCATCATTTACAATTACAAATTTTATTTAATTTCAAATTTATTTAGCAAAAATTTGAACCTTCGATCTGAATAAGTGTTTTGATTTTCAAATACCAACGCGGCTGGTGGAGTGGCGATCTATCGTAAATTATCATCGACATCTACGGCGGAAGTGTTCCAAGTTGCGATTACAGACGTAACTCGTGTCATTAAAACCAAGGGTGACATGTGCATGACTGAAGTTACTTGCTTCGCCGCTAATACTAGCTTCAAGTTTATACTCGGTGCTGTATATATTCATCCAGGAGCTAGTATGCAGGATATTGGAATGTTACTATGGCAAGGACTCGGTCCGTACATTCACAACAGCCAGTACGTGCCACCGTTCGTGCAAGTTGATTCTAGTATACCGATTCTTCTGTGTGGTGATTTTAACAAAAACGTAAAGCCTGACAACTCGTTTCTTAAATTCATGAAAAATACGTATAATCTTGATTGCGTATCAAACGTTTCTAAGTCAACTACGTTAAAAGGAACAACTATCGACTTGACTTTCGCAAGACACATTACAGCAGAAACACTTCCTTTCATTTCATATTTCTCCTATCATCGTCCTATCCTCAACAAAATCACTCAAATAGGAATTAGTTAAGTTTAAGTTTACATGTACAATGTTTTAGTAAACAAAATATATTTCTATAGTTAAAATTTGTGCAATTCTTATTTTCATTCAATTCCTTGTTCCTATTGTGCAATTTAATTATATTCATATCAATAAATATTCTACCGTTGTCACGTAAAATCTTCGCCCGTAAAACCGACTTTACAGGCAACCATTTTTTTTTTAATCATTGAAGTATAAGAGAGGGCCGTAGAAAAAGATTTAAAATATGTTTTTTTTTGTAAATATATAACCTATCGCTTAAAATATATTTCTAATTCCCAGCGATAGAGGGCGCAAAGTTGATATTCTAAATGGCATTGTATTATTTTAACATTTTTAGTCTTAAATAATAAACGCAAGCACAGACAAAACATTCAAAGTAAGTAATTTTTTAAATAGAAAACAGCTTACCAAATCATACGGATTTATTATTAATATTTAAAACTCTTTAATTAAAAAAGCATATATTGGATCAAAATATCATTTATTTTACCAATATTTCAGTTGGCTGAACCTTTATCAAGGTATTATAACATATTAGACACACATTAATATGTTACAATACCTTGAAAAGGTATTGTATTCAACCAATTGAAATATTGATAAAATAAATGATATTTTGATCCAATATATGTCTTTTTAATTAAAGATTTATTTATGGATTGCTTTATTTTCAAATTTAAAAATATTTTTAGATAAATAAAAACTAATTATCTCTCTCTATGAGAAAAAAAAATCCCATATATTTTCATACTCTGTACTTCTACGTCATCATCTTTTAAAATTAATTTGTATCTTGATGTTATTTCACGTGACGCGGGAATTTTTTTTTTGCAAATATCGTATTAACGTATCGTATCGTATTATCGTCTAAAAAAAAGCCACTATGCAAATCATAATTCGAGGAGAACATAATTTTCCCCTGGATGTTCAGGAGGATAAGACAATCGGACAAATCAAGGTGAGTGATTCGCTAATATAGAACATCGTCTGCTTTTAATATGAAAATTATGAAAGTTACATTTCAGTAAGACCTTCTATGAGAGGCTCTCCTGAAAAAAACAACAACAACAACAACAAAAAAACAGTTTATCGGACTACATCAGTACAAATCTTTTTTTTTTTAAATATAACCAAACGTTTTGAAAGTAGAGCAATCCATTAATCTTTGAATAAAAAGGCATATATTAGTCCAAAATATCATTTATTTTACCAATACAGTATTTCAGTTTGCTGAACCTTTATCAAGGTATTATGTTAATTTTATAATGCCTTGATATAAAGGTTGGCGTTCAGCCTAACTAAAATATTGGTAAAATAAATATTTTGATCCAATATCTGCATTTTTATTCAAAAATAACCAAACGTGTGATTGATAAACAAAAGTATGTATTTATCAATTTGTGAAAAAAGTTTTAAAATTACAAAAATATTTTCTCACAATGAGTTTTCTTTTTTCATCGCTTGAAAGCTAGAGTTTCGAAATAACTCATTGTGAGAAAATATTTTGTAATTTTAAAAAGTATGTATAGATTTCAAATTACGTTTAGAGTTCGCTTCATAGTTTACAATGATGTTTTGGCTATGTTGGTTTGGTAAACTATCTAAAAATATCATTTACTGACCTAACTAGTATAACCCTTCTAACATTTATATTATACTTAACCGTTGTCCCTTCAAACGATATTCTGGAGATGCTGTTCTAAAGGGAGTTTTGCTACATTTACAATATAAATATTTTTAAGAATAAAGCTATAGTTTGAAATATCAAATTTATATTACACTTATTGTAAAGATAGAGGCTGCCTGGCCGGCATTCAAATTTCTTGAAAATAAAGATACTTCGGCCAGTAAATCTTTTTATTACATCGAAGTTTCTACAAAAATCTTTTGTTCTCTCGTCAGGAGCAAACAAAATTTAAAACATTTAGCAAGGCGTAAAAAATCATTCTCTAAAATCATAACGCCTTGCTAAATGTTTTAAATTTTGTTTGCTCCTGACGAGAATTTTTGTCGAAATGTCGAGGTAATAAAAAGATTTACTGGCCGAAGTATCTTTATTTTCAAGAAATATAATACCCTTGGTATTTATAGAAAGAACAAACATCTAATCATTAATAAGTGTTCTATTTAATGTGGATGAAGCCATAAACATGTTTTACAGTTTGAAAAGCTTCTATAACAGGGAATTTCGTAATGATCAATTGTTTATATGCAATGGTCTCCAGAGTTGGAAAATGAGATAAGTTTGGCATTTATATGGATTTTTTTTTTTTTTTTTGCTTAGTCAACAACGTAAGGTCATAAAAATCGCTACATAACAAACTTTGCTACAAAAAGCATGGTGCATTTGCATTATCTTGTGATAAATTTGTCTGTAAATGAATTTCTGTATTTTCAAGTCAAATTTTAAGCAGGTATATGTATATATAAATTTTATTGCCATATCCATTAAATTGGTAACAATAATAGAGAGAGGGAAAAAAAAAAGAAAAAATTGGCAAATAATTGTTACCAAGTTTATGTATTAACATGTAAACAAAATTCCATAAATAATTAATTGCATAAACTCTTGAATTGTATACATAATTATAGGTATTTGAAATTATGAAAATATGTAGTTTCGACAACTTAAATCTTCTGACCGCTATACTATTTTTTTTTTTTTTGCAGCAAATCACTTTATTATACATGGCACTAAATAGGAGTACAATAAGTGGTACTTGCCTTTAACCTCCCAGTTATATGAATCCTTGTATTGGATTCTATATGCCCTATGCATTTACAAAAGAAAGGCAGCTATCTTTAGTCTATATGGAATATCAGGTGTAGGACAAGCTAAAGACAAAATGTATGTGTTGACACAGGGCTTCTCTCAGTCGTGTCGCTAACTTAATCTTTAGACCGCTATACTATTGTATTAGATTGTTTCTCTATATGCCCAATGCATTTACCAAAGAAAGGCAGCTATCTTTATAACTTGAGTCTATATGGAATATCAGGTATAGGACGAACTAGAGACAAACTCTTATGTGTTGACATAGGGCTTGTATCAGTGTGGTTTCGCCAACTTAATCTTTTATAAGAATCCTTGTATTATATTTTTCTCTATATGCCCTATGCATTTACCAAAGAAAGGTAGCTATCTTTAGTCTATATGGAATATCAGGTATAGGACGAATTAGAGACGAGCTGTGTATGTTGGCATAAAATTTGTTTCAGTGGTTTCGCCAACTTAATCTTTAGACCGCTATACTATTGTATTAGATTCTACTAGCCGAATGACCCGGGAAACGCCCGTGTTTTACCCGATTGAATGTTTTTATTCAAATACTATTTGTTACAATTATAAATTGCCGCCTTAAATAAATGCATATGTTAGTTGATAACTATAGCCTATGTGCTTTATCTGTCTATGTACTGTTGGCTTCCGTAAGCGTCTCTTACTGGGAAAAAGAAAGAGAGGATTCCATTTAGTTATTAACTAATATATGCATTTATTTAAGGAGCGACCCGCTCCAACACAATAGTTACAAAAACCAAAAAGCGAGGGGGGGGGGGGGGCAAAGGTGGCGTGATCGTAGCCAACCAATAGGAGGGCGCCATTCCAAAAAAAAAAAAAGCAAACGGTGACAGAGATGAAAACTGATTAAGAGACGAAGAATGCATGACACTCGTAACTGTATATTGAATATGCCCTATGCATTTACCAAAGAAAGGCAGCTATCTTTAGTCTATATGGAATATCAGGACAAACTAGAGACAAACTCTATGTGTTGACATAGAGCTTGTATCAGTGGTTTCGCCAACTAAATCTTTTATAAGATTCGTTGTATTATATTGTTTCTCTATATATATATGCCCTATGCATTTAAAGAAAGGTAGCTATCTTTAGTCTATATGGAATATCAGGTATAGGACGAACTAGAGACAAACTATGTGTTGACATAGGGCTTGTATCAGTGGCTTCGCCAACTTAATCTTTTATAAGAATCCTTGTATTATATTGTTTCTCTATATGCCCTATGCATTTACCAAAGAAATGTAGCTATCTTTAGTCTATATGGAATATCAGGTATACGACAAACTTGGGACAAACTGTGTATGTTGGCAGTTTCGCTACATCTTTAGACCGCTATACTATTTTATTAGATTGTTTCTCTATATGCCCTATGCATTTACAAAAGAAAAGAAGCTATCTTAAGTTTATATGGAATATCAGGTATAGGACGATCTAGAGACGAGCTGTGTATGTTGGCAGAGCTCTCTGTCCTGTCTGAAGACCGAGGAAGCTGATAAGATCGTACTGAGCTACGGAGGATGTGCTCTCTGTGACGAGGATATCGTTGGACAAACCCTGATCCCTGGAAGTCACGTGGATCTTGATGTGCTGCTTCTCGGAGGTAAGTCCTAGCTTCCACTTCAAATACATTGTCAATTACCAGGAGAATGACTCGTGTTATACCCAATGTTTTACCAGAACGTATTTTTACTAGAGTATACATAGAATACAGTAAAACCTCTAAAAGGACACTCCCGATTGAGAACACCTCTCTACAAAAAGTTTTGATTACCAAAAATTCCATTTGTGCTATTTGCTCCGGTGTACACGCTTGTTCGGCGGTACATATACTAAAATATGAACGATACAGAGATTAGCATGGCCCCTGTGCAAGGATGACACGCAAAATCATGAATAAACTCTGATAAGAGGCCACCTCCCCTTAAACAACACTTTTTTCTCTGCAACTAGGGGTTCTACTGTATATTCATTATGAGAAAAATGTAAAGATGATAAATTTATTGGTGGATTGGAAATTATAATCTTTTTGTGTGTCAGCGCATTTTCCCATTTCCATGAGTTTGAAAGCTTTTGAAATGGTCTACCAATGAAAGCCACTTTTTGTCTTCCCATTTTTCTCATATCTTCTATACGATAATTCTTTACAAATATATATTTAAAAATACACCTATCCCCCGATTTACACGGTACTTGTTTTACACGTTTTCGCTTTTACACGGTTTTCCAAATAAGTTTTTGTTTTTATCGCACTATACTAAATGCTACTGTGATTGAACACATGCGCTGTGTACACATCTCACGAGGAATCCCGAGCTTATGTGCTGACTACATATTTTAACCTGTCAATGCATTTTATTTTTATTTCTGTGTACACCTATCCCCCGATTTACACCTTTTTCTCAGGAACGTATCTACCGTGTAAATCGGGGGATAGGTGTACCTTTAAAATAAGCCAATCGGATTTAAACTTATAAGGTAAACTTATCGTCTGTGATAAGATTTTCGATAACAAACAAAAGATATTTATACCTATTTAGTTTATTGAAATTCTAAGAAAATTATTTAACTAATGATTTTCTGCCAAGGAAGAGGAGTGTTTTGACCACTCTACAAGCATCTAAAGCGATGACAAATGAAATTTGTGTTTTATATTAGACTTAAAGAGGAGTTTGAGTCAAAAGGCGATCCATTAATTAAGATTATATAAAAGGGCGTACCTGGATTTATTTTCATGTAATCTACAATAATTTGTAAATTAAATTCACTGTGCAATAAATTGATAAAGAGGGAGCAATCTCTCGAAATATTTTGAGAAAAAAAGTTTTTTTCTTTACAGATCCAAGTACGTCCTTTTTTATAATCATAAAGATGAGTATAGATAAAGAATTCTTCCTGATTTGAAATTAAACGAAAAAACATGGTGAAGGAAGACGAGTTTCTTTTATTGATGCATAGGTGCAAGCTTTCGGGTAAAAACCCTTCAACAGGCGAGAAATGATGAGCGACTTATAAGTTTAAATAACTTAATAGTTTAAAAACTTTCTTTTTATATATATTTATTCTTTCCTACCATTTGTACCATAGTCCTTATAAGTCGCTCATCATTTCTCGCCTGATGAAGGGTTTTTACCCGAAAGCTTGCACCTATGCATCAATAAAAGAAACTCGTCTTCCTTCACCATGTTTTTTCGTTTAATTAAAGATGAGTGTTAATGCAATTATATAATTACATTAATAAGCAGAAATAATTGGTTATTGCGCTTTGACCACTCTACAAACATCTAGAGCGATGGCAAGCGAAATTTTTGTTTTATATTAGATGAGTGTTTATGCAACTACACCAATACCTCGCTTTGCGTTTTTTTCGAAGTTGCGTCGCTGCTTAATTTTTACTGATTTTCACTGTGCGCCGTTAGATTTTCGAAGTTGCGTTGTTTTGGGTTCGAGTCTTTAATTTTTTTTTTTTTTCTAAAATATGGCAACACCTTTGTTTTTGATTGCGCCATGCCATCGAAATTTTATTTTCACTTTGCGTCGTTTCAATTTGCGTCGTGTTTTTTTGGAACGTAACCCCGACGCGAGGTATGGGTGTATATGATTACATTAATAAGCAGAAATGATTGGTTATGTTAATATTTATTCTATTAAACTCAAGTTCCGAGTTACCGCATTTCAATAGGCAGTATCCTAAACAAAATTATAAGATAGCGAAGATATGCAAATACACACACATTTGGAAGATTTAACATTTTCAAAAATATATACAACTGTATTTGCATATTAAGTAACGTGAGTTCAATGATTTTATCTGCAAAAAGACATCAAATATTTTTCCTGTAGAACTGCTATAGATAGGTGATTTTGACATGGCAGGTAATGATCCCAGTAATACTGAGATGTGTTAGTAATCTCTAGTACACGTACAGAGGCCATGATAATCATGGTGTGTAGTTAGAGACTGCTTTTACTGCAAGTACACTACATATCTACATAGTATTATGATGCATAGCGCGCCATCTGTTATAAAAATTCGAAACTATTTTAGACGAACAATTACTACTGCCCTTACTGCAATGGAAAAAAAATTAATGGGAGGGCCTGGCTCATTAGTGGTGAACCCTCCCAGCGGTTTCGCCAGTTTAATCTACCATACCGCTGTTATATTGCATTTTTTCGATCTTCCTTTTTATAATAGTTCATCTAAAATACCCATTTCAAGAGTCTAGCATCGGTATCACACATTAAGCCATCTATTTACAGTTTGTTTTGGTCACAAGTCCAATATTTTTATATCCACAGACTAAATTATGAGATTATAAATGAAATATTATGCAAAACAAATAAAAACAACTATATACATCAATATATATTTATTTATTTGGAAAACCTTGGGTTTTTGGGAAGGTTCATAGTGTAGCTAATAACCAGGCCTGTAGGTATTTAAAAATACATTTTTAATTGTGACAATGGCGATTCTTAAAGAATGAGTGTTAATAACTAAAAATGACTAAAAAAAATTGAAAATTGATTTCTGCTCATGAGTAATCAATTTCAAGCAATTCAATCACTTTTTATTTTGTTAAGTATGAATTTGAGATTTTAATTGATACGAATACTGTTCTGGCCTGTCTATAGCGCCCCCTCTAAATAGCGCTTCCCGATTTTAAATACGTAGTACGATGCGATTTACATTAAAAGTGACCTGTCTATAGCACCCTATTTTGGTGAGTCCCAAGAGGGGGCGCTATAGACAGGTTTAACTGTAGTTTATAAGAGCGTTACTTTTCAATTTGTATTCTTTCGAAGATGAATCTTAAAAAAAAAAAAAAAGGCTTAAAAATACGATGCAGTGAAAAGCATAATTTCAATCATCTTTGAAAATGATAGTGAACAAATGAAAAGATAAATACATGCAGTAAATAAAGATTTTTTTTTTAGACTTAGGGTCTAATATACATTTTATACTTATGACATATACATACAACAATTGACAAAATTTCAAATATCTACTAGTAAATAGACAGTAGTGCAATGTAGGTAATAAATGCTAAACTAAAGACATCCCACAATAGCCACAATAACAAATAACAGTATTATTTATTATTATTTCCACTCAATCATATTAGGTTATCAAGCTTGTAGAGCTTGAGACTTGACAACCATCATGACTAGGTGAAGTAGAATGCGTCTGCCCTTGTCATTAAGACTGGGAGCACTACTCAGTCAAAGGCCGACTTAGCTCTAAAAGAAATGGGCGCCTCTGACATGAGGAACAGACGCCATGTACAGCCACTCCTAACATGGAGTACAGATGCTGCTCATCCTGTATCCCTGGAGCCCTTACAGTGTACTATCAGCATGGCCAGCTGAACCCAGGTTTTTTAGTGAGCTTGTTACTGCTCCCCCGTCTCCTATTTTATCCGAGCTTGGGACCGGCAAAGGCAGGGTTGTAGGTACTAACTAAATGTATGGTGTGAATGCAGGTAAGGTGCACGGTTCCCTGGCCCGTGCCGGTAAGGTGAAGGGACAGACCCCCAAGGTGGAGAAGCTGGAAAAGAAGAAGAAGAAGCTCGGCCGTGCCAAGAGGAGGGAAGCTTACAACCGTCGTTTCGTCAATGCCGTTGTCAACACCTTCGGCAAGAAGCGTGGACCCAACTCCAACCAGAAGTAGAAATCTTGTTTCTACCAATAAAATATTTGTAATGTAGTGGAATTATTTATATAGCGCGTGTGTGATTCTTTTTAACAATTTACTATCCTTACTGTATTGATAAGAATATGATAGAAAGGCTGTAGTTACTCAAACTATATCTTTTCCTGTTTTTGTCATAAATCCTGAAACTACTATGGATATATCGTAAATATTGAGGCTGCCTGGCCGGCATTCACATTTCTTGAAAATAAAGATACTTCGGCCAGTGAATCTTTTTATTATCTCGACGTTTCGACAAAAATGTTTGCTCCTGACGAGGACAAAATATTTTTGTCGAAACGTCGAGGTAATAAAAAGATTTACTGGCCGAAGTATCTTTATTTTCAAGAAATACTATGGATATGATATTTATACAGGTTATTGTGGGGTCAATTTATAAGTCACAATTATCATTCACTTTTTGTTCATTCATAATTTCATTTTACACTTTTCAGTGTGGACAAGTTGGATCAGGGTCTTGTTTTATCCTGACCATGTAGTTTTGGACATGTCCATGTTCTGATAATAGGGTTGTGGTTGATGTTCCACGGTGTATTGTCCTGGCATGGAATGGGTTAGAATTTTCTCAGAGGTAGAGTTGGTCAGTGTTGAATATATCGGTCCATATTTGGTGGATAAACGATACGTTTTTTTTTTTGCCAACATTTTTGGTATCTCTGTAAAATAAGAAAGAATGTAAGATTTAGTATCAATTTTCAATAATGATTAGGTTTGTTAAACATTTACTAAGGTCAATACTCAGAAAAACCATAGACAGAAATTTTCTACAAGTAGAATTTCTGTATTTCTTGCTGTAAACTGTTATTGGCTTTATGCATTCGATCAAAAGTAACATGGCGGATGAAAAATGTTTCACACGATAGCTTCATGTTGCAGATGTGAACGATTGCATGAATAAAATATCTTGAAATTTCGAAACAATCCTTTTTATAATATCTCACTGTCACGTGGAATTAATAAACCAATTTAACAAGTTTTACCGCAAATGTTTCTTTTAACAGAAGGGTAGCCTAGTGGACATGGCATCTGCCCGGTAAGCGGAAAAATGTGGATTCTATTCCCATCCCTGGACACTTTTATTTTTCCGTTTATCATTACTCTTCACAATTTATCCTTTCATACTTCATCCCTAAGGATAGGAATAGTCGTTATTTCTCCTTAAAATAATTAAAATAACGATTTTTCATTCCGTGTGTTGTGTGTAAAAAGAAAAATTTGCAGTAGAACTTGTTAAACGTTGTTCTATAATCATAGCCGCATTATATTATATTAACAAACCAGTGTTCACTCCATCAGCCAATAAGCGAGCATATTTTTATTAGCTCAACGTATTGTATCACGTTTTCTCCTGTAAAAATGGGGCTCTCTTGCCCGAAAACTAGAGAAATTTGTAAATTAAGCATTTTAAAATAAACTTATCCCTGGAAGTCTTATTATTATTCCTAGTACACGTGGTACAAGTCATGATAATCATGGTGGGTAGAAGTAGGTGACTGCTTTTACTGTAAGTGCACCACATGTCTACATATGTGAAAAGCAGTTACTTGCACTAGTTGGTAAGGTTGGACCTCTGCAAGAATTGGGGGCTATTAGAGCAATTTTGGAAGCTTGATGTTTCAACTTAATTAACTCAATGGTTATAGTGAGATACAAAATCGTGGTATTTCATAAATGAACGTGAGTGCGTATTATGATTTTAGTTGCACGTTAAAAACGATATCAAACTCGTGGACAAAACTTAAGGAAGTTGTACCTTTCAGCATGTATATCAAGATTCAGACAATAACTGAAAGATATTACAGTGACCTTTATTGAAGACACACGAGATAACCAATATACACTCATAGAAAAAAACTTAAGGAAGTTATAACTTTCAGCATGTATATCAAGATTCAGACAATAACTCTGAAAGATATTACAGTGACCTTTATTGAAGACACACGAGATAACCAATATACACTCATAGAAAAAACTTAAGGAAGTTATACCTTTCAGCATGTATATCGGGATTCAGATAATAACTGAAAGATATTACAGTGATCTTTTTTGGAGATACGAGATAACCAAGTATAAACAAAATTGCCTCTGTCTCCTTAAAAAAAAAAAAAAACACGTTCAGCGACATCAAAGACTTTAAACTTCCTTAAGTTTTGTCTAAAGTGTATAATTTTTACTTATTTGTGATTTCAACATTAGGCGCTGCATATATTAATCGAAATTATTAGACTTTTTATATATATTTTTTATTAAAAGGATCTTAAATAGGCTTGATCTCCTTATTGTGTAATTATAAATTCTAGAAGAGAGTGTGTGTTTATATATAATAACTAGACGAATAACCCGGGCGTTGCCTGGGTTTCACCCAATTAAATGTTTTTATTCAAATACTATTCGTTACAATTATAAATTGTCGCCGTTGATATCACTCTTGTGAAACCTTCCGCTCCAAACTTTGTGTATGTGTTTTTTTTTTTTCAATATAAAAATTTAAATTTTCACGATATTTGAAAATTATATTATTTAGATTTTTTTATATCAATATATTTTAAATTTGATATATACATAAAATGATAGCAAGTGATTCCTTGCCCCTACGCCGTCATTCAAGGTCACTTGTGAAACGTCCCGCTCCACTAATCCCCGTCGTCCATTCTTCCCCAACTTTACTTCTCGGAGTTACCGCAGTGAGGCGCTGGTTGCGAGTGAAATGGGAAAATATGTTAATAACTCTAAGGATATTCGGGATAGAAGCCTGAAAATTTGACTATAAGTTTTTCCAGATTTTCAACTCTATATACTATAAAAACTTCAGCCAGATTAGTTACGTATTGTGGACGTGTATCACCGACAAATATACATACACTGACTTTTATATATATATATGGGATATATATATATTTTTACTTATTAAACCCATACTTTTTACATGCATTAATGTCTGTATTTTATATTTAAATCCATGTCAGCATTTATTGATGCATGGTAAATTGACATCTGTCAACTATCATCTGTATACCATAGTTTCGGGTTTTGATTCTCATCAGTACAGGGGCGGCTTCAATTTCATAACATTCTACGAGAGAGGTTACTCTTGGCCCTCCTCAGCTCTCCTTGGTGGATGGCTGAGTCCTGGGGTGCTGTCACCGGTGGTTTCCATTAACCCTGTTTACCGACCGGCCCTGCATATGCGACCGCCCCTGACGCTGTTGTGTGATTGTGGCACTGCACCCTGGAACACTGCAACAAAGCATCTGTCTGCTCTCCACGGTCACCCTTGGGCTCAATACTATTGGACCCGTCTCCCCCTGATCTTCGCGGATCACCACCCTGCCCCTCCTCTACATCCCGGCTCTCCTGGCCTCACCCGGCGATGATCCCCTGGCCACCCATCCCCAGGCCCCTCCAACAGTACAATGTATTTAGTGCTTTGTATATATTCCGCTTTATGCGTCCATTGGAGCTCAAAAATAATACATTCTGGTTAGCAGTCCCGTAAATAGAAATTTCCGAGAGGTGTTACAAAATCGGTCAAATTTATCAAACAGGTGGTTGAGCTGGTGAATACATATATTCCATCACACGTTGGAAATCGCAGAAAATTTTAAAATACTTAATCAAAAACAAGATATGATCATTAAGTTCCCGGACTCGCTTATTAAAAAAGATATGAACGAGTGTAAATAAATTTGACCGTTTTTATAAAATACTAGTGGATGTAACCGGCTTCGCCCGGATTTTACTCGAGTGAAAGTTTGCCTAACGAATATATGATGGAAAATATTTTTCGAGCAAACATCCATTCTCTACTTGATATTTTCTTATAAAGATCAATTAAGGTTTATGTCACCTTTCTCCATAAAACAACTTAATAAACCAATAGATAATTTTGCATGTTAATAGCTAAGCTAATCAATGGTAATCTTGTGGTTGTAAACAATATATAGGTGTATGCGTGTATATGTGTTTTATATATATGTATATATTTTTAAATTTAATGATGTAACTGTAAATAAAATTCAAAGAATATCTCTATATGTAAATAATATTTATGAATCTTTCTAAGTCGCTTTCTGTGCATCTTTCCATGTTGAATATTTTCTTTGTTATATTTGTATATACATTTAGCGCAAGTGTCCCTAGGGGACATAGCGTTTTGAATTGAAATAAATAAATAAATAAGCTAATCAAAAAGAACACACTAAAGTTATATTTTGTATTTATAAAATTATGAGTTTATTATTATATAATGGCACTTAATGACCTAGCTTTTAGAGGAAATTATTCTCAAGTTTATGCCTCGTTGCTAAAAATGTGTTGTGTTGTTTATTTAAATTATAAACTATGTATATATCTTCTTATATATAAAAGTCAATGTCTGTTTTCTGTTTCGCGATAAACTCAAAAACTACTGAACCAATTGGTACCAAATTTTACATGTCGCTTTTTATAAACCTGAGGAAAATTTTCGGCTACATTTTGATTAGTATTTTTGGCTATTTATTTATTTTTTATTTGAAGAACTTTTTTTTTACGCTGAGTAAATACGAGGCGAAGTAACAACACCAGACCAATTAAGCGACCAATGAGCGTTCTGCATTTTTTTTTTTTCAAGTTTCTTGCGTACTTTTTTTGAAATATCTTTTTATACGAGTGTTACCTTTTTTTTTCACAAAAGTATTGAGTATTGAGGAGAGAAATTTATATTACTAAGTTACGATAAGTGCACATAATGCAATTTAAAAAAAAACTTTACAAAATTAGCGTTACTGTATGTAAATAATGGCTTTCGTATATTTTATTAATTTTTGTTTTGGCCTTTGTTTTTTTATCTCTTAAAAAATCATTTAAAATGCAATCGCAGTCATTAACAAACACATATTGCCTAATTTCCATATCCTCTTTTATTTTTTACAGAAAAATATTTACATGCCAGTATTTTGGATTCATTTTTTTTATAAACCAATTTTTTCTTATTCTTACTGAGAAGATGGGCATCGCAGTCACTCATTCAACTCAGCCAATTTCAAGGGTTAATGCGCTGGGGAGGGTACCTCGGGGGTTGGGTGGAAAAGCTGCCATCTATTTAAACTATATTGATTTTGAAACAACTAAATGGATTGAAAAAAATAACTAAATCAAATACCTAAACACTAATATAATACAATTTTTGCCATCACACACACTTTTGCCTGTGGCTTATGTGTTACTTCTGTATTGCTATTCTATGGCACTTCTACTCTTTATTTTTGATTTACTTTCAAGTATGAAGGAAATTGCACTCGGGGGAATTCTCGGGCGAAAACGGGCCATTCATCTAGTAACTTAAATAAAAATGAGGATATTGGATGGCAAAGGTAGTTCTATATATATATATATATATATATATATATATATATTGGGAGAATATATAAAAAATTATGCTAAACATTATATCGTGATGATCATGAAAAAAAAATTAATAAAGTTAATATGTGAGATTTTTGACTATTTTCAAATTATGAGGACGAATTTATTCCAGATCTCTCGTTTCTTTCACAAATAAAAAAAAAAGAAAAAAGAAAAAAAGTGAATTAGGTATTTGTTCAATTTGATTAGGCGTTTAATAGCCTATATTTTAAGCTGTAAATTCATCTTTACACCTACTTGTTAAATTTTGATTAGAAGTTTTGCTGCTTGCGTGAATGTTCCACAGAAAGGAAAAACTCATGTCTCCACCCTGGTTCGTTCGGAACACAATCCTCAGGAACAATCTAAATATCGAAAACATCAATGACTACATTATTAGACAATCATTTAAATTCTACGAAAAATCCGAAAAATTAGAAAATCCCATCTTTAAGGAAGCCACAAAATACAAATGCGGAAAAAGAAAAATAAGAAATTTAAAACCTAGACAAATTCTCCATCATCTAAGCCAGAATGACGAAAAGTGGGGGAAAAAATAATAAACCCACCTTGAATATCAAACAAGCCAGACAAAACCTTCTCAAGAACAATATTCCCAAGGACCCAACGACATCAATATAAATTATAATTGTAAATGAACAAACCCTGTACATCCCCCACAGTATATTGTAAAAATGATGATCTAGGTTTCTCTTTTTGAGCGGCACCTAATAAAGTTATTTGGAACCGCAGAAAGAACCTCGTTGTATGTTACCGCGCTTGACCG
The DNA here is from genome assembly GCA_030710605.1 of Cordylochernes scorpioides. NCBI lineage: Eukaryota > Metazoa > Arthropoda > Arachnida > Pseudoscorpiones > Chernetidae > Cordylochernes > Cordylochernes scorpioides. The sequence continues at coordinate 147,511,977 of CP092864.1, forward strand.
CAGTCACCAACTCTAGCTTTGGGGTTGGTTACGGCGCCTTGAGAACTCTGTATCTGCAAGTGGTTGTTCCAGCCATTGCCATCGGTGGTATGGTTTCCCAATCTTGCTAAACGCTCTTTGGATGCTCTACTGCAGGCCCAGAGGCCCTTCTGGACAATCTCTCAGTCGTGAAGTCAGTTCTGAAATCTAGGACTGGTAATTACCTTATCAACAGAGCTCTGCTTCTGATTTCGCGGCTGAACCGCAACGGGAACAGGTGTACCATCCAATGGATCAAGGGACACAGCGGGATCGTGGGTAACGACATTACAGACACACTTGCAAAGCGGGGTACTGAGTCTGCTGACCCAAGCTGTTACAAGCTCGCGCCTTTGTCGTCTATAAAAGTGACAATCTACGGGCGGGCGCGTGAAGCGTGGGAGTGCAGATTCCTCTCTCTAGCTCCTTCTATCCACACCCGGTTTGGCCTTACACCGAAGAATCTCTTAGACAAAAGTAATGAGTACATCGTCTCGAGCGTACACATTGTGATTGGCCTGCTATCCGGACAGTTTTGCACACAGGATAGGGGTTATCGATGATCCCTTCTGTCCATATTGCGATACCAACTAGAAAGCAACCTTGACGCACATCGTGTTAGAGTATAGCAGCCTTGATGCCCTTAGACTAGGCCTACTTTCCATCTGTGCAGTTGAATTGGGGTACACCCTGCGGTCACTTAGGAACTTTATCCACAATAGGAGCACTTTGCGAGCATGCTTGGAATTCCTGAAGGCCTCGGAAAGACTTAAGCCACGTGTCCGCGCGGAGGAGTCTGATCACTCAAGTGACTCGGACTCCTAGCATGTAGCTGCAACTTTCGCATGTGCCGCCGTGCTTGCCCGGTTTACCGACCAGCCCTGTATATGCGACCGCTCCTGTCGTGTGATTGTGGCACTGTACCCTGGAACACTGCAACAGAGCATCTGTCTGCTCTCCACGGTCACCCTTGGGCTCAATACTATTGGACCCGTCTCCCCCTGATCTTCGCGGATCACCACCCTGCCCCTCCTCTACATCCCGGCTCTCCTGGCCTCACCCGGCGATGATCCCCTGGCCACCCAGGCCCCTCCAACAGTGCAATGTATTTAGTGCTTTGTATATATTCCTCTTTATGCGTCCATTGGAGCTCAAAAATCATCCATTCTGGTTAGCACCCCCCGTAAATAAAGATATTTCTAAGAACCTCGTTGATGTGCGCATTAAAAATTATATATATAAATACATTATATATTGCAGCATCGGCCGCGTTATATTGTATTTTACATTATATATTGTGGCGAAGAAATATTTTATTATTTAATTTAATAGTATTCAATGAAAATATATTCAACAGATTATAAAAATATATATTAATCTGTTTTTGTGAAATCATCTTAAAATATTTCTTTGCTTACTTGCTTAAGATTCTCTAGCTGTATATAGTTTGGCTGACTTGTTAATAATTGTCGACTCGTCGCTGTGACGTCATCAATAAATACTTTTACATCTTAGGATATTTCAAGACTTGAATTCTACGCTACAACTGGTGAAGAAGCTGTATCGATACCCATTCAGAAAAAAACGGAAAATTGACTCGGTTGAGCAAGAAGAAAAAACCATGAACATCAAGAAAGAAGCAACTACTCAGGTGGGTTCATTTTTTGTCCAACATCTACCTAGAAACCCCTCAATGTTCTCTGGTGAGGGTGTTGAAGATCCCCGTAGCTGGTTAAAAGGGTATGAACGTGTGGCGAAGCACAACCAATGGGATGAAACCCTTTGTCTCGCTAACGTTTATTTCTATCTTACTGGCACTGCTCTCAAATGGTATGAAAACAACGAGGAAAGCATCCAGACATGGACGGAGTTCATGTCACAATTAGAAAATGTATTTGGAAAAAATGAAAGCTCAAGACTGCGAGCTGAGAAAATACTCAAAACTTGCGCACAATTAAAAGGAGAAAGCACCGAATATTACATCCAAGACGTCCTGCGCCTTTGCAAAGAGGTAGATCCACAAATGAATGAGGAAGATAAAATATCCCATCTGATGAAAGGGATAGCTGAGGAGCTCTACCAGGCACTTATCCCAAGGGATGTGCATAACACTGAGCAATTCGTCACCGAATGTCGCCGCATTGAAAGCATACACTGTAAGCGAGTGACCCCTACCAAATACGAGCGACTACCAAATGTGGCATCTCTCAGTGATCATGATGACAGGGCAGATCTGTCATCTATGATCAGGCAAATTGTTCGTGAGGAGGTACAGCGGGCATTAGGCTCTACTCGAGAGGAACCAAAAATTTCTTCCATCGAAGATATGGTAAAGGAGGAGATTGGAAGAACCCTGGCGCCAATCTCAAAGCCTAGGAGAAGTTCCCCACAGAAGGAAAGACCCAGAGAGTTTTATAATAATAGATATGTGGCCCAAACGATAAGACCGCAGCAGCCAAAACAAGTAAACGGAAGACGCGATACCAACGAATGGCGAACCACGGAAGGTAAGCCAATCTGTTTCCACTGCGGACGCCCTGGCCAAGTCGTGCGCTACTGCCGTGACAAGAGGAGAGAATATGAAGGAGAACAAACTTGGAATTACAAGCAGAGAGATAGGCTAGAGCCTAGAACATTCTATAATTCTCGGAGCAGCCAAGAGCCCAACGACGACCTGCCAAGAGAAAATAGACGCCGCTACCGAAGCCCCTCTCCTTACATTGGCCGAAAAGGACAATATTCGTCTCCTGATAGAAGACCCAGCCAGTCGCCTCGCCGTCCCCGTCAGGAAAACTAGAAGATGCGTCCTATTTTGGAGGTAAGGCCGCAAAATTTATAAATCCTCCCTTGTCGACCACATTAGAATTAAAAGAAAATTACATAGACATTAAAATAGAAGGAAAAATGACGCGTGCCCTCGTCGACTCAGGAGCCTCATATTCTGTCATTTCTGAGAGGTTCAGACTCAAACTAAGAAAAATAATGTTTGCCGAAACTGACGTCACATTACGAGTAGCCAACGGTAAAATTGTAAGACCAAAAGGACGCTGCACACTGAAACTGGACTTGAATGGACTACAGGAAAGCTTTGAATTTGTCGTTATGGATGACTGTAGTCACGAAGTTATTCTTAGTTGGAACTTTTTGAAGTTATCTAGGGCGATAATTGATTCAGCTGACGACACACTCTTCTTAGAAAAATGTCTTTTTGAGGATACCCCTAAGAACAGCTCACCTCTCTACTCGGAATTGGAATATAGAATCGAACCCGCCTCTATTCAGTTAATAGAAGTAGCAAGTCGTGACATTCCTAATGACGCAATTGTGGTGGCAGAATGTCGAAAAGAGCTATTGCTGGAAAGAGAACTAACGGCTCCCTCCTCTGTCATTTCACTTACCAATAACCGAGGTAAACTTTGGGTGGTGAATTGGAGTCCATATCCGAAACTAATCCCACAAGGGATGCATGTAGCCGATAGTGCTGTCATCGAAGATAGTCAATTATGTACTCTAGCTGATTGTAACCAAGTTGAAACAGAGGCGGAACATTCTGAAGACCCAAAAATCTCGGAATTTTTTATAGATGATTCACTTGATGAATCTCAAGAAGAAAAATTAAGAAATTTGTTAAAAAACTATACGGATATTTTCGAATTTAGTAAAAGAAAACAATTCAAGGACGTCAATGTTAAACACCGAATTAACACTGGAGACCACCTACCGACCAAACAAAGACCTTACCGAGTTGCACCAAGAGAACGCCAAATTATTCAGGATGAGGTAAACAAGATGGAAAAACTTGACATCATTCAGCCCTCTGAAAGTCCGTGGGCCTCGCCTGTAGTATTGATAAGAAAAAAAGGATGGAAGCTGGAGATTCTGCGTCGATTACCGCCGCCTTAACAAAATAACAAAAAAGGATGTCTACCCTCTCCCAAGGATCGACGACACTTTAGACTGCTTACGGGGAGCTAGATTTTATTCTTCCATGGACCTCCAATCAGGGTACTGGCAAATCGACGTAGAAGAATCGGACCGTGAGAAGACAGCATTCATAACTCCAGATGGACTGTACGAGTTCAAAGTAATGCCATTTGGGTTATGTAATGCTCCAGCTACCTTCGAACGAATGATAGATAATCTTCTGAAGGGTCTTAAGTGGACCATTTGCTTGTGTTACCTCGATGACATCATCGTTTTTTCAGATGGCTTTGAAGAACACCTAAGACGCCTTCAACTTGTATTAAATTGCCTTAAGAAAGCCGGATTATGTCTCAATTCCAAGAAATGCAAGTTTGGTGCAAAAACTATCACGGTTCTTGGACATGAGGTGAGTGAAAATGGAATTCGTCCCGACCAAGAAAAGATTCGAGCAGTCCGCGACTTCGCTACGCCAAGGTCATTGAAGGAAGTTAGAAGTTTTCTTGGCCTTTCATCCTACTACCGCCGCTTCATACCCAATTATGCCCACGTAGCCCAACCCTTGAATGACCTTTTGAAGAAAGACTCAGCATTTAATTGGAACCAGGAAGAGCAAAATGCATTTGAAGCTCTCAAGTCAGCGTTAATTTCCGAACCCGCTCTTGGACATTTTGATTACTCATCCCCAACCGAAATACACACTGACGCAAGCAACTACGGAATAGGAGCAGTATTAGTGCAGATACAAAAGGGAAAGGAAAGAGCCATTGCTTATGCATCCAGAACCTTAAATAAGGCAGAAAAAAATTATTCAACCACAGAAAGGGAATGCCTTGCCATCATTTGGGCTATCAATAAATTCCGACCATATGTCTTTGGACAGCCGTTCACTATTGTTACAGACCACCACTCTTTGTGCTGGCTGACCAACCTCAAAGACCCATGTGGGAGGTTAGCAAGATGGGCACTTCGGCTGCAAGAGTTTGACGTCACTGTCGTGTATAAGAGCGGAAGGAAACATCAGGACGCAGACTGCTTATCAAGAAGTCCATTACAATACAGTGAAGATATGGAGGAAGATATTCCAAGCATAGTGACTTTGCAGAACTTTAGCGAAGAGCAGATGAATGATCAAGCTATTAGAAAAATCGCTGACAAATTACAAAGTTCTCCTAATAATTCCTTTGTAAAAATCGATAACACGCTCTACAGAAAAAATTATGATCCAATGGGGAAACCATGGCTTTTGGTGGTTCCACGCCATTTAAGGCAGGAATTACTGAAAAATTTCCATGATTCACCCACGGCTGGTCACCTCGGATTTACTAAAACCTATGACCGAATAAGAAAAAAGTATTACTGGCCCGGAATGTATAGAACAGTTAGAAGGTATGTGGCACACTGTTCAGATTGTCAGAGGCGTAAACATCAGCCCCAACTCCCCTCAGGGCACTTACAGCCAATACCTGTTCCTGAAGTTGCCTTTGAAAAGGTAGGAATGGATCTCCTGGGGAGATTTCCAACATCAGAAGGTGGCAACCGTTGGATTATTGTATGTACGGACTACCTAACAAAATATGCGATAACTAAAGCTCTACCCACAAGTGAATCCATGGAAGTCGCCAAATTCTTCATTGAAGATGTCATCTTAAAGCACGGCGCGCCGAGGGAATTAATCACGGATAGAGGAAGGAACTTCACATCTTCAATGATAAGTGATCTGAACAACCAGTGCAGAATAACCCATCGGAAGACGACCGCCTATCACCCTCAGACAAACGGACTCACGGAGAGGTTGAATAAGACCATAGCAGACATGCTGTCCATGTATGTAGATGTCAACCATAAAGATTGGGACAGGATTCTTCCATTCGTTACATTTGCATACAACACAGCAAAACAAGAGTCTACTGGGTTCACCCCATTTTTCCTTGTACACGGGCGTGAAGCCGAGACTCCACTTGACGTGTTATTCCCCAAGTTATTGCCAGAAGACGACGATTTCATCCAAACTCTAGGGGCAAGAGCCGAAGAAGCACGAAAACTGGCACGTATCCACTCCATGAGATCTCAAGGTATCAATAAACATCGCTATGACGCCCATCACAGAAATATAATTTATCAGCCTGGAGATCTTGTTTGGATCTTTATTCCTGTGCGTAAAGTGGGATATTCGGAAAAACTAATGAGACGTTACTTCGGCCCATACAAAGTAACCCGAAAAATATCTGATGTGACCTATGAAGTTGAAACATTCGGAAACCAGCAAGGTCGTCGTAAAACAAAAGATTTAGTTCACATTGGTAGGATGAAACCTTATTTAAACCCAGAGGACCAGGAGGACCAGCTAGAAGATGACTCGACAAACTTCCAGGAAGAAGACATCCCCACTGAACGAACACAACAACCACAGACCCGCGAAGAGATCTCAGGCCCTATCACCCGTTCTCGAGCCTTGAGACTGAGGATGTAAGTCTCCTTCTGAGCATCGGGTCGATGCTCTTTATAGGAGGAGGCTATGTGGCGAAGAAATATTTTATTATTTAATTTAATAGTATTCAATGAAAATATATTCAACAGATTATAAAAATATATATTAATCTGTTTTTGTGAAATCATCTTAAAATATTTCTTTGCTTACTTGCTTAAGATTCTCTAGCTGTATATAGTTTGGCTGACTTGTTAATAATTGTCGACTCGTCGCTGTGACGTCATCAATAAATACTTTTACATCTTAGGATATTTCAAGACTTGAATTCTACGCTACAATATTATTAATCGCTATGCGGCGCTGAGTTTGTTTATACAAAAATGTAATGCCTTGATAAAGGTTGGCGTTCAGCCAACCGAAATATTGGCAAATAAATCTTTTATTCAATCCAATATATGCCCCTTTTTATTATCTAATATTATTAAATATAAAATATATAATTATATTAAATAAATCTTAATTCAATAGTTCAGTTTCAGCTTGCGCTCACCTGGCATTATATTACCAAGTCAATTTTTAAAAATTATTCTAAATAGTGTTTCATTACAATTCATCCATTTTAAAATTCTTATATCAATATAGAGAGTAGGAAGATATCGCCTATATCTTGGATCAAAGCTATTTATTCTTCCAATAATCCGAGGCTGTGGATAGAATTCCAAGTAGCGGATAGCAGAGGCAACACGGGAGTCTACGTCGAAATACTGGAAGATATCAATAAATAAGTTTGATCCAAGATTCATAATTAATGTATCTGACACGGATTGTTTCATCCTTCGATAGATAAGAGTATAAAGAGTTCCTAGAAACGGCCAATTGTTGCCATTGCCGGCCCAGCGCCCGCCGGGGAAGCCTCTATGAACCTCGAGTCTGACTACCTCCTGATGAAAACTTGTCACGACAACTGGCCATAGGTATGCCACCTAGGCCATGGTTTAGCGATGACGATTTGACCATGGGTCATTTTTTAGCCGAGCTGGCGATTGGTCTTAGGCATATCTACGATTGGTTGTCTTGGCAGGACTCATGACGTCAGGGGTTGATCAGATCGCCAGAGGTAAAATGGCTTCCCCAAATTTTAAATAAAAAATAGAACTCTATAATATGAATTATGTGTGCGTGTTGCGAGTGGTATAGTGGTGTGTGCATTGGTGAGTGGTATAGTGGTGTGTGTTGTGAGTGGTATAGCGGTGTGTTATTGTGAGTGGTATATTGGTGTGTATTGCGAGTGGTATAGTGATGTGTGCATTTGTGAGTGGTATAGTTGTGTGACAATTGACAATTAAAACATTTTTATTGTCATCTCGACAATATCACAAATTCAAAGAGAACAGTTTAAGAAAGAAAAAATATATATATACAGAAATATATAATACATATTTATAAGATGATGGAGGATGAAGGAAGGCATCCTCTGCGCACGAGGGTCCTCGTCCAGGCGATGAGCGGGTCCTCCACTCCACCGAGCCCAACCTGGACAAAGTGGCGATAGACGCGCAGCTTTGCCGACGCCAGGATGGTCAGGGCGTCGTCCTCAAGGCCGGACCCGCCGAAGTTCCAGGCCTGCCGGTCAGGGGGCCGCCCGATGATGTTGAAGGCCTCTCTGATGAGGGGCCTGATGGAAGAGCAGCTCCAGTAGCGGTGGCCGAGGGAGCGGTCGACGGACCCGCAGGCAGGACACGAGGGGCCGGCCGAGGCAGGATAGGCCGGATAGGATAGAGCGTGGAGGGCCAACTTGAAGGCGGCATCGGCCTCATGCCCCGAGAAGGCGCAGCGCCGTAGCGAGGCCCAGTCGATCCTGGAAGGTGGGCTGATGGTGGGTGCCCATCTCGCCAGGAATCGGGAGATCGGCGTGGCCGCGAGGCGCGGACGATCCAGGGCCCGTCGGGCCGAGCGGGTCGTGAGGCCGTTGAGGAACGGCGTGGCCGTTCCGCGCAGCACCACAGCAGCAGCCTAGGAAGTCTCCCGGAAGCCCTCGTCGTTCTCGACGGTCAGCCTCCGGCAGAAGGCGCCAAGGGCCGCGGCGTCCGCCAGGGAGGAGCGTGTAGGGCGGGCGATGTGACGGTCCTCGGCCAGAAAGTCCCGGACTCGGACTCCGAGCCAGCGCGCGGGGGCCAGGAGGTCGGGAGGGCGAAGCAACCGGCAGCCGCCGATGATTGGGATGTCCAGCAGCTGAGATGTGGGGACCGCCCGGTGATTGAGGCTCAGGATCTTGGAGGCCTCCTCCCACAGCTTCAGCAACCGGAGACGGCGGGGCTGGAGACGCGTGCCGTCTGGTGGAGGGCGGATCCAGGCCTTGCTGCTGCTGGCGACCAGCCAGTCGAAGCCGTTCCTGCCTCCGCGGGGCGCGACCTGCACACCCTTGAGGCAGGCGAGCTGGAGTTGGGTTGCCAGGTCGAGGAGGCCGAGGCCTCCGATGGCAACGGGCCTCGCCATGACGGCGGCGGGAATCCACGCCGTGTGCTCGGGCCCCCAGACGAACCTCGCCAGTCGGGCCTGCAGCTTGGCGATGGTCGGGGGTGATGGCAGGTACCCGTGCAGGTGATACTGGATGGTGGAGCCCACCAGCGAGTTCGCCGCTCTAGCTCGCCCGACTAGTGAGAGGCCGCGGGTGAAGGGCGTCCATCTGCGGCAGGAGGGCGAGGAGATGCTGCTCCTGATGGGCGATGTGGAGCCCGAGGACCCTGATGGAGGTGGTCGGCCAGGAGGCGCCGAGAGGGGAGTCGCCGCGGTTGCGCCAGGCTCCGCACCAAAGGCCCGCGCTCTTCCCGAGGTTGACGGCGATACCGGAGGCCCGCTTGAAGTCTTCGAGGACGGTCGCCACCCGCTCGAATTCTTCGTCGCGATGGAATAGGGGGACGATGTCGTCGGCGTAGGCGATGACGTTGCCCACGCCGAGGGTCAACTCCAGGCGACGTAGCAGCGGCCCCGTAGCGATGCTAAAGAGCGCGGCACTCACGGCGCAGCCCTGCCTGAGGCCGTTGAGGAGGGGGAAGGCGGTGGTGTGAAATCCTCCAGCCCGGATTGTCGCGTCCGCCCCGGCGTACAAGATGTTAATCCAGCCCATGAAGGCCGGCGGGAGGCGGAGGGACGTCATCAGGGACTCCAGGAAGCCGCGGTCCAGGGAGTCGAAGGCGGACTCCAGGTCGACGCCCATGACGGCCAGCGGCGAGCCCATGGCGGTTGCCTCCTCAACAGCATCCGTCACCTTGGCGATGTTCAAGGACGGGGACCTCCCGGGGACGGCGTACGTCTGGCAGTCTGGTACCAGGGCGCGTAGATGGGGCTTGAGGCGCCGGTGGAGAACCAGCACCCTGTAGTCGGCCGAGGGCAGTGCGATGGGCCTGTATCCCTCAAGGCCGCGACCGCCGCGGGCCTTGGGCACCAGGCAGATGGAGCTGCGCCGCGTCGACGGAGGCAGGGCTCCGCGGAGCCGTGAAGCCGCGAACACTCGGGCCAGAGCTTCGGCGAAGAAGTCCTCGAAGGCGGCGAGGAGTTCGCATGGCAAGCCGTCCCAGCCGGGGGCCTTTCCGCGAGGGAGGTGGCGGATGGCGGCGGCAATCTCGCTGGGGCAAATTTCGGGCCGGTGGAGAGGGTCCTCCTCGCCCAGCTCGCTGATGGGGGTGATCATGCTGTTGCCGATGAAGACGGCTCATGCAAATGGGTCGCTGGTAGGACGGGCGAAGCGGGGCTGGAAGATCGCGTACGCCTTCCGCCGAAGCTCGGGGCCCTCGATGACGTTGTCGTCGTCGTCCCTGATGACGCTGACCGGGCGTCGAAGATGGATCGCGCGCGCCAGGTCCGGCAGCGACGGGTAGTCGGCCCGGATGGAGGAGGCCTCGAGCTGCGCCGCGATGTATCCTCTTGCTCGGACGACGTAGCCGTCGCTGGCAGCGTGTCGCGGGTCGTGGAGGAATCTGGCCTCCGCTATCAGCTTCGCCTTGACAACAGGATCCCGTCGTCGTCGTCGTGCGCAAGGTCTTCCTCCAACTCCCGGATGGATCCAGCCAGGTGTTCTAGGGCAAGGCCCGAGCGGAGCATCGCGGCCAAGCAAGGCTGGTGAGGGGAGACGGCGTGCGGGCCCACCTGCAGCAGCACGAGAGTGGCTGGTCGTGGATGACACGGCAATTTATTTTAGACAAGAATAACGATACAATTCCAAGGCAAATATACTATTTCTTCAACTTCCAATTACCGAGGGAATATTGATTTTATTCAACTTATCGAGTATTTTTCACGGGACCGGGAAAATGTTCACTAGATAAAACGATGATTTTGTGATGTAGAAAATTAGGAAAGACAAAATTCAGGATGACACGGCACACAGGGACCGGGAAAAATGTTCACTTTATCGAGAGATTCAAATTTACGAATTTCAAATTATCTAAATATATATATATATATATATATATATATATATATATATATATATATATATATTATAAGTTTATAGAGAATTGTTTTGACAAATGTTCGTTAGACAAACCTTTACTCGGGTAAAACCCGGGCGAAGCCGGGTACATCCGCTAGTTAATTATAAAAAACACTTTTTTAAAAAAGCTTTTATTTAAAAAGCACTAAAAATAACAAAATAAATATTTCTGAAGTATTGCTTTTTTTTCTGAAGGTACCATTTAACAAATAAAATAATAGACTTAGAAATAAAAGCGGTGGGGGATGATAATCATTTATGCAGCAAATAGGTATAAATTTAATGAAAGGCATAATCTTGCTAATCATTTGGCTTCATATAAAATCACATTGATCTCATATTTATTATTATTGTACCCCACCGCTTTTATTTCTAAGTCTATTATTTTATTTGTTAAATGGTACCTTCAGAAAAAAAGCAATACTTCAGAAATATTTATTTTGTTATTTTTTGTGCATTTTAAATAAATATATTTTTTAAAAAGTGTTTTATAATTAATTATTCACGCTATTTTTAGTCGTATATATGCCAGTCCAAAAAAAAAAAGCCTTATCACTGAGACTACGTTGGCCTTAAATAGCTGCAAGCCTGCTCACAGCAGATTGGTCAATTCCGCGTGGGAGGTCGGAAGTGACGTAAGCAAAATCCGTTACTAGCAGAACTGCGTCTCTTTGCTTTTGGGAACCCTAAATTTATTGAATTATATTACAAAGTTAGAGACACCCAGTGGATTATTGTTAGGGGATAATTGGTACATACAAAATTTGAATTATAATTAAACAATTGATTAAATAGTTAAAAGTAACAACATACTAATTGAAAAAGGGGAACTATTTAAAAAGGTGTCGTGAAATGTATGGTGGTATATTGTTACACACACACCTGTATATATAATGAATTAATATATATAGTCACGACCGTCTTTCCCTCGAGCCGGATTTGAACCAGCGACCTAAGGATCACCGTTGTAACATCTACAATCCTCCGCTCTGCCAACTGAGCTATCGAAGGATACAAACTGTATGAATAAGTTTACCTTATAAAGTCAACTAATCCTATTTCTACACAAAATGTACTCATACATATAATATATTATACTAGACGAATGGCCCGGGCAACGCCCGGGTTTTACCCGAGTGCGTATATATTTTAAAAAACGTTTTAATTCAAATACTATTCGTTACAATTATAAATTGGCGCCATGGATGTCACTCTTGTGAAACGTCGCGTTCCAAACTGTGTGTTTTTAAAATGTTTTAATTAAAATACTATTCGTTACAATTATAAATTGGCGCCGTGGATGTCTCTCTTGTGAAACGTCCCGCCCCAAAAAAGAAACATTCGTGGTGATTTTGTCTTGCATTCGTTTATACAATTATTATATATATTGGCATCATATATTAACTTTATGAACGGAAAAATATGTCCAGGGTAGCCTAGTGGTCATGGAATCTGCCCGGTAAGCGGAAGGTCGTGGGTTCGATTCCCATCCCTTGACACTTTTTTTATTTTATCCATTCTGACCAAAATCTATCCGTGAACTTCACACAGTGAACTTCACACAGACAGAATAAGGCAATTATATAAGTAGATATTGGCATCATATATTAACTTTATGAACGGAAAAATATGTCCAGGGTAGCCTAGTGGTCATGGCATCTGCCCGGTAAGCGGAAGGTCGTGGGTTCGATTCCCATCCCTTGACACTTTTTTTATTTTATCCATTCTGACCAAAATCTATCCGTGAACTTCACACAGTGAACTTCACACAGACAGAATAAGACAATTATATAAGTAGATTATATTATTATTATTATTATATATATATATATAGTCACGACCGTCTTTCCTCATCGGCCGCCTCTGTCACGGATGCGCGCGCACAGGGAGGTCACGTGCTCACCGGCAGCCAACGGGCGCGCGCCGCCGGCAGGGGGGGGGGGGGGGCATTACGTCACTCAAGGTCACCTACGCTCCAACGATCACACGTGATCGTAGCCGTCCAATAGGAGGGCGCCGGCCATCCGTGACAGAGGCGGCCTATGACTGATTGATTAGGATTAGGATATGCATTTATTTAAGGCGCCAATTTATAATTGTAACAAATAGTATTTGAATAAAAACATTCAATCGGGTAAAACACGGGCGTTGCCCGGGTCATTCGGCTAGTCACTATATATAGTCACGACCGTCTTTCCTCATCGGCCTCTGTCACGGATGCGCGCGCATCTACCATAAAAAAAAACTCCCTCGAGCCGGATTTGAACCAGCGACCTAAGGATCACCGCTTAATTACATCTACAGTCCTCCGCTCTGCCAACTGAGCTATCGAGGGATACAAACCGATGAATAAGTTTACCTTATAAAGTCAACTAATCCTATTTCTACACAAAATGTACTCATACCTAACTAATAAATTAAGATTTTGAACAAATACTTATATCATTTCTCACATATTAATATAGATATATTTATAAACGAATAAAATAAAGCATCAAGGGCTGCGTATCTTTATTAGAACGACGATATTACGAGCTTTCGGGCACATACGCCCTTCTACAGGAATTAATAATATAATAATAATCCAACTAGTTTGAAATAGAATTTATATACACGTAGCTATTGTTTTGCATATCTGCTTAATTAGAAAAATATTAAAATGATTGAATTTACATGTAGGTGTAATGATTTTTATTCGTTTATAAATTGTACAGGGTTTTTCAATCTATATTAAGATATATTTATATTTTGAAAATAGAACAATCCAAATTTAAAATCATTAGATTAAAAAAAAAAGGCAAATATTGGCAAATACATCTCTTATTCAATTCAATATATATGCCTTTTTGTTATTACTATATATAGTCACGAGAGTCTTTCCTGATCAGTCAGTCATTGACCGGCCGCCTCCGTCACGGATACGCGCGCACAGGGAGGTCACGTGCTCGCCGGCAGCCAACGGGCGCGCGCCGCCGGCAGGGGGGGAGGGGGGGCATTACGTCACTCAAGGTCACCTACGCGCCAACGATGACACGTGATCGTAGCCGTCCAATAGGAGGGCGCCGGCCTTCCGTGACAGAGGCGGCCTATGACTGATTGATTAGGATTAGGATATGCATTTATTTAAGGCGCCAATTTATCGGGTAAAACACGGGCGTTGCCCGGGTCATTCGGCTAGTACATACATAAATACATACACTGACTTTTATATATATAGGGATAAAAGGCGCGCAAAAATATACATAGATAATTATAAAT
>CP092864.1:147526196-147582549 GCA_030710605.1 Cordylochernes scorpioides
ACTGATACAAGCCCTATGTCAACACATAAGAGTTTGTCTCTAGTTCGTCCTATACCTGATATCCATATAGACTCAAGTTATAAAGATAGCTGCCTTTCCTTTGGTAAATGCATTGGGCATATAGAGAAACAATCTAATACAATAGTATAGCGGGTCTAAAGATTAAGTTAGCGACACGACTGAGAGAAGCCCTGTGTCAACACATACATTTTTGTCTTTAGCTTGTCCTACACCTGATATTCCATATAGACTAAAGATAGCTGCCTTTCTTTTGTAAATGCATAGGGCATATAGAATCCAATACAAGGATTCATATAACTGGGAGGTTAAAGGCAAGTACCACTTATTGTACTCCTATTTAGTGCCATGTATAATAAAGTGATAAACTTTTGCTGAAAAAAAAAAATAGTATAGCGGTCAGAAGATTTAAGTTGGCGAAACTACATATTTTCATAATTTCAAATACCTATAATTATGTGTACAATTCAAGAGTTTATGCAATTATTTATGGAATTTTGTTTACATGTTAATACATAAACTTGGTAACAATTATTTGCCAATTTTTTCTTTTTTTTTACCCTCTCTCTTTTATTGTTACCAATTTAATGGATATGGCAATAAAATTTATATATACATATACCTGCTTAAAATTTGACTTGAAAATACAGAAATTCATTTACAGACAAATTATCACAAGATAATGCAAATGCAACCATGCTTTTTGTAGCAAAGTTTGTTTTGTAGCGATTTTTATGACCTTACGTTGTTGACTAAGCAAAAAAAAAAAATCCATATAAATGCCAAACTTATCTCATTTTCCACTCTGGAAACCATTGCATATAAACAATTGATCATTACGAAATTCCCTGTTATAGAAGCTTTTCAAACTGTAAAACATGCTTATGGCTTCATCCACATTAAATAGAACACTTATTAATGATTAGATGTTTGTTCTTTCTATAAATACCAAGGGTATTATATTTCTTGAAAATAAAGATACTTCGGCCAGTAAATCTTTTTATTACCTCGACATTTCGACAAAAATTCTCGTCAGGAGCAAACAAAATTTAAAACATTTAGCAAGGCGTTTATGATTTTAGAGAATGATTTTTAACGCCTTGCTAAATGTTTTAAATTTTGTTTGCTCCTGACGAGAGAACAAAAGATTTTTGTAGAAACTTCGAGGTAATAAAAAGATTTACTGGCCGAAGTATCTTTATTTTCAAGAAATTTGAATGCCGGCCAGGCAGCCTCTATCTTTACAATAAGTGTAATATAAATTTGATATTTCAAACTATAGCTTTATTCTTAAAAATATTTATATTGTAAATGTAGCAAAACTCCCTTTAGAACAGCATCTCCAGAATATCGTTTGAAGGGACAACGGTTAAGTATAATATAAATGTTAAAAGGGTTATACTAGTTAGGTCAGTAAATGATATTTTTAGATAGTTTTACCAAACCAACATAGCCAAAACATCATTGTAAACTATGAAGCGAACTCTAAACGTAATTTGAAATCTATACATACTTTTAAAATTACAAAATATTTTCTCACAATGAGTTATTTCGAAACGCTAGCTTTCAAGCGATGAAAAAAGAAAACTCATTGTGAGAAAATATTTTTGTAATTTTAAAACGTTTTTTCACAAATTGATAAATACATACTTTTGTTTATCAATCACACGTTTGGTTATTTTTGAATAAAAATGCATATATTGGATCAAAATATTTATTTTACCAATATTTTAGTTAGGCTGAACGCCAACCTTTATATCAAGGCATTATAAAATTAACATAATACCTTGATAAAGGTTCAGCAAACTGAAATACTGTATTGGTAAAATAAATGATATTTTGGACTAATATATGCCTTTTTATTCAAGATTAATGGATTGCTCTACTTTCCAAAACGTTTGGTTATATTTAAAAAAAAAAAAAGATTTGTACTGATGTAGTCCGATAAACTGTTTTTTTTGTTGTTGTTGTTTTTTTTTTTTTTCAGGAGAGCCTCTCATAGAAGGTCTTACTGAAATGTAACTTTCATAATTTTCATATTAAAAGCAGACGATGTTCTATATCAGCGAATCACTCACCTTGATTTGTCCGATTGTCTTATCCTCCTGAACATCCAGGGGAAAATTATGTTCTCCTCGAATTATGATTTGCATAGTTGCTTTTTTTTTTAGACGATAATACGATACGATACGTTAATACGATATTTGCAAAAAAAAAATTCCCGCATTACGTGAAATAACATCAAGATACAAATTAATTTTAAAAGATGATGACGTAGAAGTACAGAGTATGAAAATATATGGGATTTTTTTTTTCCTCATAGAGAGAGATCATTTTATTAGTTTTTATTTATCTAAAAATATTTTTAAATTTGAAAATAAAGCGATCCATAAATAAATCTTTAATTAAAAAGACATATATTGGATCAAAATATCATTTATTTTATCAATATTTCAATTGGTTGAATACAATACCTTTTCAAGGTATTGTAACATATTAATGTGTGTCTAATATGTTATAATACCTTGATAAAGGTTCAGCCAACTGGAATATTGGTAAAATAAATGATATTTTGATCCAATATATGCTTTTTTAATTAAAGAGTTCTAAATATTAATAATAAATCCGTATGATTTGGTAAGCTGTTTTCTATTTAAAAAATTACTTACTTTTGAATGTTTTGTCTGTGCTTGCGTTTATTATTTAAGACTAAAAATGTTAAAATAATACAATGCCATTTAGAATATCAACTTTGCGCCCCTCTATCGCTGGGAATTAGAAATATATTTTAAGCGATAGGTTATATATTTACAAAAATATATATATATTTTTTAAATATTTTTCTACGGCCCTCTCTTATACTGCAATGACTAAAAATTAAAATAGGGAAGGCATGGCTCATCAGAGGTGAACCCTCCCAGAGGTTTCACCATTTCAATCTCCAGACAGCTTCAATAATGTATTATTTAGTAAATTTACTCTACTCAATAACATGTGAAAAGCAGTTCGACTTTTTGCACTACCCCCACGCTGACGAGCGCCAAAAGCGCGAAACGCGTTCGTGGATGGCTTGATTTTATCAAGAAATTGGGTCGACCAAATATCAGGGAACATGTTAAATCAATGAATACACCTATCCCCGATTTACACGGTAGATACGTTCCTGAGAAAAACGTGTAAATCGGGGGATAGGTGTACACAGAAATAAAAATAAAATTCATTGACAGGTTAAAATATGTAGTCAGCACATAAGCTCGGGATTCCTCGTGAGATGTGTACACAGCTCATGTGTTCAATCACAGTAGCATTTAGTATAGTGCGATAAAAACAAAAAAAAAACTTAATTGGAAAACCGTGTAAAAGCGAAACGTGTAAAACAAGTATTGTGTAAATCGGTGGATAGGTGTAGTTGATTGAGAGGTGTAGAGATTGAGGTGTAGTAGATGGTACTCTGCCTTCTGAAAAGCACATGTGCTCCTGGTCAGGATATGCCTTTTTTATTTTAATATATTGTTATATACCCCGCATTTGTTATTGAGTAGAGTAAGAAGGAACATCTCAGAAGAGTCCCACGCGAAAACCCGAATCATGGAAGACCCCCCAGCACCAGAAGCCCCAAAACCAATTTTACCAACTCCAGATACCCGGTAGGCACACGAAAAATATCTATCTGGACATTGCCAGAATGCCCGAAAATGAAGAACGAAGAAGACTCCAAAGCTATGAAAAATTTCTGTAGCTCTGTTGAAAGCACCTTCGCTGAGCTAATAAATTTCCTCGATTTCTATGACAGAGAACTAAAACAAATTCGTTCAGAATATGTTGAAAATACAAGAAAAGCTCCTCTGAAGCGCCCGAGAGTAACATCCCCAGAAGCCATAAAAGAATCACATGCCACGCAAAATATTGCCTGGCGTCCCCAAACAGATTTCAAGAGTTCCCACAAACTCTAAACCAACATAAAAAAATAAACAGCCAGAAAAACCACAAGCTAAAGAAAACACCGATATGGAAATCGAAGTCACTCCAAATAGGAACTCAAATCCTGAACAGAACCCTAAAAAATCGAACCCGCCCAACAAAGACACGGAAAACCCAGATAAAGGACCTAACAACCCTACCCCTAACCCAAAAATAAGAATACCACCGATCAAAATCAGTGGGGTAACTGAATGGTCTGGACTAAGAGAAGGACTCATAAACTGCACGCAGAAAAACCTGAATTCTCCACATCTGGGCGCCACATAAACGTCCAGACCCATTCGGTGACGGACTACCGCACAGCAACCAGGTGGCTAGAAGAACGTCACTACACATTCCATTTTAAAATACTTGACGAAGAAAAAAACCTCAGAATTGTAGTCAGAGGCCTCGACTGCTGCATCAAGATTCCTGAAATCCAAGAGGACTTAGAAAACAAGGGATTTTCAATGACAAAACTGTCAGACTACGCAGGGCGGGAACAAAGGAAGAGCTCCCACTAATCCAGGTTACTCTTCCCAAACGCCTAAGAACAAAGATATCTACAACATAACGGATATCTGCGAAATGAAGTGCCGAGTCGAGGCCTATAGGGCCCCCAAAGGTCCAGGCCAATGTCACAGATGTCAAAACTTTGGACATTCAAAGTTTGAATGTAGAGAAACCCCCAAATGTGTCAAGTGCGGAGAGAACCATTTCACCTCCGAATGCTCTAAACAAAAAGAAGTCCTACCAAAATGCGCTAACTGCCAGGGCCAGCACACGGCAAACTGGCGTGGTTGTCCACTCTAAAAAAAAAATAAATAAGGATATACCCAGTCAAAAGAACCCACGCCCTAATGCACAAAAAGAACCTTCCAAGGCACCCATCAATGCAAAAATCCCTCAAACCACAGGAAATAAGGAAAAAACCTGCGCAAACCAACCTAAAAGTATTCCCCTGAAAACCTCCAAGCAATGCCCCATCGAGAGTGCCATCGAAAAGGCTCTCAGCGATCCAAAGATCATTGCCACCATAGTGAGGAACGTTCTCGCCACCATCGGTTCTCAATGAACGCAAAAGACAAAAAGAATAAACTCCGAATCATTCATTGGAACGCATGTAGCCTTCGGAATAAAAGGCAACAATTCACTGAATTTCTGAACGACCACGACATAGACATAGCTCTAATCTCCGAAACCTGGCTCAAACCCTGTCACAGGATGAACATCCCCAACTACAACACCGTTCGGAATGACAGACTGTCTGGACAGGGCGGAGGCACAGCAATTTTCATCCATAAGAAATATTACTGTGTTCCCATCCAAAGCACTTGCCTGAATTTGGAAACACAGGAATAACAATCAAAGACAAAAATGGAACAACAATGAACATATACTCCTGCTACAAGCCCCCAAACACGCCTCTTGACCCAAAGGACATCTACAATATATTCAAAACCAACACTCCAACAATCCTAGCCGGAGACCTCAACTGCAAGAATCCAACCTGGGGTTCATTCTCCACCAATCCAAATGGCAAGATCCTACAAAAGGTTGTCGAATGCCTCAACCTGGATTTAAGCTACCCAGATGAACCGGCACATGACTCACCACCCGACATCTTGGACATCGCAATCCACAAAAATCTGAGTCAGACCGTTCACTCAAAAGTCCTCCACGAGATGACGTCTGATCACCTTCCAGTCCTTCTAATAATACAAGACTATAATATAACCCGCTCCGACACAACAATCAAAATCATCGACTGGGCCCTCTTTAAGTACCAAATGGAAAACACCCAACCCCCAGCGCACACCGCAGAAACTCCCCAAGAAATAATCGACTCCATAGCTTCCATTGAGGACCAAATCATTCAAAATCTACAAAAGTCCACAAAATATAAAGAACAAGACCTCGATAGAAAGTATCCAGCCCACATCAAAGAAAAATTACGAAAAACTAACAGACTAAGAAAAAAAATGAAAGAGACCTGCGACCCCAACGATAAAAAAGCGTACATTTCCGCACGAAGAGAATCACAAAAACTTACTAGAGAACACGACAACACCAGCTGGGACACCTACATAGAAAACCTTGACGTATCCGATCAGACAGTATGGAAGGCCATTAGACGCCTCACAGCTCCAAAGAAAGAAGAAATTATCGTGAAAACCAATAACAATCTGACACTAACAGCCGAGGAGGCAGCTGAAGCACTTGCTGACTCCTATGAAAAGCAGCTCAGCCCAAATCCTCCTACCCCTTCATATTCGAACACATCTCTGAACAAAAAAATCACCGCACACCTCCTAACAAACAACAAAACAGCTCTGGAACCCACTAACATTGGAGAAATCATAGCAATAATTGACACCCTCCCTAAGAAAAAAGCCCCAGGCATCGACGGAATCACGAACGAAGCGCTAAAACTACTGCCCAACCATATTCTCGAATCACTAACCAGCACTTTTAATGCCTCATTGAAACTCGCACACTTCCCGAACAATTGGAAAACATCGATCATTTGTCCCATACTAAAACAAGGTGAATCAAAGTACGACCCAGCAAGTTATAGACCCATTTCCCTCCTACCTGTCACCTCCAAACTATTCGAAAGAATCATTTTAAGAAGAATAAAAAAAAGCACTCAGCGACGAACATCCCCTCAGGCCCGAACAATTCGGGTTCCAGCAAAAACACTCAACCCTTCATCAACTTGTGGTCGTCACGGAGAAGATAAGAAAGGCCATGGAATCAAAACAATTAACAGGAGGCATCTTCTTTGACATCTCCAAGGCATTTGACAAAGTTTGGCACGAGGCCCTTTTGTATAAAATGGTAAAAAAGAACCTACCTGGAGACATCATCCGAATGACAAAAAGCTTCCTTTGTGTCAGAAACTTTAGAGTAAAAGTCAAAGATGTCCTGTCAACCCCAAGGAAAATTCGAGCAGGAGTCCCTCAAGGGTCAGTCATCGGCCCCACCTTCTTCAATATTTTTATTGATGACTACCCTTGCCCCGAAGGAATGTCCCTACATCTATACGCAGACGACACCGCAACTCTAGTCTCAGCCTACAACTTCGATACCATCTATCTCAAACTTCAAGAAGCACTGGTATTCGTTAATATTTGGTGCGACGAATGGCGGGTTGAATTGAACCCACAAAAAACCGAAGCTGTACTCTTCTCAAACAAAAGACTAAAAGCGAAGAAGCCCCTAGAAGATCTAGGCTTCCCTGATGAATCCATAAAATGGAAGGACAGCGTCCGCTACCTGGGCGTCATCCTTGATCAACACCTGACCTTCCAAGAACACGTGCAAAACCGAATAAACCTCGCAAAAGCAGCCCAGCACCGACTAGCACTATTTTTAGGGAGCAAGAGCAAACTATCCCTACACTGCAAACGTACCATATACACGTCTATTATAAGACCAATCCTAACCTACGGCCACCCAGTCTTCATAACCGCAAACAAAACTACACTGAAAAAATTCGAAAGTTTCGAAAACCAGGTATTAAAGAAAATAATAGGTGCCCCATGGTTTGTCAGAAGCAGTATCATCAGAAAGGACCTCAATTTAGAAAATATAAATGATTTCATAATAAAACAAGCTTTCAACTTTTACGATAAATCTGAAAATCTCGAAAATATTACATTCAGAGAAGCCTGTAACTACAAACAAGAACTGAAGAGAAGGAAACCAAAGCCAAGGCAACTCCTATATCGATTGAGAACAAATGTAGAAAAATGGAAAAACCTTAAGAAAAAACACGTTAAAGAAAAAAAAATAAATAAAAAATAACAGAACATATTAGAAAAGAGAACACACCGATTTAAAGATCGCACGCCAGGCTCTAACCTTGTAAAGATGTGAATACCCTGTCAATGTGAAGAACGTGTACATATAATTCATTTTTAATATCATAAGCTAGGTTGCTCTTTTTGAGCGGCACCTAATAAAGTTATTTTTGAACTGGAACTGAGTAGAGTAAATTTACTAAATAATACATTATTGAAGCTGTCTGGAGATTAAAATGGTAAAACCTCTGGGAGGGTTCACCTCTGATGAGCCATGCCTTCCCTATTTTAATTTTTAGTCATTGCAGTATAAGAGAAAGCTGTAGGAAAATATTTAAAATATATATGGTTCAAAATCACATTAATAGGTACCGCTCAGCAAGAGCAACATAGTTCATTATAATTGAAACAGTGAATAATATGTGAAGGTTATTCACAAACTAGCCGAATGACCCGGGCAACGCCCGGGGTTTACCCGATTAAATGCTTTTATTCAAATACTATTCGTTACAATTATAAATTGGCGCCGTGGATGCCATTCTTGTCCTTCCTTCCTTATATATATAAAAATGAAATGCGAAATCGATGTTTGTTATCGCATCACGCAAAATCTACTGACTCAATCATTAAGGAATTTCGCATGTAGGTTGCTGAAGATTTCGTTTAACATATAGGCTATTCAAAAAACTAAAAAAGTTAATGTGCTTTTTGTTAAAAATAAAAACCAAAAAGCGTTAGTTCCAGTCTTTTACCGCTAGGGCGCAGCACTGGTCGCGACGATAAATGAATTTGATTTTTTTAAAGCATCGGTGGTTCAGTGGTAGAATGATCGCCTGCCACGCGGGCGGCCAGGGTTCGATTCCCGGCCGATGCATTTTTTTTTAACAATTTTTAAAACTCATTTATATTATAACTATATTTATAAAATGCAAATTTCATAAGTGGTGTTCGCTAAAAACTTTCGTTACAATGCATCAATTTCGACCAAATTTTCAACATTTATGTAAAACGAGATGGAGCAGGTTTTGCTTAACATCAAAATATTTTTCCTAACTTTAACATGCGTAACTTCGCTGTTATCGATTAAATACAAAAAAAAAATCAACAGAGTTAATTTTATTTATATATAAATACAAAAAAAAAATCAGCAATTCATTCAACTCAATCTAAAAAAATATTCAAAACAAGCAATTTTGAGATAACACCATATGTAAAACAGTCGGCCAAGAAAACAACAACGATATTACATCTTTCTCACATATTCACACACAATCTTGATTAATAATTAAAACTTATCTTTAGCATTGTTTATTATACTTCATAATATATAATATTCGTTAGGCAAACTTTCACTCGGATAAAACCCGGGCGAAGCCGGGTACACATCCGCTAGTATAATATATAAATGAGTTTTAAAAATTGTAAAAAAAAAAAATGCATCGGCCGGGAATCGAACCCGGGGCGCCCGCGTGGCAGGCGAGCATTCTACCACTGAACCAAAAGCAATGATTATCATGGCCTGTACCACGTGTACTAGGAAAAAGCAAAAAAAAAAAAAAAAACCAAAAGCAAACGGTGACAGAATTAAGAACGCATGACGATGATAACTGTATATTATCCGTGACAGAGGCCGCGACAGACGGTCGTGACTATATATATTAATAGCGGATGTGTACCCGGCTTCGCCCGGGTTTTATCCGAGTGAAAGTTTGCCTAACGAATATTATATATTATGAAGTATAATAAACAATGCTAAAGATTAGTTTTAATTATTAATCAAGATTGTGTGTGAATATGTGAGAAAGATGTAATATCGTTGTTGTTTTCTTGGCCGACTGTTTTACATATGGTGTTATCTTAAAATTGCTTGTTTTGAATATTTTTTTTAGATTGAGTTGAATGAATTGCTGAATTTTTTTGTATTTATATATAAATAAAATTAACTCTGTTAAATTTTTTCTGTATTTTATCGATAACAGCAAAGTTATGTATTTTAAAGTTAGGAAAAATATTTTGATGTTAAGCAAAACCTGCTCCATCTCGTTTTACATAAATGTTGAAAATTTGGTCGAAATTGATGCATTGTAACGAAAGTTTTTAGCGAACACCACTTATGAAATTTGCATTTTATAAATATAGTTATAATATAAATGAGTTTTAAAAATTGTTAAAAAAAATGCATCGGCCGGGAATCGAACCCTGGCCGCCCGCGTGGCAGGCGAGCATTCTACCACTGAACCACCGATGCTTTAAAAAAATCAAATTCATTTATCGTCGCGACCAGTGCTGCGCCCTAGCGGTAAAAGACTGGAACTAACGCTTTTTGGTTTTTATTTTTTTAAAAAAGCACATTAACTTTTTTAGTTTTTTGAATAGCCTATATGTTAAACGAAATCTTCAGCTACCTACATGCGAAATTCCATAATGATTGAGTCAGTAGATTTTGCGTGATGCGATAACAAACATCGATTTCGCATTTCATTTTTATATATATAAGGATTAAACAAAATGTTAACGCGGGATTCAATCCCGGTTAATGACTGTCGGAAATTGAAAATTGGTATTTATTTAATCATACTATTTAAGGCTGGTGCTCACTTATGTCTTGTTTACTATCTTGTTTTTTTTTTTTATTCTCCCTTGTACACGTAGTACAGGCCATGATAATCATGGTGGGTAGAAGTAGGCGACAGCTTTTACTGTAAGTGCACCACATGTCTACACATATGAAAAGCAGTTCGACTTTTTGAACTCATAAATGTGCCAGAGTCCCGTTTGGTTACTTGCACTCGCTGGTGGAGGTTGGACTTTTGCAAAAATCGGGGGACATTAGAGCATTTTATTATTATTTTTTTATTATTATAAAAAAAAGCTCAATTTAGGATTCGATCCGGGTCGTAGCGGTCGATAACATACGGTTAAGTCCTCCCTTCCGCCAACTCCCTTTACTATCTTGTTATCTAAAAATAATGATGATAAATTTTATTCTAAGAATTTTAATTTACAGTGATAAGAATGAAAAATAGGCGCCTAAATAGTTAGTATTAAGAATTCAGGCTAAATCAAGAGAGAGCGAAGAAGAAAATTTGCATATCTTTACCTCTCAAATGAACACTTTTAGATTACAGAGCGCCATCTATCGGAATAAATATCAACTATTCATTGATTTTAATTATTCTCGAATTGGCCAAATACCCATTCTTGATTAATCAAGAAAAGCTAACCACGGACGCGTTTCGGGCTGTTGGCCCTCATCAGCGTGGTGCAAGCTGTACCTCAAAGAATTGTCTTGATCCAAAATCAATTTAACATAAAAAAAACTGGCCATTCAGGCATCCTGAAATGATTTTTCGACCAGTTTTTTGGTCGTTGAAGTACAGCTTGCACCACGCTGACGAGGGCCAACTGCCCGAAACGTGTATGTGGTTAGCTTTACTTGATTAATCAAGAATGGGTATTTGGCCATTCTGGAATAATTAAAAATCAACGAATAGTTGTTATTTATTACGATAGATGGCGCAAGTCATCAGCAACTTTCAGTTGCACGATAAGGAGTATGCCTTTTTTTTCTTAATATATTTCCCTTATCCTCTAGTACAATTTCATATTTGTACTATTTTTCACATTAATCTTTAGATGTGGAGACGCCGGTTAAATAAATTTCTCTTTTTTTTTTTTGCTTATTCATTCAGAAGTTTTACATATCTATAAAAAACACTATAAAGGAATGGCAATACATCCAGATAGCACAAGAACCGATAGAGCCTGCAACAATTGTCCTGGTGTGGAACTAACACCTACCTACATATTCTCATGCCCAGCAATGGCCGCAGCTTTGCAGAAAATTGTCATAGACCCAGAGCAGCAGTTTTACACACCCAAGATAGTGGACATTGTGACTGCTGTGATAGAGATGTATGGAGGCATCTGAGGCTCTTCATTGGACACGACAACAACAATACAGTATACACACCTAAGATAGTGGACATTGCTGCTGCTGTGATAGAGATGTATGGAGACATCTGAGGCTCTTCATTGGACACGACAACAACAATACAGTATACACACCCAAGATAGTGGACATTGCTGCTGCTGTGATAGAGATGCATGGAGACATCTGAGGCTCTTCATTGGACACGACAACAACAATACAGTATACACACCCAAGATAGTGGAGATTGCTACTGCTGTGATAGAAATGTATGGAGACATCTGAGGCTCTTCATTGGACACGACAACAACAATACAGTATACCCACCCAAGATAGTGGACATTGCGGCTGCTGTGATAGAGATGTATGGAGACATCTGAGGCTCTTCATTGGACACGACAACAACAATACAGTATATCCACCCAAGATAGTGGACATTGCGGCTGCTGTGATAGAGATGCATGGAGACATCTGAGGCTCTTCATTGGACACGACAACAACAATACAGTATACACACCCAAGATAGTGGACATTGCTACTGCTGTGATAGAAATGTATGGAGACATCTGAGGGTCTTCATTGGACACGACAACAACAATACAGTATACACACCCAAGATAGTGGACATTGCGGCTGCTGTGATAGAGATGTATGGAGACATCTGAGGCTCTTCATTGGACACGACAACAACAATACAGTATACACACCCAAGATAGTGGACATTGCTACTGCTGTGATAGAGATGTATGGAGACATCTGAGGCTCTTCATTGGACATGAAAACAACAATACAGTATACCCACCCAAGATAGTGGACATTGCGGCTGCTGTGATAGAGATGTATGGAGACATCTGAGGCTCTTCATTGGACACGACAACAACAATACAGTATACCCACCCAAGATAGTGGACATTGCGGCTGCTGTGATAGAGATGTATGGAGACATCTGAGGCTCTTCATTGGACACGACAACAACAATACAGTATACCCACCCAAGATAGTGGACATTGCGGCTGCTGTGATAGAGATGTATGGAGACATCTGAGGCTCTTCATTGGACACGACATCAACAACAACATATTTGCAAATATAATTCTGTATATAAGGATGTGTACGTTTAATAAAGGTGTGTCAGTTATAAATGGGGTGTTGGTGAATTATTAGTATCATCAGTGTGTTGTGGGCACTTTTAAGGAAGCAAATAGGCTTCGGTTGGAGACCAGAAGTCTGGCAAGAAGATACAGTTAAGCTCTGCCATAACTATTTAGATAAGGCCAGACATATCCAGGCAAGCTTTCCGAGCTTAGTAAGTGAGGCAGTGATCATATCCGAAACAAGATGTTTTTAAGGTAAAACATTTATAAGACTTGGGACCGGTTGTTATTGTAGACCCGTTCGTTAAATGGACCATTCGTCTATATTTCACAATGTTTATTTGTTTTGAAATAAAGTTAATTGTAATTTCATTCTAAGACTTATTTTCTACGCGAGATTATTATTCTGAATATAATAAAGCTACCAATAACCCTGCATAGTAGATAATACAATAAAACTTACATTAGCTGTTTATAACCCGGACTCCTGGAGAGTTCATTTTACTGTCGCGATAAAAAAATAATTAAATAGGCTCAGTAATTACTTTAAATATTTATTCAATTCGTTATATGAAAGATATTAAATATAATACAGTAGACTCTCCTATAACGCGATTTCGTACAACGCGATAAAAAAAATTGCGACAAATTTATTTATACAACGCGAATTTTCGTTTAACGCATTATAAAATAAAACAATTCACCCTAACAACATTCGCGTTATACAAGTTTTATTTCGTACAACGCGAATTCCTATAACACGATTTCATACAACACGGAACACAATAATCGCGTTATAGGAGAGTTTACTGTATAAGGGTTATGATATACATACGCCGAGTCAACTCAAGACTTAGAGCGAGAGACTGTTCTTCACGTGGCACGAGCCAGCACGTTCCACGTAGCGCCGCTGTTGTCCCGACCGTTCCTACCAGCCAAGTTAAGAGGGAATACCAGGAAACTCTGTTCTCCTGTGACAATACAATAAACCTTTTAATAACTGCACCTAATCCGGGCAGCTTGAGCCGTGTACAGAAATCGCTAATTATCCAGTAATAAGGATATTAAACTTCAGACTTTTAAAAAGCCATATATGATTAGGACTAATAAATATCTTTTTGTATATAAACAACTCCTTCAAATAAAATTAATTTTAAAAAGTGCACTCATAAAAAAACAAAGATAAAAACAAACTTA
Organism: Cordylochernes scorpioides; assembly: GCA_030710605.1. Taxonomy (NCBI): domain Eukaryota; kingdom Metazoa; phylum Arthropoda; class Arachnida; order Pseudoscorpiones; family Chernetidae; genus Cordylochernes; species Cordylochernes scorpioides. Next base: position 147,540,203 of record CP092864.1, read on the forward strand.
GCATACCACAAAAGGGAAAAATCTGAGATTCGAAATCCTGGTCGTTTATTTAATATCTCGATTCAATTTCTAGTTGTAATAACTGAGATGAGAAATCATCATCGCTTTCCTAACCTTAATGCTATTTGGATGGTTAAGGTCATGTGACACCAGATAACCAATCAGAAGACAAATAATCTGGACACCATATACCAAATGTACCGGGCGAAGCCGAGTACATTTAATAGTATATCATAAATAAACATATTGCCCGAATTAATTGCGATATCTATCGATAGATGGCAATATCAGACACATAATATTCATAAACCTACCTCGATTTAACGTTTAATTACCCGTTTCATGATTTTTCAGGATGCCTGAATGACCATTTTTTTGGTTGTTGAGGTACAGCTTGCACCACGCTGATGAGGGCCAACAGCCCGAAACACGTCCGTTGTTAGCTTTTCTTGATTAATCAAGAATGGGTATTTGGCCAATTCTGGAATAATTAGAAATCAACGAGAATAGTTGATATTTATTCCGATAGATGTCGCAAGCCATCAGCAACTTTCAGTTGCACGATAAGGAGATGCCTTTTCCTTAGTTTAAAACCTTGTTTTAAGAACGACAATGGGTTTTCAAAATGGAACGAATAAAAACTATAAAGTTAATATTTATATATTTTACTCTATAGAAGCATAGGGCGCCTCTCCCGTCAAAATAGACGTCAAAACCTGACGCCATCTATTGACCGTCGCCGCAAACTAGCAGCCTCGGGTCGGTGACAAAGCCACAACACCAGCTTTGGCAAACTGAGAAGCGTCCACCTAGAGACCATGGTTTCGGGCTAATGGCCCTCGTCAGTCTAGGGCGGACTTTATTCCATGAGATTCACACGGGATCTAATGGAATCTTCACAATCTAACAAAGTGGTGTTTTGCTGGCAAGGTGGCTGGGCCAAATCTATGGCTAGAATATAGATGGAAAATTTGCCGGGAGGAAATTGATCCATAGAAGCATAGGGTGCCTCTCCCGTCAAAATAAACGTCAAAACCTGACGCCATTCTATGGATCAATTTCCTCCCGGCAAATTTTCCATCTATATCTTTTACTCTGTAGGCCCATTTACCATAATCGGGCGGCCCCCTGACTTGCAGGGCTGGGTCTTCGGGCATGACCTAGACGATGACGCCCTGGCCATCCTGACGTCTACCAAGACCCACATCTATAAGTACTTCCTCGGTGTGGAACTGTGAAGTGAAGACCTTGTCTGGAGGAGAACTCTCTCAAGGTGGGGAAGTCTCCCTTGCTGAAGAAATCATAACATATTCAAGAACTACAGAAATCGGGAAAACATTGAATACAAGGATATTTTTATGTTTATAAATAGTAAGGACTCATCTTTTAAATTTAGAAAATTCTGTAAATATATGTAATAATTTGTATATAGCAATATGCAACCCCACCACAACCTATGCAATGTATCGTCAAAGATTTTAATAAAAGTAGGCTTCGCGAAAAGGGAGAATAAACCATTAGCAGGATTGCATCATCCAGGAAGTAAAGGTCACTGCCCAGGACCCATAAAACTAGAGTTCAAAGACCTTCTTCTTCCTGGAAGATGGCAATCCTGACGACAATGGAGGTACCAAAAACCAATCACAGTTAAGCATGAACAACTAACAGCCAACCAGAAGTAACCACGTTGAACGATCTCAACCAATGAGAAGCATAGAGAGTTAACGAGGAAGATCTCGGACAGAAAGTTATCAGAACGTAGCTGACCAGACTAGTTGTAAGGTGTGCTCAAACTAGGCTCCAATCAAGGTAAAATTCTCTTCGATCATGTGGAAGGCAAGGTACCTCCTCCAGTCACAACTCCCTCTCTTTTCGCTAAAGTCCAGGCTCTATCCTATCCAGGTGTGTTCGTTATTTCCCCTGTGGAAACCCACCATTTTCGACCAACGACTGCGCCATCTCACCAACCCCATCATTCAGCACAAGATACCACAATCCCAAAGTAAGTTGACAGGAGTCAACAGGATCTCACATAGGAGCAACAATTAAATATTATTATAGTGAGTCAACAGGATCTCACATATATCTATGATTTTCTCTCTTGGTTAAAAAAAACCCCGTAATTGCCAAACTAAGTATATTTATTTGTATTTATTTCATTAATTGGTTGTAAATCCAAGCATTATTTTAATGTCCTTTATTTTCTTCTTTAAACTCTACTCAAACCTTGTAATTATTCAATTGTTTATGTAATATAGTATCTTAGTGTTGTTTATTGACATCCCTTGTGGGGTATTGTTGACTTTGTTTATAATTATTAATGAAACTGATTCCAATAATTATTAATTAAACATTATATTTATTGATTTATAAGAGAGAGAACAAAATATAAAAGGAAAAATAATATTCAACAAAGGAACTTTTTTCTGTTTCGGTTAGCGCCTATTTACCTGTGAGCTTACACACACTCTGTGGTAACAATTAATTAATATATATACAACAGATATCGCGTCTTATTTAATAATAAGTAAACTATATATTCCCCTACATTTTATCTACTTTTTATTTACTATTTTATTATATATTTTCCACCTTTGTAAAAATTGATTAGAAGAATCAATAAAATTGTTTAAATTGTCTAAAAATTGTTTATAAGATATTAAAAAACTCTCTAGAGGGTCTGTGGAAGGATTGTCTAAACTGTTGGTTTTCGACCGCTACAACCCAGGTTCGATTCCCGCATTGAGAACTTTTTCTGTCTTAAAAAAAATGCTCCAATGGCCCCCGATTCTTGCAAAAGTCCAACCCCACCATCGAGTTCAAGTAATCAAACAGGGTTCTGGTACATTTGTAAGTGTAAAGTCGAACTGATTTTCACATGTGTAGATATGTGGTGCGCTTACAGTAAAAGCAGTCGCCTACTTCTACCCACCATGATTATCATGGCCTTTACTACGTGTACTAGGGATAAGCAAAAAAAAAACTATCTTGTAGTGAGGGTCAAGAAAGACGACTCTTGTGAAAAATAGTTAACGTTAAAAGAAACATTCTTTGTGAAAAGAAACATTCGCCTTTTGGTGTTTTCATTTGTAGTTAACCACTGTTTATTTCCTAATATATAAAAATAAAATACATTTTGAGAGATTCATAGCGTAAAAGCTCTTACAAACAAAAAGAAGAAAAAAATAACCGAATTTATTTGTGCAATAATTCTAATTGAAAATCATTATTATATCATCATTAATCATTTCAAAATATGCAAATTAGCCTAATAACAAACTGATTTGCATATTTTGTAGCTATATAGAAGAGTGAATTCGTCATCTTTAAAAATAAGATTGTTATGTATAAATATCAAAAGGCAATATCATAAAGAATGATTAAATACATTTGACATTAAGTACAAAACACTAATACAGTAGCAAATAACTGTGAAATAAATTAGAAACAGATTTTATTGAATAAATTGGTGTTCTTGTGGCCAGGAAGCAATTTTTGTGAATGCGAGCAAACCATCCTTCACAGTCTCCTGATGTAATTCTACTGATTGCTGCATCAGTGATAACCTAACGTGATATCGAGGAAGCAGCAACCAATGTTTTAATTCTGCTAAATGAAAATTCGATTGGATTTAACATATATCTTCTTCTTTCTTATCTCCACTCGATCATATCAGGGTATCAAGTTGTGACCTATTGATGTGTCTGTTTGACAACCACCATGACTGGGTGAAGTAGAATGCCTTTGTCATTAAGACTGGGAGCACTACTCAGTGGCAGGCCGACTTAGCTCCAAAAGAAATGGCCGCCTCTAACATGAGGAACAGACGCCATGTGCAGCCACTCCTAACATGGAGTACAGACTCATCCTGTATCCCTGGAGACCTTACAGGGTACTATCAGCAGTGCCAGCTGAGCCCAGGTTTTTTAGTTAGCTTTTTACTGCTCCCCCTCCTCCTTTTTCATCCGGGCTTGGGACCGGCAAAGGTGGAGTTTACATATATGAATATGGTGACAAAACTTCACGCTGCTTCTTAACAGACTAACAGATGTTTCTGTGGATGTGTGCGCTCTTGTATTATCCATATAGAAACATTAAATCCATATCATGTGGCTACAATTTCATCAAGCTCACGTTAACAATCAACGAAAAGAGCCGCCGAGTTAACACCCCTTTAACAGCGACGAACTCACTTTTAAAAGTGAAGAATTTATTCTTAAAATCAGCCCTGGCCAACCTAAATGACGCCACGGGCCGCACGGAATCGTAAACAAGGTCTAAAAACTTTAACTATATCAAAATTTTACTTTAGAATGTATTTTTAAAAAATACTTAATACTTCTTTGATGCTTAATGTTTTTATTTATTATTTACGGCTGCTTTTTTAGAATAAAAATAACAATTTAAAATAAAAAAATATTTCTCTATTAATTACCATTATTCCTAACTTTTTTCTTCTTTTTTTATGGAATCAAATATGTATTTTAAAAATTGTGGGACATATTTTATGTAAAAATATTATTATAATTATTTCAATATATTTTCTGTTTTGAATATACAGACGAGAAATGAAAGTTACCGCGGGTTGGCCAGGCCTGCTTTAAAAGCTATAAAATAATGATATTATAATGAATTCTATTGTGTTTCTATACTAAATTATTGTTTCTGTTACGGTATGTGTTGTTAAAAGTTTTACCATATCGAATAACATCTCAAATTATCTTTTTTAATTAAGAAAAAAATAGGATTATTTCTTTTCACATCAAAGACCTTTTTCAGACACATTTCTATAAAACTGGACGTATATCTTTCAAGTATTTTATCCACGTCCCTACTATGATATCGTATCAAGTTCGTGATACAAAGCCTTCTTCTGGGTTTAAAGATCGTCGGATTTTATCGATATAATGCAATAATTCGTTATAATTAAGAAAAAAGGCAATTCCTGATCGTGCAAATGAAAGTTTCTGATTGCTTACGCCATCTATCGGAATAAATATCAACTAATCGTTGATTTTTTTAATTATTCCAGATTTGGCCAAAAACCGTTTCTTTATTAATCAAGAAAAGTTAACCACGGACGTGTTTCGGGCTGTTGGCTCTTGTCAGTGTGATGCAAACTGTACCTCTAAGACCAAAAAGGCTGGTCTTTGGGGCATCCTGAAAAATCATGAAACGGGTAGTTAAGTCCAGAATTGCGTGAGAACGCTACACAATATGAAAAACGATAATAGTTGATATTTATTCCGATAGATGGCGCAAGCCATCAGCAACTTTCAGTTGCACGATAAGGAGATGCCTTTTTTTTAATTTATACACCTTATCCCAGTACAATATCACATTTGTACTATTTTTTCACAATTTGTTTTAAGTTCTCGTGTTTTTTTTTTTTTTAATAGTTTCAACGATTTGGATTTCTTTTCTGGTGACACAGTGATATTTTTCCCGTAAGCCCCAGGATAGACTTGTCCTGTTCTATTCCAACCTCTAGTAAGCGACCACCTCCATAAGAGACCAGGAATTAATAAATGCTCCTCCTTTCAATCCACTTCAGATGGCCATATCCCTTCTTGATCATTTTTAAGACATCTTCATTGCTCAGTTTGTCAGTCCATGGTATTCTCAGGAGATGCACTATGTCTCCAAGTACTGTAGCTTCAACATTTCCAAGACATGGAGGCATATATACAAACATTCCAAATAAGAAGCTTTTGTTCTGAAGATCATTTATTTTGGTTGGAAGTTGATTTGCGAAAAATATAGCTACATCAATCAATAATTATTGATTATTATCATTTATCTTATTATATATTAGTAAATCGTATAGCTCAATCGAGAATACTATTTACTGAAGAACCCCCCCATTACCTGCTTAATTGTACATCCCTTGATGCAGAAAGGAAGGCCCTATATCAACAAATTAAATGTACCAACACTTCACCCTACGTATTGCTTTTAAAAATATCAGCAAACAAATCTAAGGCAATAGCTTACTATAATTTTTTTAGATCACCATTATGTAAGGACCAGTCAACAAGTGAATGACTTTGAGACGAAGAGTAAAGCCAGTTCAATTTCTATGTAAATAACACAAGATGATTATTACCTTACCCAATTGGGAGAATCTGTATGGGGCAAGTCCCTAATAAAGGCTTTTGTGTATGTGTGTATATATTAGTAAATCTTTTTTACTGGCCAAAGTTTCTTTTAATTTGAAGAATAAAAATTATTGGCTGTGGGAATTCGATATGAATTCTGTAAAGTATATTCGGCATAAGAACCTGCTCGACAACCATCATGACTGGGTGACTGGTTCTTTTCTCTCAAGAGAACAACAGTCTTTGATTTCCAGACTTAAGTCTGGTCATCTACGGACAATGACAGAATGGTTGCAAGGTTTTCCCACTATGTACTAAGTGTCAATCTGTAACCCCAAAACACATTATTGACTTTATTGATTCATCCATTGATGAGCTCTACTCATCCCCAGCAGACACCATCAACAAGCTTTACAAGCTTGATACCCTAATATGATTGAGTGGAGATAAGAAAGAAGACACATCCCCAGCAGACACCATCAACAATCTCTACAAGCTTGATATCCTAATATGATTGAGTGGAGATAATAAATAAGAAGACACATCCCCAGCAGACACCATCAAAAAGCTTTACAAGCTTGATAGCGTAATATGATTGAGTGGAGATAAGAAAGAAGAAGAATACACATCCCCAGCAGACTCCATCAACAAGCTCTACAAGCTTGATACCCTAATATGATTGAGTGGAGATAAGAAAGAAGAAGACACATCCCCAACAGACACCATCAACAAGCTCTACAAGCTTGATACCCTAATATGATTGAGTGGAAATAAGGAAGAAGAAGAGACACATCCCCAGGAGACACCATCAACAATCTTTACAAGCTTGACACCCAAATATGATTGAGTGGAGGTAAGAAAGAAGAAGACACATCCCCAGCAGACACCATCAAAAAGTTCTACAAGCTTGATACCCTAATATGATTGGGTGGAGATAAGAAAGAAGAAGAAACACATCCCCAGCAGACACCATCAACAAGCTCTACAAGCTTGATACCCTAATATGATTGAGTGGAGATAAGAAAGAAGAAGACACATCCCCAACAGACACCATCAACAAGCTCTACAAGCTTGATACCCTAATATGATTGAGTGGAAATAAGAAAGAAGAAGAGACACATCCCCAGGAGACACCATCAACAATCTTTACAAGCTTGATACCCTGATATGATTGAGTGGAGATAAGAAAGAAGAAGAAGACACATCCCCAACAGACACCATCAACAAGTTCTACAAGCTTGATACCCTAATATGATTGAGTGGAGATAAGAAAGAAGAAGACACATCCCCAGCAGACACCATCAACAAGTTCTACAAGCTTGATACCCTGATATGATTGAGTGGAGATAAGAAAGAAGAAGACACATCCCCAGCAGACACCATCAACCTGCTTTACACCCTGATATGATTGAGTGGAGATAAGAAAGAAGAAGACACATCTCCAACAGACACCATCAACAAGCTCTACAAGCTTGATACCCTAATATGATTGAGTGGAGATAAGAATGAAGAAGACACATCCCCAACAGACACCATCAACAAGCTCTACAAGCTTGATACCCTAATATGATTGAGTGGAGATAAGAATGAAGAAGACACATCCCCAGCAGACACCATCAACAATCTCTACAAGCTTGATATCCTAATATGATTGAGTGGAGATAAGAATGAAGAAGACACATCCCCAGCAGACACCATCAACAATCTCTACAAGCTTGATACCCTAATATGAATGGAGATAAGAAAGAAGACCTGTTCGAAACCTTCTTAAAATGTGTCCATCTCCAACATTTATTAGAATATCCGTACCCAAGCTAAGCCAACTCTTATATAAATTAAGAACAAACATTGTGGAAAAAAAAAAACAATAGAAACACGTACCAAGAAAAAAAAAAAGATAACAGCTCATCTTAGAAGAACATTGCGAATTCAAGATCCTGCACAAGATTCTAACCATGTAAATATGTAAATACATGTGGATTCAAAACCTTTCTGATTTGCACCAAATGTCAGGATTCTCCAGTGATCCCAGAACACATCACATCGGGCATTGCCGAACAGACATCTACACCGACCCAGCTGTGGTCATCAAGGTGATAACGAGGCCTTCAGGATCTGGTCTAGACTTGAAGTCCAGACCTGGGACAATATAAAAAATCTAAATAAAAAGTTTATGAAAAGAGCCTATACATATTATTTAATGTATATATCATAAGTTAGCTTGTTCTTTTTGAGTAATATCTAATAAAGTTATTTTTTAACTTGGAAAGAATACCTGTAGAACATTTTTTTCACAAGATGGTTGAAGAATGGAATTTTTAATTTTCTTATAATTGCTAATCACGTACCGTAGAATTCGTTTGATAAGTAAATATGTAAATTTTACAAAAATTTGTTTATATGATTTTCAAAATACGCTTATAATATTTAATAGTTTTATCAAAATTATAAATTTTCAATAATAAATGATGGAAAAGATGTATTTATAATATATTGTATTCTAAATAACATTTCAGCGTATTAAAATACTATAATTTGATATAAATCTATTTAAACTAAAGATTTATTTAAAATAAGAAGATCAAATATTTCATGAAGAAGTTAATTTTTTTGGCTTTATTCATTTTTTTTTTAACGATAGAATATTTTGATCGTTTATTTAAAATTTGCTACGAATGTTTTTTATTATTTATTAAAAAGAAGAAAAAAATCGCTTTATTTTTGCAACTTATTTATAAAAAATTATTATCAAGAAAGATCTGTGCAAAAAAAAAAATAGTTGTATAAAAAATGTTTATGAGAATTTTGTGATAAGAGAAAGGTCTGTGTATTTAGTAATTTAGGTGAAAGAACTCTGCAGACGAAAGTAAACAACACCAGTATTTGCGGACGGTGGTTAGGCCGTGATTGAACAACGTCGTGATAAGATGCCGCGGAAGGATGAACCTACGCTCTTTTCCAGGTCTGAAGACAATGAGGACACCAATACTTCATCAGTCATTGTCATAAGTCCAGAATCTGTCGAAGTCCTCGCCCATTTCCATAGGCCCCAACAAACTTCTCGTAAAAGAATCCAAAACGATCCCGGAAGCAGCCATAGAACAAATAGCAATAACATTCCCGAAGACCTACGAATATTCTTAGGAGAATCTTCCATTGAAAGCCTACTAAATTTGCTGAGAGAATGTACAAAAAAACATCCAATCACTTTCAACGAAATCTTCGATAAAGAGAGAAGAAACCTGAGACTTATCGGAAGCGGATCCTTCGCTAAGTGTTACCAACTTTTGAATACGTCCATTTTTAAAGTAGCATTATTTCAGGAAAAAGATAAGAGAGAATTTGAGGAAGTAAAAGGAGAGTTACTGATAAGCAAATATCTATCAGAACTGAGGGATAACGAACATAACAAAACATCAGGATTCTCCAGCCTTCTTGGCTGTTGGGTGGTTTGGGATGTTGAGATGGAATCATTGAATCAATCAAGTAATACCAAGAAACTCTATATGGTCCATCACATGGAATACGCTGGGCAACCTCTCTATGATGTCGTTAAAGAAAATGCTCTAACACCAAAGCAAATTTTCAGTATCATTGGACAAATCGCTCTTTCTCTATTAGCAGCTGAGCGTGAATTGCAATTCGAACATCGAGATCTACATCTTAAGAACATCCTTCTACAGCAATCAAATCGAACTGAATTAATCTACAAGGTAGACGATGATGAATATTCAATTGATCCAAGTGGATGGATTGCTACAATAATTGATTTTAACTTGTCACGCGCTACGGTAGACGGTGGTATCTACAGCGTAGCCTTCAAAGTACAAGCAGATGACTACAGACAACAAGCTATTGGAAACAACTGGGATGGATTCTACCCAAAGACAAATTGCCATGCGCTGATAGAAGTACTAATCTACCTATCCAGGTATGTAATCCCGTTGAAAAAAGACGTTTTCACCTCCTGGCTGAGAAGAAGCAAACCAAGAATCGCCCAATTTTCACTCTGCGAAGAATTGCTTAACTTTATTATATCTACCACCAACTAAATATATTTTAGATAGGTAACCTATGTGTAAATACATCACATGTCAGTCACATGTCACATGTAAGTTCCATTTAGATTATATATATATAGATAGATAATGTAAAATAAGCTTATGTGTGTATAAAATATGTATATATATGTTTCTTGGTTAAAAATGACAAATAAAATGTATGAGTTTTTAAATATATCTCAATATATATATGTAGTAACGTAGTTTTGTTGTTCTTTAGGATGACTTTAGTGTAGCATGTTGGTTGCAGTCGTGGTGGCCACAATGTTTAGAGTAGTTAGGCGTGATTGGGATTATACAAAAGGACGAGACATGTTGGATGTTACCACATATATATTGATAATTTAATTGTAAAAATATGAAATAAAAAAGTGTATAAGGATTACTCAAAAGGAGCTTCTTCATGTATATTTCGCTAGCTTTCGAACGACATCGTTCTTTAACGTGCGTAAAAACAAGGTGTGACATATGGTACAAATTTGTATATATCTTGGCTCTCAATGTACGTCTATATAGTTGCATACATCACACCTTGTCTATAGCCCGTTGAAGAACAATGTCTGAAAGATAGCGAAATAAACTTGTTCTATAGAAGAAAATCTACTTTTGAGTTTATAATCTTATAGTTATGGTAATTTTTAATAAAAAAGACAAATATTGGATCAAAATATCATTTATTTTACCAATATTTCAGTTGGCTGAGCACTAACCTTTATCAAGGTGTTATAACATATTTAATGTGTGTCAACAACAAACTCAGCGCCACATAACGTCAACAGATCATGTTTTAATTCAACATTATCATTATTAGCATTAATTCTGTTGACGTTATGTGACGCTGAGTTTGTTGCTGACACACATTAAATATGTTATAATACCTTGATATAGGTTAGCGTTCAGCCAACTGAAATATTGGTAAAATAAATGATATTTTGATCCAATATATGCCTTTTTATTTAAAGATTTATTTATGGATTGCTCTATTTTCAAAACAGGTATGGTAATGTTGATGTTTACAAAAAGCGTATTTAAAAAATAGATAATACTCTCATCAAAATAAACAAAAAAATCTATTCACCATATAATTTGATGGATTATTGGCACTTAAACGCTTCTTAGCACATATAAGAATTCTACATAGAAAATTATACAACAACAAAAAGGTTTATTAAGACAATTCAGTCTTACACGGATTCTCCAAGCACAGAAATGTAGGGTACATACAAGAATAACAGTAATAACAACAACAAAAGTCCCTGTTATGACCCTTTGTTCTTATACAACTTCTCCACGTAGAAGAGGGTATATACAATAGTTACAATAATCAGCAATGTTATTTACAATGTGTCAAGGGGGAGAGAAAGGGCTTGCTGGGGAAGCTATATATAAATCAACGACCGAAGATAAATGACAAATAACATATTTTATTGACAAAATATAGGCAAAAGTGCCATAGAAAATTATAATAAAACACTTAAAATCAGAAGATATATATTGTACACTATGTAAAAGCATAGCCAAGGCATCGGCCTGCCACTGAGTAGCGCTCCCAGTCTTAATATCAAAGGCAGACACATTCTACTTCACCCAGTCATGATGGTTGTCAAACAGACACCATCAAGGGTCACAACTTGATACCCTAATATGATTGAGTGGTGATAAGAAAGAAGAAGATAACCAAGGCAGAACACTAACATGTTGGAATGTTCGTTTCTTGACTTAGAAAGAGATTTGCTTCTCCCAGGAATTGCTCAGACCTCATTATATTACTTAATACCTAACCTGTCATATAATAGGTCATTCACATTAAATGTATATAAATTTTACATGAAGGCCTTGAAAATCAAAGACATGTCGAATTGACTGGATCTTTCTTAAATTTATTTTTTTACTTATATAATACCCCTTCTCATATAATGGAGAATCTGTGTGAGACCAGAGAGTCTCAATAAAGGCTTTGTATGTATAATTTGATGGTAAAATTTCTTTTTTTTTAAAGGTCTATTTACTTCTTACTAAGATAGTGGATATTGCTGCTGCTGTGATGGAGATGCATGGAGACATCTGAGACTCTTCTTTGGACACGACAACAACAACAACAATTTCTTACTAACACAACAAGTGACACCAAAAAACTCTTTTGTAATTTAACAAACTAAAAATAGATACATGCAAATTCATAATTAGCTGGCCATTTGACTAAATTATTTAAGCTTACTCATGGATTAGTTAAGAATAAGGTAAATGATTAGTTTTTTTTTATCAAACGTCTTAAAGAGGCCACTCCCCAACATTTACTAATTTGCATTGGAAAGGACAAAAGATCCCTGTACAGAGAACCAAGAAGAGTTCTTGAACTTCTTTACGAGCGCGGCCTCCAAGATCTTGTCTAATTTAGACTAAAAAGATAGGTAAAAAAAAAATCAAACGTCTTTTGACATGTTATTTTATACGACCGCTTTAAAATATGCCTTATTTTTAGAAATCAGAAAGTATTTTTAGAAAGCAGAAAATATTTTTAGAAAGCAGAAAGTATTTTTACAAAGTAGAAAGTATTTAAAAAAGTAAAGAATGTAGTAGTATTTTAGAATTTTTTTTTTGCTTGTCCCTAGTACACGTGGTACAATCATGGTGGGTAGAAGTAGGTGACTGTTTTTACTGTAAGTACACCACATGTCTACACATGTCAAAAGCAATTTTGCTTTTCTAGTACACGTGGTACAGGCCATTATAATCATGGTGGGTGGAAGTAGGCGACTGCTTTTATTGTAAGTGCACCACATGTCTACATTGTGTGAAAAGCAGTTCGACTTTGCACTTACAAATATGCCAGAGCCGCATTTGGTTACTTGCATTCGCTGGTGGAGTTTGACTTTTGCAATTCGGTTCCAAAATCACTTTATTAGGTACCGCTTAAAAAGAACAACCTAGTTTATGATATTTGCAACAATGAATACTATTGGAAGGTTATTCACATATTAAACAAAATGTTAACGTGGGATTCAATCCCGGTTCATAACTGTCGGGAATCGAGGGCGTTACCCACTTGTTCACCGACTCTTTGACTTTTGCAAGAATCGGGGGCCATTGGAGCATTTTTTTTTTTTTATCAGAAAAAAAGTGCCCAATGCGGGAATCGAACCCGGGTCGTAGCGATCGAAAACCAACGGTTTAGACCACCGACTCCCTTTAGAAAGTTTATATATTTTTTAGAAAGTCGAAAAGTATTTTTACTAAGTAGATAGAACAGTCTCCAATAAGTGACCATACCCTAAAAACATGACTAAAACCTGGTCTCTCCTGGATGTGGTCTCTCATCAGAGGTTCAGTTTCAGTTGAAAGAATCTCATGACTTGGCCTACTGACATTATATATTGATTTGTGTTAATTTATACCTAACTGACCATGTCTTTATTGTTTGCGGAAGAGCATTGCTCGATGCAATATATTTGAATGTAATTCTACTGTCCTATAAGCTTATGTCCATAGTCTTCTTGAAAACCATTTCTGAGATTCCACCCTTCAGTGTAGCATATATAAGCAGAATCGTCCAATACAGTATTAGATATCTGAGAAGCGGTCTGGTAGATTAAATTGGCGAAACCGCTGGGAGGGTTCACCACTGATGAGCCAAGCCATCCCAATATATTTTTTCATCGCAGTAAGGACAGTAGAAGTTGTATTATGTATAAAAGAAACATTCGTGCTTAAATCCTTTCATTTTATATGTATAGATGGCACGTTATTGCTTCGTGTTAAAGTCTATAATAATAATTAAATTTCCGGGGGAGGCTTAGCTATGTTTTAGGATCTGTTCTCTTATGGGGAGACTCTACTTTTGAAAATTCCTCTTTTTAAAAAAAAAAATATCTTAAAATAAGAGACACTCGACCACTAGTGTTTAAAACTCTAACTAGCCGACAAGTGTCTCTTAAATCAAGAACAATGAATGCCGGCCACGCAATTTCAATCTTCAAGAATAAACAAAAATGTATAAAAATAGATATACAGTTAAACCTGTCTATAGCGCCCCCTCTAAATAGCACCTCCCTCTCTATAGCGCCCGATTTTAAATCCATAGTACGATACGATTTACATTAAAAGTGAACTGTCTATATCACACCCTCTCTATAGCGCCCGATTTTAAATACGTAGTACGATGCGATTTACATTAAAAGTGACCTGTCTATAGCACACCCTCTCTATAGCGCCCGATTTTAAATCCATAGTACGATGCGATTTACATTAAAAGTGAACTGTCTATAGCACACCCTCTCTATAGCGCCCGATTTTAAATACGTAGTACGATGCGATTTACATTAAAAGTGACCTTCCTATTGCGCCCTATTTTGGTGAGTCCCAAGAGGGGGTGCTATAGACAGGTTTAACTGTATATTTATAATTGTATGTAATTCTGCTGTCCTCAAATCTTATGTCCATAGTTCATCTAAAATACCCATTCCAAGAGTCTACCAACAGTATCACTAAAAAAGGAAGATCGAAAAATGCAATATAACACCGGTATGGTAGATTAAACTGGCGAAACCGCTGGGAGGGTTCACCACTGATGAGCCAGGCCCTTCTATTAATTTTTCCATTGCAGCAAGGGCAGTAGAAATTGTTTATTTTGTAAAATAATGTAAAATCACGTGAGAACGCCCTTGCAACCTCAGAACAATTTTTAACGCCTTGCCAAATGCTTTATTTTTTATTTATTTCTCCTGACGAAGACAAAATAGTTTTGTTGAAACGTTGAGAAAATAAAAAACTCCAACTGGCCGAAGTGCTATTTTTCACAGAAATAATAAAATTGAATGTTATACTTTTTATTTATTTATTTCGTCTCAATTTACAGGTGTTACATTCGAGCACAGCTCGCGAGTCACCTAGTTCTGGCTTTTTACACATGGCGAGTTGGTGGAGTAGAGGGGGTCCCCCCGGACCTTGCAGGAGGGCAGCTGTTGGGCGATGAGCTCTTAACTAAGTGTCAGAGCCGGGTCGTCGGATTCGGGGATTGATATCTCCTTTATTTTGTAGAATATCTTGTATGGTTGGATTATTTGAATTTTGCATTTGAAGGTATAATTTCTTAACGGAAGTTTGGTACATATCTTCTAGATCGGGTTGGTTCAAGTCCTCCATCAGTATCTTGTTTGATAGGTTGAATGGAGCTCCTATACTTGTCCGAAGGCAGATTCTCATAAATGCGTTTATCCTATTTTTGTCTGTGGTTATAATATACTAGACGAATGGCCCGGGCAACGCCCGGGGTTTACCCGAGTGCGAATATATTTTAAAAACGTTGACTTGGGTGGTCATAGCGCCCGATTTTAAATACGTAGTACGATGCGATTTACATTAAAAGTAACCTGTCTATAGCAGCCCCTCTCTATAACACCCTATTTTGGTGAGTCCCAAGAGGGAGCGCTATAGACAGGTTTAACTGTATTTGATACACAGTGTCAAAGTTTTCTCACCCCTCTCAACAAACAGGGATGATAGTGTTATAAATAGAGAGCGTGTGATCTATTAATTTACATATTATACTAAAATTTCCAATTATATTTGACCATATTTAAACCTGTTATAAAACTTGTATCATTTATGCAACTATACCATCCCTGTTGGTGTTTTTGGGGGTAAAAAAAGAGAAAAATGTTATATAGTATATTTTTTAATATTATCTTTATGCATAGAAAGTACAAAAGTAAAATTTAAGGATTAAGAAGAAATACAAAAAACAAGAAAGGATCAAGAAGGCACTAACTACGTTGCCAAATTGTTAATTAACATATGCTAGCTAATATTATCATCATCAATTTATATTTATTAATATATTTACATAATTATTTACACAGAGAAAAATTATTTGAATTAATAAACCTAACAATTCCCCCCTTTTAATTCAATCGCAATTTTTCTTCAGAAATATAAACAGTTTAAAAAATCAAACATAGATGGCGTTACCTCCCCATTGCTTTCATCACCGTCTGGCGGCGCTGCTTGCGAGTTATATCTACAATTCTGCAAATAACTCTAAGGATATTCAAGATATTCAAGAAATTATTTTTCGAAAACCTTTCCGGGGATATACCTAATAATATCCCAGAATTTCATGGCGATTGGATGTATGGTTTTTGAATAACAGGGTTGTCTAGAGGGGGGCAGGGAGGACACGTGTTCCCTGGCAGCCAATGAGCGCGCATTCTATCCGTGAGCTTCAGACAAACAGACAAACAAACAGACAGAATAAGGCAAATATATAAGTAGATTTGCACCAAGCTGGGAGTGCGTATGTTACTATCGGGAGGATACAACTTCTGTATAGAGTAAACTTTTGTTTTGTAGTCAATTTGCTTCTATAGTTGAACAGGCTTGATAATGTTATTTTTGCTTTCTTTATATTTTTGACATGCATGTTGAATTTCAACTTGGAATCTAAGGTAAATTCAAGATATTTGTCGCTGTCAGTCCAGTTAATAGGGCTCTGGTTTACCTTTAGGATGGATTGTGGCTTGAATTTTTTATTGTCTAGTGGAAGAAAAATTATTGCCTGAGACTTTTTTGGGTTGATGTCTAATTTCCTATCATTGCACCATTTGGGTTATACTGTTTATGTGATTTTGGAGTTGCGTAGTTATTATTCCTAGTGATATGGAGTTTGCTAGAATTGCTGCGTCATCTGCGAAAAGTTTTGTTTGACATTTTGGATGTGGAGGGAAATCGTTGATGTAGATGTTGAATAGGTAGGGTCCAAGGAGCCTTGAGGGACTCCAATCTGAGTTGGTTTTGCCGTGGTTATATAATTCCCTTACTTAATTGAAAAGGTCCTGTCCTGGAGATAGCTTTTCAAGAATTTGTTCAAATCCCTTGGAAATTGATATTTTGTTATTTTGTTATCAAGCCATCGTGCCATACTCTATCAAAGGCTTTGGTAAAGTCTAGAAAAACAGCACCTACTGCCTCGTTGTGGGACTTTCTTATTTGGATGTCTATTACTGTGATTAGCTGGTGGGTTGTGGAGTGTCCTTTTCTGAATCCAAATTGTTGAGGAATGATAAAGTTAATAGAATCCATGTATGTCTGCAATCTGCGAAGAACAATCCTCTCGTAAACCTTACCGATGGTAGAGAGAAGGCTGATTGGTCTGAGATCTTCAGGTGATATGACAGGTGATTTTTTAAAAAATGTTTATGATAATGGCATGTTTCCATGTCTTCGGGAAGTATCAAGGGTGTAATGCAGAATTGAAGATC
This sequence comes from Cordylochernes scorpioides, assembly GCA_030710605.1. Classification (NCBI taxonomy): domain Eukaryota; kingdom Metazoa; phylum Arthropoda; class Arachnida; order Pseudoscorpiones; family Chernetidae; genus Cordylochernes; species Cordylochernes scorpioides. Next base: position 147,557,618 of record CP092864.1, read on the forward strand.
ACAGCGAGGAAAACTATCCATTTGATGGGGAGGTTTTTAGTCATTTGCGGCGTAATATTGTCGTGGCCAGGAGCTTTGTGATTACCTAGGTTTTTAATCACTTCCTTGACTTCAATTGGCGTTGTCATTGATAGTATATTCTCTTGGGGATGTTGACAAGTGTTATCTGTTAGGTAAGACGGAACCTCATCCTCCACCTTGGAAAAGTGTTCGGAAAAAATGCTCTGAAAGATCATTTCCAATTTCTTGGTCGGTCAGCAAGGTTTTTCCATTTGCATTTAAACTAGAGATTTTGTCAGTTTTTTCCTAATGGGTTTTTTTTTTTTTTTCCAGAAGTCTGTTGGGCTCGATTCAAGTTTGCTTAAAAAACTATTCCAAGCTGGATCCCAGGTTGATTGCCATCTTTTCCTAGCTTTATTTTTCTCCCTTATTAAGGCTTTGGTTTTTGGGTTCTTTATTAATTTGGAAGATGAGACTATGGTGTTTTTCGAATAGCTATTATTAATTTTCTCGTTTAAAATTCCAACTACTGAATCAATGTCTACTTCAGTTTTCAAGAGGAGTCGGGGGGGGGGGGGGGGGGGGGGGGGGGGGGGGCGTGGTGGAGATTAGAATCTCGTTAAAAATGTACCCAATTAGTTACTCGGCTGAGCTGGGTTGTGAATTCATCCTTTGACAATTCAATTAAAAGATTACAGGGAGATGGTCAGATGATAAATCGTCGATGGAACCTTTGCGGTCCAGGAAATGTTTTTAAAAACAGCGAAGTCTAGGAAATCGGGATTGCCGAGTGGACTGTAATGCGTAGGTGACGAAGGTGCGACAATGTCGAGGCTTTCTCTTTCAGAGAAATTGTGCAGCACAATTCCGCTGTTATTAGAAGTCCTTCATCCCCAAAGAGGGTGTTTGGAGTTCCAGTCTCCTGCAACGATTATTGCGTGGTTGTGTTTTATCAGTTGCTTCAAATCTTCCTTCTTCCAATAATGGTGCATCAGGCTTCTTATAAATTGTTGAGATTTGCAAGAGGGTTTTTCCACCTGGTTTTATCAAAATTGAAGTATTTCCCAAGTTTTAAGTATGAATCGGCATATTTTTATATTTAAAAAAGGATTTTATAATGATGGCTGTTCCCCCACCTTTTCCTGTAATTCGGTCAGTTCTAATGGTTTGATAGTTCCTGAATTTTAGATCAATTGAGGGTTTAAGGTGAGTTTCACTGAGCAAAGCAATGTCTATTGAGTTATCTTCTAAAAAGTGAAATAATTCTTCTTTCTTTTATCTGATTCTGTTACAATTCCAAGCAATAATTTTAAAAGGCAATTTGCAATTCATTGTAGGTATGTTTTGATTACTTGCATCAATTTTTCACACAGGTCCTTAGTCTCAGAACGAGAAGTTTTTCTTGTCGCAACCTCAGCATTGCTTTTGTTTTGTTGTTCTACAATTTTCGGCAGTGTTTCAGATCTTTTTGAAATCGGAATTGGGTTGTTAGGTTTGTACTGACCAGGGTATCTTGGCTGTTGCTGATGAACTCTTGGAAACTTAGGGCATCCGCGGTAATTGGCTGTGTAGGCGCCATCCCGACCAGAGAGCCACAGATAAACAGATTATAAACGCACAGAATATAGAATCCGAGCTCCCCAGTAGAAGGAATACCCGGAAGACGACGGTACTCTCTGTTATATGTGTTGTTCACTATTATGATTTTGTTTTAATAAACGCTACTAAATTATTTCATTGGATCCTCTCTTTCTTTTTCCCAGTAAGAAACGCCTACGGAAGCCAACAGAAATTCAGAAGTGGGATAGTCCTGAAGAAAATTGAAGATTCACTGGAATAATTTGGAAACGAGAAGGACGTGGCGCGGTGACCGATCAACGTAAGAGGAGTTGCATGGTATGTACGAAATTTAATTACCTATTCCTAAAAGTATTATTACAAGTCACCTCGACAAAAGTATTATCGCAAAGTATCGCGGTAAAAGTATTATTGCAAGTCATCTCGATAAAAGTATTATCGCAAAGTATCGCGGTAAAAGTATTATTGCAAAATCATCTCGATAAAAAGTATTATCGCAAAGTATCGCGGTAAAAAGAAAAAAAAAAGTATTGTCTCAAAATTTCTAAAGAAAAGTTGATTTCGTTTAAAGAAATAATTGAAACAGTACGTATCTGGTTTAGTCAGTTTTATTTGTTTATTTTAAAATTTTTGCTTTGTTTATTTTTCCTTTTGAAAAACATGACTTATTTAGCGAAAGTAAGGAAATGCGATTTGAGCAAGTTGGCGTATGAACTCGGCGAGGTAGTACCGCCAGAGAGCAGGATCGTCGACTTAAAACACCTTATTTTGAATAGCCAATCTTACGAAGAAGAATTCGCAAAGCAACTGTTGGAGACTGATCGAGGATCGGGAACGAATCGAGGAGCGGGAACGAATCGAGGATCGGAAACGAATCGAGGATCGGGAACGAATCGAACGGGAACGAAAAGAACAAATGGTAATGGAATTCGAGCTTGAGAAGCTGCGCATCCAGACTACACGCGGAAACAACGATACGTCTCGAAGTACCAGCAATGACGCACATTACGAGATACGTAAACTGATGCCCAATTACGAGTCGAAGGACAATGATTTGAGTTTTTACCTAATTCTTTTCGAAAGACAGGCAAAGCGACTAGGATTGGATGAAGACCAATGGGCGTTCAGCCTCCTAGGATTGCTACCTTACGAAATGACTCAATTAATCGCTCGGGAGACAGAAGAACAAAGCGGCGATTATAGGTTCGTGAAAAGGTTGCTCCTAAAACGGTACAAGTTGAGCCCCGAACAATTCAGACAAAAATTCGAGAAGCACGAGAGATCTCAAAAGGGTTCCTGGAGAGACTTCGCTTTCGAATTGCGAGGATATTTCAACGAATGGATCGAAGAAATGAACGTGGAAAATTTCGACGCCCTAAAGGATTTGTCCGTCACTAACCAGCTAAAGAAAAAAGTTCCAAATGTGCTGCGTAATCATCTCATTGACGATTGGACCAAGTTAAACAACCCAGATGAGTTGGCGGATAAACTGGACGAGTACGAAAATGTTCGCACCGAGATGGGACCTCCGCATTGGAATGCGAAACACCTCATACCACCGTCGTTTCAGCAGAAATCTGCGAGATTCCCCCAACCAAAGCGAAGTTAAAGAGACTAAACAAGAAACGAATGTTTCGGGTCAAGACGCTGCAAGGAACGAAATCAGTGAAACGTACCCTAACACCTTGAGGAGAATGGTCAACCGTACGATCAGAAACGACAAGGGAGAACCGAAGTGCTTCAACTGCAATCAGTTTGGACACATTGCCAGAGACTGCCCAGCACCCAGGACTACGTTGACATGCCGAGGATGCGGTCAAACGGGACACAAGGAAAGGAATTGCACAAGACCCAAAGAAGGACTAAAAGTAGCCAACCTGGAAGTCGAAGGACTGGAGACTGTCCCGCCAGATGTATATTTGAAGGATGTCAAGATCGACAACAAGGAAACCGTGAAGGCAATGATAGACACCGGGAGCAGCAGTTGTCTAATGAGAGAATCGGTCGCAAGGAGGATCAGCGTCGACATCGAACCAGACTCGACTAGTCTGTACGGCATCGGTAACCAGACTGCACCAGCTGCCAGGACCGTTGGGAAGACGACAGTCGACCTGGAGATTGATGGCATCGTCGGAAGGGAAATCACTGTATTCATTGTCAACGATGATGCCCAACCCTATGACCTATTAATTGGAAGAACATGGACAGATCTGCCCTACGTATCCTTCGCCAGAATTGGTAAAAACTTGCATATTGGCTATTCATCCGAATTTCCGTTTGCTAATCTGCAAGAAGAAATCAAGTCGCGTCGCATCGAACTGAGAGCAACCGAAACTGTTCAGTTGGAGAGCGACTCCATTAACTTTACAAGTGCAATCACAGACGAGGTAAAGGACGGATATGTATTGTTTACAGGAGTAGATGACGCCTGTGTCGATTCCCTATTGGAAGTGGTCGATGGAAAGACGACCGTACCCATCATCTCAGCTGGCAAGGGCAAGTTGAGAGTAAGGAAGAACCAATGTGTAGGGCGAGTTGAACTACTGAACCTTGATGATATTGTTGTTAACCTGGACGTCGCAGAGGATTCGTTTCAGACTAAAAATGAAGAGAAGAGGGAAGGACAAGACCAAATGAAACGTAAGCGCCCCATACTGCCTGAGGACATCAACGTCAATCATTCTCTGACTTCGAAAGAGAGACAAGAAATCCTAGATGTAGTAAACGAGTATAGAGACTGTTTCGCTCTTGGCATGGAGGAATTAGGGTGCACCGATGTCACCAAGATGGACATTAAGGAGGTTGATGGAAGCAAGCCAGTCTGTCTGAGACCGTATAAGACGACTGCAAGTGAACGCGAAGCAATCAGGGAGATTGTCAGAGAGTGGAAGGACAATGGAATAGTCACGGAAACTAGATCACCCTACGCTAGTCCCGTCCTACTTGTGAGGAAGAAAACTGGAGATCATCGTCTGGTGGTAGATTATAGGAGACTCAACATTCAAACAGTTAAGGACAAGTTCCCATTACCAAGGATAGACGACCTTCTGGAAGGCCTAAGGAATGCGAAATTCTTCACCACTCTGGATCTGGCGCATGGATATCTGCAGATACCACTGACCGATAAGGCAAAATTAAAGACAGCATTCATCACCCCAGATGATACAGGTCAATTCGAAAGGATGATTTTTGGACTCGCCAACGCACCAGCTGAATTCCAAAGACTGCTGAACAAGAAGGCATTCTGCTATCTCGACGACGTGATTATCCCGGCAAAGGATTGGCGGGAGATGATCGAAAGGTTGAGGGAAGTCCTCGAAAGAATAAGATCAGCGAAGTTGACACTGAAACCCTCCAAATGTGAGTTCGGAAGGAGGGAAGTTGAGTTCTTAGGGTATGTCATCAGTACAGGCGGACTTAAGCCAGGCCCAAGAAAGATCAAGGCGATAGAAGAATTTCCAGAACCCAAGAATGTCCACGACATACGACGCTTTCTGGGACTGACGAACTTCTTCAGACGATTTGTAAAGGACTTCGCGAGGAAAGCAGAACCGCTAAGCAGACTTACGAAGAAAGGTTCACAATTTGAATGGAAGGAAGAACAGCGAAGGTCATTTGGAGGACTACGAAAGGATCTGGTCGAATATCCGGTACTAGCTCATTACAACCCTGAACTCAAGACAGAAGTACATTGCGATGCGAGTGCTGAGGGATTAGCAGGAATGGTGCTACAGATGGACGAAGACTGCAAATGGCGCTTGGTCTACTGTGTGAGCAAGAAGACAACAGAGGCCGAGAAGATGTACCACTCAAGCAAATTGGAGCTGATGGCGATAGTGTGGACCTTGGATCGACTACGTCAGTTCCTCGTAGGAATCAAGTTTACAGTGGTTACAGATTGCCAAGCACTGGTCTACATGAACGCGAAGAAGACTACAAATCCTCAGATAGCGCGATGGTACAATCTGATTCAGGAATACGATTTCGAAATTCGACATAAACCAGGGGAGAAGATGGCCCACGTAGACGGAATGAGTAGAGCTCCAGTCGACGACCCTAGAGACACGATGGAGGAAATCGTGGAGAAAAACCTTGAAGTGTGCCTCACAATCACACTGGAAGAACAAATCTTGATGATTCAGCATTCCGACCCTGAATTGAGAGACCTGATCCAGATCTTTCGAAAGGACCCGTGTGATAGGACAGTAGGAGAACAAAATAGAATTAACGACTACAGCTACAAAGGAGGCAGACTTTTCCGCATGGTGAAAAATGGAGAAGAGGAACGAGCCCTGTATGTTATACCCAAAAGTATGAGGAAAAGCTTAGTTGTCAAATTCCATGATCTAATGGGACATTTTGCGACTGATAGGACTGTCAACAAAATTAAGGAATTGTACTGGTTTCCTTCAATGAAGAGGTACGTTCGACGCCATGTGGCTATGTGTCTCGAGTGTCTATTTAACAAAGTTCCCGGTGGAAAACAACAAGGCTTCCTACATCCCATTAAGTCAGGCAAGAGACCGTTTTCCATCGTACACATGGACCACGTAGGCCCCTTCGTGAGAAGTACAAAAGGTAACCAGGAACTTTTAGTAATTGTCGATAATCTGACAAGATTTGTCCGATTAAGCCCTGTAAGGAATAAATCGACGCAGAACGTCCTGAAGGTAATGAAAAGTTTTGTGAATGATTTCGGACTACCCGACAAGATCATCAGCGACAGAGGGTCATGTTTTACCTCAAGGCAATTTGAAGAATTCTGTCGAGGAAATGGAATACATCATACTCTGAACTCTACGAAACATCCGCAAGGGAACGGGATGGTCGAAAGAGTGAACCGAACAGTATTGTCCACTATAGCAACCAGTATCGAGGATCCGCGACGGAAGGATTGGGACCTGAAGATCAAGGAGGTAGAGCGAGACCTGAACACAATGCGGTGAACAAGACGACGAATAAAACACCGTTCGAAACACTCCACGGCTATTCCCCTCGATTCCACGATGGGATACTTAGAAGATTAGCCGACGAAGACGTGGACCCATGGACCGAGCCGGATAGAATTCAAGAGAGTGTGAGAACCCAAATTGAGAATAAACAAGAAATTATGAAGACATACTACGATAAGAAGAAGTGCCGTACAATCCAATTCGAAGTAGGAGAAATTGTAGTGATGAGGCATGTACCCAAAATGACGGGTGAACCAACCAAGGCACAACCCAAATATCGAGGACCTTTGATAATTACCGAGGTTCTGCCAAGCGACACGTATAGAGTGACTCAGTTAAGCGAAAGAACCAGTGGACGGTTCTACACGACAACGGCCCATATCAGTCAACTGAAGTCTTGGCACAGTGAAGAAGATGATTCAGCTACAGAAGAAAGTCCGAACGAGGAGCCAGAAGTAGAAGATACCCCCCGACGCAACCCACGACGTTCCTGCAACGCAAGGTTCAATCGAGGACGATTGAAATCCAGGAATGGCCGAATGTAGGCGCCATCCCGACCAGAGAGCCACAGATAAACAGATTATAAACGCACAGAATATAGAATCCGAGCTCCCCAGTAGAAGGAATACCCGGAAGACGACGGTACTCTCTGTTATATGTGTTGTTCACTATTATGATTTTGTTTTAATAAACGCTACTAAATTATTTCATTGGATCCTCTCTTTCTTTTTCCCAGTAAGAAACGCCTACGGAAGCCAACAGCTGTGTGCGCTTCTTCGCAGTTTGTACACTTTGGGGGAAGTTGTCTTGACTTTCTTGGACAGTCCTTCGAATGGCGCTCCTCGGCACACTTGACGCATTTTGGTTTCAAGAAGCAGTTAAGTTGACCGTGCCCGAAACCCTGGCAGTTGAAGCATTGAGTCACACGGTTTGTTGTTCTGAAAGATTCTTCTGCAATTTTCTGATAGAAAAGTTCAGTTATTCCGTAAATTTTCTTGTTATGTTCATTTTTCGGTAATTCTACCAGTACTATATTCATTGGCCTTTTAGTTGATTGTCTATGAAGTCTCTTCACAGAGGTCTCAGTAAAGCCCATTGTTGCAAGTTCTATTGCTATATCTTCAGTCTTGTAGGCTGTTGTTACGCCCTTTAATATCACTTTGAGCGGTTTTTCTTCTTGGAGTTTATAAGAGTAGCCGCCATTGTTTTTTTGAACATATTCCCTGATTTTTTTGAAGTCTGAAATATTTTTGGCCTTGATAATGTGCTTATTTCCTGAGATCGTGCATTGGAATTTATCTGTGCACAGGTCTTTCAGCTCTTGGCAGAGCAACTTCCAGTCTGTTACATTTTCTGCTATTACAGGTGGTATTCTTGGCTTTTTTGCATGTGTAACTGTTGTCCAAGGACCATCTTCATCAATGTTTTCTTCGTTACCCTGAGGAGGGGTAGCTGCGGACGTTTTTTGAGGGACTTCAGTTACCTCGTTCATGGAGACATCGTTTTCATTTGCTGTGAGACAACTTTCATACTCGGTGTCTTTTGGCTACGTGATGTTGAATCTGATGGGGATTCGCGAGTTCGTTTCTTTGTTGAAGGAGTATTTTATACTTTGTACTCGATGCCACATCTTTCAAGAATTTTCAAAAGTATGTTGGTTTCGATTATACTGACCATTTCGCCAGCTAGGCCGATCGTTGATTTGATTACAATAGGCTGCATCTTTTTTAGCTACTTTATTTTCACAATCTTGAATAAGAAATTTTACCACTTTTGTGTTTTTTTTTGTGTGTTATACTTTATTTATTTATTTATTTCATCTCAATTTGCAGGTGTTACATTCGAGCACAGCTCGCGAGTCACCTTGTCCAGATTATTTACACATGGCGAGTTGTAATGCTGGAGTGGCCCCCCGAACCTTACAGGAGGGCAGTTGTTGGGTGTTTGGCTGTCAGCTAGCCATTGGGTCCAGGTCGTCGGATTCGGTGGCTGAGGTCACCTTGATTTTGAACAATTTCTTGTATAGTTGGATTTGATGATTTTTGAAATTGCGAGAATAGTTTTGTCGCAGAGTCTTGATAAATCTCTTCTATATTAGGCTGGTTGAGATCTTCTTTGAGAATTTTGTTTGAAAGATTGAATGGGGCTCCTATAGTGATTCGTAAGCAAATCCTCATGAAGGCATCTATTATTATTTTATGCGTAGGTGTGATATATTTGCCCCGGACTGGTAGTGCGTACCTGTTGATGGGTAGAATGCAGGTTTTGTACAACGAGAAATTTATGTTTTTTTTGTTAAATTACTTTTAAAATTAAGCAGGCTTGATAGAGATATTTTGGTTATCTTTGCCTTTTTATGGTGTTTTGGACATGTAGGTTAAATTTTAATTTCGAATCCAAAGGTCGGTCGGCCCAACTAATAGTGCTTGAGTTTACTGTCAAGTTGGTTTGTGGCTTGAATTTTTTGTTATCTCTTGGGGGAAAAACTATTGCTTGAGTCTTAGTTGGGTTAATGTCTAGTTTCCACTCATCGCACCATTTGATTATGTCATTTAGGTAATTCTGAAGCTGAGTAACCAATAGGTCGACTGATTTAGAGTTAAAAATAAAATTGCTGTGTCATCTGCGAAGAGCTTAAGTTTACATTTAGAGTGCAGTGGGATGTCATTAATGTAAATATTGAAAAGGTAGGGTGTGTTGTGTCCGAGGATAGAGCCTTGAGGTACTCCAGTCTGGATTGGCTTTGGTTCAGTTATAAAATTTCCTTGATTGACTGAAAATGTCCTGCCCTGTAGATAATTCTGCACAAAATTGATAATGTCACTTGGAAACGGGTGTTTTGTGAGTTTCTTTATAAGGCCATTATGCCAAACTTTATCAAATGCTCTCGCAAAATCTAGAAAGACAGCACCTACCACTTCCTTGTGGGATCTTCTTATCTGGATGTAGTCCAGAACTGCAATGAGTTGGTGAGTTGTTGAATGCCCCCTTCTAAATCCGAATTGCTGCGGGATGATGAAGTTAGAGTTGTCCAAGTACATCTGAAGTCAACGTAAAATAATTCTTTCGTAAATTTTGCCGATGGTGGGGAGGAGGCTGATAGGTCTTAGATCTTCAGGGGATTTAGCGGATTTTTTTGGAATTGGAATTATGATAGCATGCTTCCAGACTTTGGGGTAGTAACACAAGTGCAGTGCGGCGTTGAAAACTCCAGCTAGAAATACAATCCATTTGATGGGAAGATTATTGGCCATTTGCGGAGTGATATTGTCATGGCCAGGAGCTTTGTGGTTAGCTAAGCATTTAATCACTTCTTTGACTTCATTTGGTGTCGTCATTGTGAGCATTTTTTCTTGTTGGTGATTATAAGTTATATTTGGTTGGTCTTCTTTTTCCTTGGAGAGCTGGTTGGAGAAGTGTTCTGCAAGTTTATTTCCGATTTCTTTTCGGTCAATAAGGTTTTGCCTTTCGTTATTAAACTTGAGATCCTTGCCGTTTTTTTCCTGATGGGTTTTGTTTTTCTCCAGAAGTCCTTTGGGCTTGATTCAATCTTGTGTATGAATTGATTCCAGTTCTCGGTGGAGTCGGATTTGCGGGCTTTGTTAACTTTTCCCTGTAGGTTTAAATAAATGGCTCTATGGGCTGGATCCCAGGTTGCTTGCCATCTCTTACGAGCTTTATTCTTTTCTTTTATCAAGGCCTTGGTCGAGGGGTTCTGTTTTGATGAAGAGGTTGATATAACTTTGTTTTTTGAGTAGCTGTTGTAGATTTTATCATTTAGTATGGTCACTGCTGAATCAATATTGGCTTCCGTTTTCAAGGGTATTCTAGGAGGCGTACTGGAAATTAAGTCTTGTTGGAAGTGTACCCAGTTAGTGAGTCGGCAAGCCCTAGTCGTGAATTCATCCTTCGGGCAGGTCAGCTCTAGGATTACTGGGAGGTGATCTGAAGATAAGGCATCCAGGGTCTTAATCCTCGAAGTCCAGGGGATGTTTCTAAGAATTGCGATGTCTAGAAAGTCTGGATTTTCCAAAGGACTGTAGTGCGTGGGTGAAGAAGGTGCGACAATGTCCAGGTTTTCTTTTTCGGAAAAATTATGAAGCACGGTTCCACTATTATTGGAGGTTCTTGAGCCCCAAAGAGGGTGCTTGGAGTTCCAGTCTCCTGCAGCGATTACTGATTGATTATTCTCTAACAAGAGATTCAGATCTTCCTCCTGGAGTGGTAGATCGGGTTTCTTATAGATTGACGATATCTGCACTACTGCCCTTCCATCTGGTTTCATTAGAATTGTGGTGTTTTCCATGTTAGATGTTTGAATCAGCACTTTTTTTATATTTAAGATAGTTTTTTAGAATTATTGCCGTTCCACCGCCCCTTCCAACGATTCTATCGTCTCTTATTGTCTGATAGTTTCTGAGTTTGAGGTCGACAGATGGTTTTAAGTGTGTTTCACTGAGCAGTGCCATGTCTATTGAGTTTTCTTCTAAAAAACTGTAGGAATTCTTCTTTTTTGAGTTTGATTCCGTTGCAATTCCAAAAAACGATTTTAAAAGGTAATTTTCCTTTCATTGTAAGTAAGTTTTGATAATTTCTAATAACTTTTCGCACAATTCCCTGGTGTCAGAACGAGTAGTTTTCTTTTTTGCAGTTTCAGCGTAACTTGCCTTTTGTTTTTTAACAGTTGCTTCTTCTGTTTTAGTGGAGCTTGCTTGAGGTATGGTGTTAGAGGAGTTTTGTCTGGGAGGCTTTAGCTGCTGTTGTTGTGGCTTCGGAAAATTTGGGCATCCGCGGTAATTGGCTGTGTGCGCCTCTCCATAGTTAGCGCACTTTGGTGGGAGCTGTTCCGACTTTCTTGGACAATCCTTTGAATGGTGTTCTTCAGCACACTTGACGCATTTGGGCTTCAAAAAACAGTTTAGCTGGCCATGCCCAAAACCCTGGCAGTTAAAGTATTGGGTCACTCGTTTTGTAGTCCTGAATGATTCCACGACTATTTTTTGGTAAATGATTTTGGTCATTCCGTAGATTCGTTTATTTTGTTCATTTTTCGGTAGCTCTACTAGGACTATATTTATCGGTATTTTGGTCGATTGTCTATGGAGTCTTTTGACAATGACCTCAGAGAAGCCCATTGAGACCAGTTCAGTTACGACGTCTTCTTCTTTGAAGGCTGTTGTTACCCCCTTCAATACCACTTTCAGTGGTTTTTCCTCCTGTAGTCTGTAGGAATATCCTCCATTATTTTTCTGTACATACTCCCTAATTTTTTTGAAGTCGCCTATGTTTTTCGATTTAATTATGTGCTTTTTGCCTGAAATCGTGACTTGGAATGGTTCCGTGCACAAGCCTTTTAGTTCTTGGCGAAGAAGCTTCCAATCTGCTACATTTTCTGAAATAACAGGAGGAATTCTCGTTTTTTTCACGTTAGTGACTTTGGTCCATGGGCCATCGTTGTCGATTTGGTTTCTCGACCAAAGCTTTCACCTCCCATTCCCAAATCAGTCTGATAGGACAGCCCTAGTTGAATACCTTCAGCATACTGTAGATGGACCAATGCCTACAATCCCATAATGTCGCATTACATCGCACTACCAGAAGCAGTCTATTCTATGTCCACCTTCCTGGATTTTTTAAATTAGCTCACCCTATAATTCAATGCACTTTCAAATATTAATTCCAACATTCAACGCTGTATATAATCACCCAAATTTATATTTATATCTTTACATTTTTCAATCCTTTTTCATATATTTTTTATACATTGGGCTTATCATTATTTAAATTTATCATTATTAAAAAAAAATTAAATAAAAAATCGATACAAAAATTAAACTCAATGCAATATCAGATATTAATATGGAGCATTCAGGCTTACAAGACAACTTCGTACAACTGTGTCCACAGTTTGGCTAAGACTTCATTGATTGCAGATTACATTGAAGCAAAAAATATGAAATATGACTTGAATAACATATCGCTCGAGGACAAGCAAAAATACAACATCGATTTTCCCTTTATAATTAAACTAGACGGGTGACCCGGGATTGACCCGTGTGCATATCTACCTGTACAAAAGCTACATACCTATACTTTCGATATTTGCGGACCTATAATGAGGTATTGTTAACAATAGATTATTTAAGGAGCGACCCGCTCCAACACAATAGTTACAAAAACCAAAAAGCGAGTGGGGGGCATGATGGGGGGGGGGGGGGGGGCAAAAGTGGCGTGATCGTAGCCAACCAATAGGAGAGCGCCATTCCAAAAAAAAAAGCAAACGGCGACAGAGATGAAGAATTATTAAGAACGCATGACTCTCGTAACTGTATATAGAATCCTATATAGACGAAAGGATGTTGCTCTTACTGAATAATACAAACGAGACATTTACAAGTTTTTTCAACCGGGGTATTCCAAATTATTTTCGCCCTAATTTCCACAACACACAATTTGTAACCAACCATGGTAATTTCGGGAGTTTTCTGGAAAGAATCCGCGCATCGGAGGATCCGGGCTGTTTTTGTGGATGCCGCATTCAAGATTCTACTCATCTTTTGCTTAAGTGCCCAGCATTTCAAGACTACAGACTTGCGGACCTATAATGAGGTATTGTTAACAATAGATTATTTAAGGAGCGACCCGCTCCAACACAATAGTTACAAAAACCAAAAACCGAGTGGGGGGGGGGGGGGGGGGGCAAAGGTGGCGTGATCGTAGCCAACCAATAGGAGAGCGCCATTCCAAAAAAAAAAAAAAAGCAAACGGTGATGATGAAGAATTATTAAGAACGCATGACGCTCGTAACTGATATCCAGCAGGGATTCATACATTGAATTCAATAGATTTTGTAAATTTATATCAAAGTTTTTAAATAATCTCAAGTGTTAGGTATAATTGTGCTGTATTTATGATTTTTTTTCCCTTTTTTCTTTATTTTGAGGTGTGTTTAAATTAAATTACCTATGTATATAGTATGCTTGTTTGAAACCAATTTCAAGAATATGGTAAATGCCTTGTGCATATGTTTTTGGATATATAAATAGATTCTCATTCTCTCTCTCTCTCTATCTCTCTCTTGTATTGCTTTCCTTTGGGCGCCAGTGTCCTTGGCGGGACATCGCGCTTTGTATTTATATTTGAATAAAGTTATCATTATCATTTGTTAACATATCTTTTTATTATTAATCCTTATCCTTTCCTTTTCCTCTATATCTATAAAAATGAAATCTAAAATCGATGTTTGTTATCGCGTTGCGCAAAATCTACAGAATAAATCATTATGAAAATTTCGCATGTAGGTAGCTGAAGATTTCGTTTAACATATTGGCTATTCAAAAAACTAAAAAGGTTAATGTGCTTTTTTTATTTATAAATAATATAAAACAAAAAGCGTTAGTTGCAGCCTTTTACCGCTTGGACGCAGCACTGGTCGCGACGATAAATGAATTTGATTTGTTAATAATTAACACGTGGTTTGTTTACACGATGAATGTTAGTTTGTTCACATGATGAATGTTTTTAAAAGGTAAGATTATCCAATCGCCGTGAAACTTTAGGAAGTTATTTACTATACTATTGGGAAGGTTTCTGGTTTGAATTTGATTTGAAATTTATATTTTTTGCAATTTTATTTGCAAATTTTCTACTTTCATTCGCAAGCAGCGCCTCTTGCGGCATCTGGTGAAATTATATTTATAAATTGTAACAATGCTTAAAATGTGTTCCAAGTATATTAAATTTAATTTGAGAATTTAGTAATATAATATTCCAATGACGTAAAAAAAACTTGGAATTTCAATATTAATATATATTTAAAGAAAATATTGTAACGTTTTTGTGTTAGATGTTAAAATGTAATGTTAAAATATATTTTTACACTAGCGGACGTACCCGGCTTCGCCCGGGTTTTACCCGAGTAAAAGTTTGTCTAACGAATCTCTCGATAAAGTGAACATTTTTTTCCCGGTCCCTTGAAAAATACTCGATAAGTTGAATAAAATCAAATTAATTGGTTCCCTCGGTAATTGGAAGTAAAAGGAATAGTATCTTACCTTGGAATTGTATCATTATTCTTGTATGGATGTACCCGGCTTCGCCCGGGTTTTACCCGAGTAAAGGTTTGTTTAACGAATCTCTCGATAAAGTGAACATTTTTTCCCGGTCCCTTGAAAAATACTCGATAAGTTAAATAAAATCAAATTAATTGGTTCCCTCGGTAATTGGAAGTAAAAGGAATAGTATCTTACCTTGGAATTGTATCATTATTCTTGTATGGATGTACCCGGCTTCGCCCGGGTTTTACCCGAGTAAAGGATTGTTTAACGAATCTCTCGATAAAGTGAACATTTTTTCCCGGTCCCTTGAAAAATACTCGATAAGTTGAATAAAATCAATATTAATTGGTTCCCTCGGTAATTGGAAGTTAAAGGAATAGTATCTTGCCTTTGAATTGTATCATTATTCTTGTCTCAAATAAATTGCCGTGTCATCCTGAATTTTGTCTTTCCTAATTTTCTACATTACAAAATCATCGTATCATCATGATAATATTTAGAGCAGATTGTTGAATTATAACAGATAAATTAGAATATTTATCTTGATTATTTCTAGGCGAAAAGTTATTTCAAAAATTTTATTTGCTAGAAACCTTCCCAGTATTATACTAAATAACTTCCCAAAGTTTCATGGCGATCCAATGAGTGGTTTGGTCAGGCATAAAGGACAAACAAACAGACACACATACATTCATTTTTATATATATGGATTGTTAATTTAATTTGTTGTCGTTTTATAATAGTGAAGATGCAAATTACATTGTTGCTGTTGTTTATTATAGTTTTTTTATATAAAAAAAAACTTACATTGTATGTGATGATGATAACAAAAATGAATTTTCAAATTAATATATATAATTCATTGAGAAAAAAAGAAATAATTAATTATCAAATTCACAAAAGTGACAATATCTTATTTAAAATATAATAAATGTTTTCAAAATATTATGTGTTTCAAAATTATATTTAAACGCGTATAACAATTATTATATTTATATACGTTTATAAATCAATATATAGGTGGATTGGATGTTTTCTAGAATCGTTTTAACAAATGTTTGTTAGGCAAACTTTTACTTGGATAAAAACCGGGCGAAGCCGGGTACATTCGCTAAATACAGTTATTTACAAATCTTCGTTTGTGGCAAGATACTATTCCTTCAACTTCAAATTACCGAGTGGACCAATTAATACTGATTTTTTTCAACTTATCGAGTATTTTTTCAAGGGACCGGGAAAATTTTCAAATTATCGAGAGTATGACAAGTATAGATTCAGCAGGGATTGGATGTTTGCTAGAATCGTTTTAACAAATGCTTGTTAGGCAAACTTTTACTCGGGTAAAAATCAGGCGAAGCCGGGAACATATATATATGTTTGTCGGCTATGCACGCCCTCAATATGTAACTAATCTCGCTGAAATTTGAAAAGGACAGAGTTAAATCTGGAATAGTTTTTTTTTGTCGCACTTTAACCAAGAAAAATTATAGTACTGAGCAACAATATTTTTTTAGTCAGAAATGATAATGACATTATTGCTGTATCATGCTTGATTGACATAAACAAAATTCTTTAGGGGAATATTCACTAAAGCAGTCCACGGGCGGAGCTAGATAATAATTTTTAGTAGGCAGGAACAAAATTCTACCGCGAAACATTCACTCGAGCAGAAGGCACACGAAGCCAGGTCATCTCTACATATAAAATATCGTTTCTCGGCCTTTTGGCTAAGATCATGTAGTATATCTCTAGATATTTTTATTTATGTATATCTTTTTAAAAAACTATTCAGTAGAGAGTGGATATGTTTGCTCGAAAAATAAATTTCATATAAAATGAAAGAAGAAAGAAGAACCCTTAGGTTTGAAAACTGAGCAACTCTGTGCTTCACTTCCATCAATAATTGACAATATGACCCAGAATAAGTATATTGCTACGGCGTTTTATGTTTCCACAAGTCCATATCTCAGAAGAAGGCCAAGTGACACTCACTCCTCACTTTCTTACTGCTACTCTTTTTGTGTTGTTTTTCTTGCTTCCCTCTTTCTCTTTCTTGTTTTTTTCTTTATTTTTTTCTTTTTCTTCTGTCTATATCGTTGTTTCCTTTGTCTCACTGCTTTGTTCTTATGCATACCTTGGTGAATCCTGTATAGGGTCAGTGACCCTGAATAAAGGCTTTTTGATGTTGTTTGTTGTGTTGGATAAAATATTTCTAAAACACTAGCGAATGTACCCGGCGTTACAAATAAAATAATAGACTTAGAAATAAAAGCGGTGGGGTACAATAATAATAAATATGAGATCAATGTGATTTTATATGAAGCCAAATGATTAGCAAGATTATGCCTTTCATTAAATTTATACCTATTTGCTGCATAAATGATTATCATCCCCCACCGCTTTTATTTTTAAGTCTATTATTTTATTTGTTAAATGGTACCTTCAGAAAAAAATAAGCAATGCATCAGAAATATTTATTTTGTTATTTTTAGTGCATTTTAAATAAAAGCTTTTTTAAAAAAGTGTTTTTATAATTAACTAGCGGACGTACCCGGCTTCTCCCGGGTTTTACCCGAGTAAAGGTTTGTCTAACGAATCTCTCGATAAAGTGAACATTTTTTCCCGGTCCCTTGAAAAATACTCGATAAGTTGAATAAAATCAATATTAATTGGTTCCCTCGGTAATTGGAAGTTAAAGGAATAGTATTTTGCCATGGAATTGTATCATTATTCTTGTATGGATGTACCCGGCTTCGCCCGGGTTTTACCCGAGTAAAGGTTTGTCTAACGAATCTCACGATAAAGTGAACATTTTTTCCCGGTCCCTTGAAAAATACTCGATAGGTTGAATAAAATCAATATTAATTGGTTCCCTCGGTAATTGGAAGTTAAAGGAATAATATCTTGCCTTGGAATTGTATCATTATTCTTGTCTCAAATAAATTGCTGTGTCATCCTGAATTATGTCTTTCCTAATTTTCTACATTACAAAATCATCGTATCATCATGATAATATTTAGAGCAGATTGTTAAATTTTAACTGATAAAATAGAATATATATCTTGATTATTTTTAGGCGAAAAGTTATTTCAAAAATTTTATTTGCTAGAAACCTTCCCAGTACTATACTAAATAACTTCCTAAAGTTTCATGGCGTTCCAATGAGTGGTTTGGTCAGGCATAAAGGACACACACACACACACACACACACGCACACATACATTCATTTTTATATATATAGACTAGCGGATTTACCCGGCTTCGCCCGGGTTTTACCCGAGTAAAGGTTTGTCTAACGAACATTTGTTAACACAAAGCAATAACGCGCCATCTATACATATAAAATAAAAGGATTTAAAAGCGCGAATGTTTCTTTTATACATAAAACGAACTTCTACTGTCCTTACTGCGATGAAAAAATATATTGGGAGGGCTTGGCTCATCAGTGGTGAACCCTCCCAGCGGTTTCGCCAATTTAATCCACCAGACCGCTTCTCAGAGCTCTAATACTGTATTGGATCATTCTGCTTTTATATGCTACATTGAAGGGTGGAATCTTAGAAATGGTTTTCAAGTAAACTATGGACATAAGCTTATAGGACAGTAGAATCACATTCAAATATTTGCTTCGAGCAATGCTCTTCAGCAAAACTATAAAGACAAGGCCATTAGGAATAGATTAACACAAAGCAATAACGCGCCATCTATACATATAAAATAAAAGGATATAAAAGCGCGAATGTTTCTTTTATACATAAAACGAACTTCTACTGTCCTTACTGCGATGAAAAAATATATTGGGAGGGCTTGGCTCATCAGTGGTGAACCCTCCCAGCGGTTTCGCCAATTTAATCCACCAGACCGCTTCTCAGAACTCTAATACTGTATTGGATCATTCTGCCTTTATATGCTACATTGAAGGATCGAATCTTAGAAATGGTTTTCAAGTAAACTATGGACATAAGCTTATAGGACAGTAGAATCACATTCAAATATTTGCTTCGAGCAATGCTCTTCAGCAAACTATAAAGACAAGGCCATTAGGAATAGATTAACACAAAGCAATAACGCGCCATCTATACATATAAAATAAAAGGATTTAAAAGCGCGAATGTTTCTTTTATACATAAAACGAACTTCTACTGTCCTTACTGCGATGAAAAAATATATTGGGAGGGCTTGGCTCATCAGTGGTGAACCCTCCCAGCGGTTTCGCCAATTTAATCCACCAGACCGCTTCTCAGAGCTCTAATACTGTATTGGATCATTCTGCTTTTATATGCTACATTGAAGGGTGGAATCTTAGAAATGGTTTTCAAGTAAACTATGGACATAAGCTTATAGGACAGTAGAATCACATTCAAATATTTGCTTCGAGCAATGCTCTTCAGCAAACTATAAAGACAAGGCCATTAGGAATAGATTAACACAAAGCAATAACGCGCCATCTATACATATAAAATAAAAGGATTTAAAAGCGCGAATGTTTCTTTTATACATAAAACGAACGTCGCAGTAAGGACAGTAGAAGTTCGTTTTATGTATAAAAGAAACATTCGCGCTTTTAAATCCTTTTATTTTATATGTATAGATGGCGCGTTATTGCTTTGTGTTAATCTATTCCTAATGGCCTTGTCTTTATAGTTTGCTGAAGAGCATTGCTCGAAGCAAATATTTGAATGTGATTCTACTGTCCTATAAGCTTATGTCCATAGTTTACTTGAAAACCATTTCTAAGATTCCATCCTTCAATGTAGCATATAAAGGCAGAATGATCCAATACAGTATTAGAGTTCTGAGAAGCGGTCTGGTGGATTAAATTGGCGAAACCGCTGGGAGGGTTCACCACTGATGAGCCAAGCCCTCCCAATATATTTTTTCATCGCAGTAAGGACAGTAGAAGTTCGTTTTATGTATAAAAGAAACATTCGCGCTTTTAAATCCTTTTATTTTATATGTATAGATGGCGCGTTATTGCTTTGTGTTAATCTATTCCTAATGGCCTTGTCTTTATAGTTTGCTGAAGAGCATTGCTCGAAGCAAATATTTGAATGTGATTCTACTGTCCTATAAGCTTATGTCCATAGTTTACTTGGAAACCATTTCTAAGATTCCATCCTTCAATGTAGCATATAAAAGCAGAATGATCCAATACAGTATTAGAGCTCTGAGAAGCGGTCTGGTGGATTAAATTGGCGAAACCGCTGGGAGGGTTCACCACTGATGAGCCAAGCCCTCCCAATATATTTTTTCATCGCAGTAAGGACAGTAGAAGTTCGTTTTATGTATAAAAGAAACATTCGCGCTTTTAAATCCTTTTATTTTATATGTATAGATGGCGCGTTATTGCTTTGTGTTAATCTATTCCTAATGGCCTTGTCTTTATAGTTTGCTGAAGAGCATTGCTCGAAGCAAATATTTGAATGTGATTCTACTGTCCTATAAGCTTATGTCCATAGTTTACTTGAAAACCATTTCTAAGATTCCATCCTTCAATGTAGCATATAAAAGCAGAATGATCCAATACAGTATTAGAGCTCTGAGAAGCGGTCTGGTGGATTAAATTGGCGAAACCGCTGGGAGGGTTCACCACTGATGAGCCAAGCCCTCCCAATATATTTTTTCATCGCAGTAAGGACAGTAGAAGTTCGTTTTATGTATAAAAGAAACATTCGCGCTTTTAAATCCTTCTATTTTATATGAACATTTGTTAAAACAATTCTCTTTAAACTTATAAAAAAATAATAGATATATTTTGATAATTTGAATCTCTCGATAAAGTGAACATTTTTTCCCGATTCCTGCGTGCCGTGTCATCCTGAATTTTGTCTTTCCTAATTTTCTACATTACAAAATCATCGTTTTATTTAGTGCACATTTTTTCCTGGTCCCTTGAAAAATACTCGATAAGTTGAATAACATCAATATTAATTGGTTCTCTCGGTAATTGGAAGTTAAAGGAATAGTATCTTTGCCTTGGAATTGTATCATTATTCTTGTCTCAAATAAATTGCCGTGTCATCCTGAATTTCCTACATTACAAAATCATCGTTTTATCTAGTGAACATTTTTTCCCGGTTGGTATGCTTACAGGACGAAACTATGCAAAAGCTTCTATATAAGTTATTTAATTTTTAGTATCGCATTTATATTTATTCGAATTTTATATTTAAACGATACTCATTATTTCTTTTGATTTTTATATATCGTATATATCGTCTTGCACAATTATTTAAACTTTTTAAAATGAGGTACAATACTTAAAATAAAATATGTTTCTTATACAATCTAAAATTAGAAAATAAACTTTTAAATCGGCAACCTCAAGGAGATAGCCACTAATATTTGAATTAGTTTTCCTTATATATATATATATATATATATATATATATATATATATATATATATTAGCCCTGAAAGACCCAAGGTCATCAGGCGTGGAGCAGACTTCCTGCCTAAGCCTATCTCCGTCGCAATGGTGGCGCTGCTTGCGATTTAAATATACAAATCTGCAAATAACTCTAAGGATATTCAAGATATTCAAGAAATTATTTTTTCAGGAACCTTCCCAGTACTATACTAAATAAATTCCCAAAGTTTCATGGCGTTCCAATGAGTGGTTTGGTCAGGCATAAAGGACAGACACACACATACATTCATTTATATATATATATAGATTTTACTTAAACCAGCGAAGCAGTGACAATCCTTCTATATTAATAAAATGCAAATTTAATAAGAGGACATCACTAAAAACTTTCGTTACAATGCAACAATTTCAACCAAATTTTCAACATTTATGTAAAACGAGATGGAGCAGGTTTTGCTTAACATCAAAATATTTTTCCCTAACATTAACATGCGTAACTTCGCTGTTATCGATTAAATACAAAAAAAATCAACAGAGTTAATTATTTTATATATAAATACAAAAAAAAAAATTCAGCAATTCATTCAACTCAATCTAAAAAAATATTCAAAACAAGCAATTTTAAGATAACACCATATGTAAAACAGTCGGCCAAGAAAACAACAACGATATTACATCTTTCTCACATATTCACACACAATCTTGATTATTAATTAAAACTAATCTTTAGCATTGTTTATTATACTTTATAATATATAATATTCGTTAGGCAAACTTTCACTCGGATAAAACCCGGGCGAACCGGGTACACATCCGTCTTAAATATTATTTATCAAAAGTAAGATTATCTCAGGATGACACGGCAATGTGACACGGGAAAAAATGTTCACTAGATAAAACTATGATTTTCTATATGATATAAAAAGCCAACAATGAAGAGTGAATGTAATATAAAAAGCCAACAATGAAGAATGAATGTAAGATAAAAAGCCAACAATGAAGAGTGAATGTAATATAAAAAGCCAACAATGAAGAATGAATGTAAGATAAAAAGCCAACAATGAATAGTAAAAAGCCAACAATGAAGATAAAAAGCCAACAATGAAGAATTAATGTAAGATAAAAAGCCAACAATGAAGAGTAAATATAATATAAAAAGCCAACAATGAAAAGTGAATGTAAGATAAAAAGCCAACAATGAAGAGTAAATGTAATATAAAAAGCCAACAGAGTGAATGCAAGATAAAAAGCCAACAATGAAGAGTGAATGTAATATAAAAATCCAAAAATGAAGAATGAATGTAAGATAAAAAGCCAACACTGAAGAGTGAATGTAATATAAAAAGCCAACAATGAAGAATGAATGTAAGATAAAAAGCCAACAATGAAGAGTGAATGTAAGATAAAAAGCCAACAATGAAGAGTAAATGTAATATAAAAAGCCAACAGAGTGAATGTAATCTATATTAATAAAATGCAAATTTAATAAGTGTACATCACTAAAAACTTTCGTTACAATGCATCAATTTCAACCAAATTTTCAACATTTATGTAAAACGAGATCTAGCAGGTTTTGCTTAACATCAAAATATTTTTCCCTAACATTAACATGCGTAACTTCGCTGTTATCGATTAAATACAAAAAAAATCAACAGAGTTAATTTTATTTATATATAAATACAAAATTAAATTTCAACAGAGTTAATTTTTTTAGATACTAGCTAATAATCTCAATCTAAAAAAAATATTCAAAACAAGCAATTTTAAGATAACACCATATGTAAAACAGTCGGCCAAGAAAACAAATAACATGTAATATATATATAATATAATATATATATATAATTAAATCTTAAATATTATTTATCAAAAGTAAGATTATCTCAGGATGACACGGCAATTTATTTGAGACAAGAATAATGATACAATTCCAAGGCGAAGATACTATTCCTTTAACTTCCAATTACCGAGGGAACCAATTAATATTGATTTTATTCAACTTATCGGGTATTTTTCAAGGGACCGGAAAAAAAATGTTCACTAGATAAAACGATGATTTTGTAATGTAGAAAATTAGGAAAGACAAAATTCAGGATGACACGGCACACAGGGACCGGGAAAAAATGTTCACTTTATCGAGAGATTCAAATTTACAAGTTTCAAATTATCAAAATATATCTTCTTTTTTAAATAAGTTTATAGAGAATTGTTTTAACAAATGTTCGTTAGACAAACCTTTACTCGGGTAAAAACCCGGGCGAAGCCGGGTACACATCCGCTAGTATATATATAAAAATGAAATGCGAAATCGATGTTTGTTATCGCATCACGCAAAATCTACTGACTCAATCATTATGGAATTTCGCATGTAGGTAGCTGAAGATTTCGTTTAACATATAGGCTATTCAAAAAACTAAAAAAGTTAATGTGCTTTTTTTAAAAAATAAAAACTAAAAAGCGTTAGTTCCAGTCTTTTACCGCTAGGGCGCAGCACTGGTCGCGACGATAAATGAATTTGATTTTTTTAAAGAGCATCGGTGGTTCAGTTGTAGAAATGCTCGCCTGCCACGCGGGCGGCCAGGGTTCGATTCCCGGCCGATGCATTTTTTTTTAACAATTTTTAAAACTCATTTATATTATATCTTCTATATAAATGGAAATTTCATAAGTGGTGTTCGCTAAAAACTACGTTACAATGCATCAATTTCGACCAAATTTTCAACATTTATGTAAAACGAGATGGAGCAGGTTTTGCTTAACATCAAAATATTTTTCCTAACTTTAAAATACATAACTTTGCTGTTATCGATAAAATACAAAAAAATTCAACAGAGTTAATTTTATTTATATATAAATAACAGAAAAAAAATTCAGCAATTCATTCAACTCAATCTAAAAAATTTTCAAAACAAGCAATTTTAAGATAACACCATATGTAAAACAGTCGGCCAAGAAAACAACAACGATATTACATCTTTCTCACATATTCACACACAATCTTGATTAATAATTAAAACTAATCTTTAGCATTGTTTATTATACTTCATAATATATAATATTCGTTAGGCAAACTTTCACTCGGATAAAACCCGGGCGAAGCCGGGTACACATCCGCTAGTATATATATATATGTAGTATATTTTGAATTAGATAGAACACAACCTATAATTTTTATTGTAATCCCATCCCTATATAAAACTATGTATCAACCTTGTAAGATGTATCACAATAAAGCAAATAGGGAGGTAGACCAACGACGTCATAGATCAAACGAACATATGTTATGATAGTGAGTCACATCCGCCCAGGTGGCCGGCCAAGGTCAGACTATAGCAACCAAAACCAATCTATCGAAACCAAAACCAATCTATCAAAACCAAAACCTAAGATGAAAGGCTAGACACCGAGGCGCGCCGTCACGCCTGAGCAAACAAACAGCTTGACCAACAGCCAATGAGATTCAAGGCCAGAGTAGACGGTTGAGGGTTGCTATATATAGGGGTCGTTAGAAAGTTTCGTCAGTTAGTTAGTTAGTTAGATAGATAGATAGATAGATAGTTAGTAGTTGTTTCAGAGCGACGCCGTTCTACGGTCGGATCTTTCACTCACCCCTATCCGCAATGTAGGGCATCCGTGACGCCCGTGGTCCGACTGACTTCGTCCGTGGTCTACCTCTACCTTCTTGGAGTTACCATCTAGACCTGCCTCTGTCTCTTTGCTGTCCCAGTGCGGGAATCCATCACGCACCCACTACCACGACTGCCCAGCACATTCCACATCGGGTTTACTACAGAACCCGTTAAAGTCGACAGGATGACTGAGGACAGCAACCTGCAGAGGATGACGGAGGTCGGAAACGAGTACTTCGCGGATGCCCTCACCAACATACAGCCCCACTGCGAAGACCGAGTAAGCCGCCTAAAAGACGCCATGCGAGGACTTACTGCGCCTCGCACCGAGGAGGTCACCATCGCC
>CP092864.1:147582649-147647319 GCA_030710605.1 Cordylochernes scorpioides
AGTTATATCTTCATTTTATTAGAATTCATCACAAAACACAATTGAAGTTGAATATAATTTTACAACATACACATTTACAGTGAACACACTTAACTCTATAAGTTTAAAATACACTAATTGGTAATTCTCTTAAATATATATTTTATTACTAATGCAATCTATTGTGTGAAAACCCAAATTAAATGTTAATAAACCGTTTTCAAATTAAAACCCTCCAAATATTATTTTATATAATTTACTTATTAACATAGTTTAATTATCAAATGAACTGCTATTCTCTGAACATTCAGAGAGAGAGCATTCAAAACATTAATACATGTAATCAATCAAAATTAGCAACACACAATTCAATCACCCCAATTTTATTTTAAAATATTATTTTAGTTTTTATTCATATAATTATAAACATTAAGTTTTTCATATTTAATAGGGAAACATTTAGAATGAATATTTACAAAACAATTGTCAGCATATAGGTATCCTAAATTATTTTAATTTGGTTTATCAACTGCGTATGATTCCAAATTCAAGCAATGCAGTTGTTTGATGAGATTGAATAACAAAAATTTATTAGCCTTCTTGAAATCCCGTTCTTTGGCGACAGTGAAACATTTTGCAAGCAGCATTGCTTTTTCGATACCTTCCATGAAGCGTTCTTCTAAAATTTCGTGGTAGCTTGGATATAATTCAGCAAATAAAGACATGTTGAGCTCCAGTTCTTGGCGCAAACCTGTAGAATCATTTGACAAGAAGCCAGCCACTTTGTTCAGGTTCTTCTCCGTGATGAAGCTGTACAATGTGGAATTGGTTTTACCTATAAAATGGCTCTGCATCTTCAATACTTGAGTCTTACAGTTATTCACCCAGTCAGACATCTCAGTTGACATTTGAATATTACTTGACAGACTCGGTTTTGGGTTAAGCAGAATGGAATACTTGATTATTAGACGTATGAATTGCTGTGTTGAAATATTAATTTTGATTTGGTGATTCATCAAAAAATTGTTCAAGTCAATATGATCTGAATATTTTAGTATTACCTTCAGGGAATTCATTTTATCAAAAGTATTTTTTCTTGAATTGATGCATTCACTGACAACTATATCAAATGCTGTTTTTCTATTTTCATTTTCAAGATTGATTTCGGCTTCACCTTCAAGAAGAGTTTGTAAAATGTTTGATTTCAAGTATCTAGCTGCAATATGCAATGCTGTAGCCCCGTATTTATTACTATCATCTATTATCGCGCCTGATTGTATCAGCAACTTTGTTAATTCATTGGTCTCATTCAGAACTGTATACGTTAACACGGAATTACCTTTAATCGATTTTTCATTAACATTAGCTCCTAATTTAATTAGGAATGCCGCTTTTTCTCGATATTCATTTAAACATGCTTCATGTAATAGAGTTTCTCTTTCTTCATTTTTTATGGTCATATCAGCACCAGCCTTATATAAAATCTTGAGAATTTTTAAGGGTGCATTTAAGGTATGAAATAGCGCTGTTCTACCAAGCCAATCCCTAGCATTTATTTCTACATTTAATTTCAACAAATCATTTATAAAATTTGCATTATCCTGCTTAGAAGCATACATAAATAATGTTTGTCCACTCTTTGTTACAGCATTATAATCTGCTCCGGATTCAATTAAAAAGCGGAATATGTTTAAATATTGATATCTGACAGCTTTGAATAGTGGAGTGATGTTCAGTTGGTTCCTGGCATTTATTTTTGCACCATTTACTACTATCAATTTACAGACATCTTCTCTGCCCATACTCGCAGCTAAATGCAATGGGGAGTCACCTTGAAAAAGGTACCCATACATTTTATCTCTTAACAAATGCATATTGTTTTTATCTATAACGGTTTGCTCAAACCTTGCATTTATATCTGCCCCTTCTTCAATTAAAGTCTTCACTTCCTCCAAACTGCCCTTACTTATTGTTCGAAAAATATCAAATTTTGATGACATCATGTATTTATTTCCTTGAAGTTTTTTTTTTTCAATTCCTAAACTTTGGTTTATTTTGAAATAAGAAAAATAAATACCTATATAAGATAAATTTTTACCTATTGAAATGAATTTTATTTCAAAAATATAAAAATTGATGTTAAACAGAATAATATAAAGCAATTTTACTCAGTGAATATATTTTATTATAATTACTTATTGAAAATTAAAAATAGTCTTCTACTCATTTGAATAAAATATTTTGTGAATTACACTATTGTGCTGATATCTTCTCTATATATATAAAAATGAATGTTTGTATGTTTGTTTGTTTGTTGGTTTGTATGTCCGGTATACAAATTCGCAGTAGTTCACTAATTCAAACCAAAATTTCCATACATAGGCAAAAAAAATACGGGGAAGACGATAGGCTATTTTAAAAAATATATAAATCAATTATTAAAACTATATATTTTTAGTCAGAAAATGATTATGACGATATTGCTGTATCATGTTTGATTATCAGATACAAAATTATATCGGGAAAAATTCCAAAAAGCAGAGACCACGGGTGAAACCAGTTCATTATTTTGTAGGCAGGAACAAAATTCTAACAGAAAAACATTCATTCGAGCAGAAAACCAAAGCCAGATCATCTTTCTATAAAAATATCGCTTCTCAGACACTAAGTTTGGAGCGGGACGTTTCACAAGAGTGACATCCACGGCGCCAATTTATAATTGTAACGAATAGTATTTGGATAAAAACATTTAATCGGGTGAAACCCGGGCGTTGCCCGGGTCATTCGGCTAGTATAAATATATGCGTGATGATATTGGAATAAGATGACTAAATTATAACAGATAAAATTAATATATTTGTTGGCTTTTCTAATTTATTTGCTTGTGATTCCAAGGACGTTTTAGATATGAATCAGAATATTTGGATTTCTAATTCCTTCCATGTCTTGAACATTTATTGAAAAAATCCCTTCGCAACCTCCAGCATTTTCCGAGTAGATATAATGCAACACATAATATTAAAAAAGAAATATAGATAATGGTTCATTTCCCGCTTTCCCGACCACCTAGAAGTTTGAAAATTAGTACACTTGCATTGTTAATTGGACTGAACGAGTATTGTGAGTTTCATTATTCTATATGGTCTGGAAGCATATTAAAATTAAAATACAAAATATGAAAGGAAATTTGAAAATTTGTCCGTTCTTGGCCAATCTGACATCCCAGAAATCTGAAAATTGGTCACCTAGCATTGTCATCAGGTTTGAACATGTGTACCAAATTTCATATTTCTAGGTGCCCTATAAGTATATTAAAAAAATGATTACAAGATTTGGCGACAGACATGGAGGCAAGTTAAATAAAAGCTTTTAAAAATAATGTATTGTTAAACATTTTCTTGATATAAAATTGCAATTGCAAAATTGCATTTCATCTAAATGATTATCAAATTGTATGCTTACAAAGTCAATATCTTCAAAATATTTTGATGACAGCGATGACATCAGCTTCTTTATAAAATTAAATATTTTTCGAAAAATTGAGCTAATTTTGAAAAATGAAGGTTATAATCATGATCTATACGGGTTGGAACTTACTAGAAACAACTTTCAAATATTGAGAAGGAAAAAGTGTGTGTATTATTGTAATATTCTAAATACTAGCGGATGTACCCGGCTTCGCCTGGGTTTTACCCGAGTAAAGGTTTGTCTAACGAACATTTGTAAAAACAATTCTCTATAAACTTATAAAAAAAATGATATATTTTGATAATTTGAAACTCGTAAATTTGAATCTCTCGATAAAGTGAACATTTTTTCCCGGTCCCTGTGTGCCATGTCATCCTGAATTTGTCTTTCCTAATTTTCTACAATACAAAATCATCGTTTTATCTAGTGAACATTTTTTCCCGGTCCCTTGAAAAATACTCGATAAGTTGAATAAAATCAATATTAATTGGTTCCCTCGGTAATTGGAAGTTAAAGGAATAGTATCTTTGCCTTGGAATTGTATCATTTTTCTTGTCTCAAATAAATTGCCGTGTCATCCTGAATTTTGTCTTTACTAATTTTCTACATTACAAAATCATCGTTTTATCAAGTGAACACTTTTTCCCGGTCCCTTGAAAAATACTCGATAAGTTGAATAAAATCAATATTAATTGGTTCCCTCGGTAATTGGAAGTTAAAGGAATAGTATCTTTGCCTTGGAATTGTATCATTTTTCTTGTCTCAAATAAATTGCCGTGTCATCCTGAATTTTGTCTTTACTAATTTTCTACATTACAAAATCATCGTTTTATCAAGTGAACATTTTTTCCCGGTCCCTTGAAAAATACTCGATAAGTTGAATAAAATCAATATTAATTGGTTCCCTCGGTAATTGGAAGTTAAAGGAATAGTATCTTTGCCTTGGAATTGTATCATTATTCTTGTCTCAAATAAATTGCCGTGTCATCCTGAGATAATCTTACTTTTGATAAATAATCTTTAAGATAATAAACTTAGTGATAATAAAACTTATAGATAAAAAAAACTTGTTAACATAGTCGCAATGGTGGCGCTGCTTGCGAGTTAAATATACAAATCTGCAAATAACTCTAAGGATATTCAAGATATTCAAGAAATTATTTTTCAGAAACCTTCCCAGTACTATACTAAATAACTTCCCAAAGTTTCATGGCGTTCCAATGAGTGGTTTGGTCAGGCATAAAGGACAGACAGACAGAAACACACATACATTCATTTTTATATATATATAGAAGAAGAAGATTATAAATGAATTTTAAAAAACCTTTCACAATCAGTTTGTTTATTATGAAAACCGCAAACCTTTTTGCTCTCTCGCTAAAGGTTTTTTTCAACATCCAAATAATTAGAATATCATAATTTTCTCATATTCAATACACCAAAATATTTCAACTATTATAAAGCGTTATATCCTTCTCTATTTATATACACATCTCAATAAATACATAGTAATTTTATACTGTCCTTACTGCCATAAAAGAATTAATGGGAGGGCCTGGCTTACATGTTTTGTCTGATTTTTTTTTTTTATTTCATCTCAATTTGCAGGTGTTACATTCGAGCACAGCTCGCGAGTCACCTTGTCCAGATTATTTACACATGGCGAGTTGTAATGCTGGAGTGGCCCCCGGAACCTTACAGGAGGGCAGTTGTTGGGTGTTTGGCTGTCAGCTAGCCATTGGGTCCAGGTCGTCGGATTCGGCGGCTGAGGTCACCTTGATTTTGAACAATTTCTTGTATAGTTGGATTTGATGATTTTTGAAATTGCGAGAATAGTCTTGTCGCAGAGTCTTGATAAATCTCTTCTATATTAGGCTGGTTGAGATCTTCTTTGAGAATTTTGTTTGAAAGATTGAATGGGGCTCCTATAGTGGTTTATAGGTAATTTGCCTTTCATTGTAAGTAAGTTTTGATAATTTCTAATAACTTTTCGCACAGTTCCCTGGTGTCAGAACGAGTAGTTTTCTTTCTTGCAGTTTCAGCGTAACTTGCCTTTTGTTTTTCAACAGTTGCTTCTTCTGTTTTAGTGGAGCTTTCATGAGGTATGGTGTTAGGGGAGTTTTGTCTGGGAGGCTTTAGCTGCTGTTGTTGTGGCTTCGGAAAATTTGGGCATCCGCGGTAATTGGCTGTGTGCGCCTCTCCACAGTTAGCGCACTTTGGTGGGAGCTGTTTCGACTTTCTTGGACAATCCTTCGAATGGTGTTCTTCAGCACACTTGACGCATTTGGGCTTCAAAAAGCAGTTTAGCTGGCCATGCCCAAAACCCTGGCAGTTAAAGCATTGGGTCACTCGTTTTGTAGTCCTGAATGATTCAACGAATATTTTTTGGTAAAGTATTTCGGTTATTCCATAGATTCGTTTATTTTGTTCATTTTTCGGTAGCTCTACTAGGACTATATTCATCGGTATTTTGGTCGATTGTCTATGGAGTCTTTTGACAATGACCTCAGTGAAGCCCATTGAGACCAGTTCAGTTACGACGTCTTCTTCTTTGAAGGCTGTTGTTACCCCCTTCAAGACAACTTTCAGTGGTTTTTCCTCCTGTAGTCTGTAGGAATATCCTCCATTATTTTTCTGTACATACTCCCTGATTTTTTTGAAGTCGCCTATGTTTTTCGATTTGATTATGTGCTTTTTGCCAGAAATCGTGACTTGGAATGGTTCCGTGCACAGGTCTTTTAGTTCTTGGCAAAGAAGCTTCCAATCTGCTACATTTTCTGCAATAACAGGAGGAATTCTCGGTTTTTTCACGTTAGTGACTGTGGTCCATGGGACATCGTTGTCGTTATTTTCTTCATCGTCTTGCGGCGGGTGAGCTGCGTTCATTTGTTGAGAAATTCCAGTGGCGGGACTTTGTTCATCGATGTCCATTCTAGGCGTCTTCAGATTACGCTCGCTCCTAGTTGGCGATCTTGAGTCATCCGATTGGGAGCCGCGAGTTCTCTTCTTTGATTGAACCGTTTCCTCAAGTTTATACTCGATTCCACATTTGTCTAGGATCTTCGTTATTAAGGAGGCTTCGATTATGCATAGTTTCTCGCCGGTTGGTCCGATCGTCGATTTAATTACAATCGGTGGCATATTATTTACATACAAAGACTCTTGAGCGTTTAGGTAACCTGATTAAATTTCTATATTTCAACAGCTATATCAGAACTTTTTAATAATTTGTTTCCCAATGATTCTCAAGTAATTAATTCAGTGCAAAATGTAATTACTCGAAATTACATCCCAAATTGCAAGAACAAAAAAAAAACACTATTTTTACAGAAACTGATCTTGTTACAATGATATCACAGCTAAACCTGAAGAAATCTCCAGGAATAGATCATATATCGATCAGATGATAAAATAATCATATAATCAAATGAAACTCCTTCTATTAAGGACCTTTAACAAATGCATGAAAATGGAAATATTTAAAACAATGACACCCATCATAGTATACATGAGACTTTAATATACACACTAACTCAATATCCAGATAAAAAATACAGTAGAACCTCCATGAGAAGACACTCACGCTAGAGCACACCTCTCTATAAAGGACAGTTTTCATTTGCAAAATCACCATTTTTACTATTAGCAACTCTCCGGTAAGAGGACATATCTCCCTAAAGGACACTTTGGCTCTGCAATTAGGAGTTGTCCTTTACAGGGAGGTGCTACTGTACAACCCACTTACAAAGTTAAATACACAGTAGAACCTCTATTGGAGGACACTCGCACTAGAGAACACCTCTCTATAAAGAACAGTTTTGCATTTGAAAATAACCATTTTTACTATTTAGCAACTCTCCAGTGAAAGGATACTTCTTTCTAAAGAACACTTTGGCTCTGCAATTAGGTGTTGTCCTTTACAGGGAGGTTCTACTGTACTAACCATTATGTTATTATAGAGAATAAATCATATGAATAAAGAGAATAAGTTTTATAGGAATTACTGTTTATCACCAAGCATGTCTGCAATATCCAGTAACTATGTACAAGACTAGGGAACCACTCTTAACACAAGTATCATCCTAAAAATGAAGATAATTCAAAACAAAACAAGAGAATATTCAATCCGAAGTATTTCTTATTAGATCTTTAAATAATGTAATGGTGATATCAATGGATATTATGAAAAAGCAACATTCAATCAAAAAGATGATAAAAAAACTAAAATTATTGTTTTAAAACTAGTTTTTATATATAATAAATGATACAATTAAAAGACAATATTTAATACAAAAATAAAACAAAAGTACAGGCTCTTATGGTATGTAAAGATAGACCTTCTCCTCTTCACTCCATTCAATAAATTCCTTTCGGATGAGGTCTTTAATGCAGGTCTTGATGAGGGCAACCTCGACCTTGAATCTGGAGCTAAATTCCTTGATCATCTCCGCTATAAGTCCCTGGGCATCCATCCGCTTGGCTCCCTTCATCACCTTCACAATGGCTGCTTCTACCAAAATCTTACGATACTCTTCAACTTTCTTCTTGATTACCTCCTGATCCTCTTTGGTTTCTTGCTTCTTCAATGGCACGTTGATGTTGAGCTTCAACTTCTTGTTCGTGAAGAGAGTGTTAAAGGACACTTCGGATTTCGTATTTAAATTAGGAGAGCCCTTTGTTTCAAGAATCTTCACCTTAATAAGAGTCTGAAGGACTTGATATAAAGATTTCATATCAATTCCTGTATTTTCGTGAATCTGCTGAACCGTGAGTTTTAGTGAATTGTTAAATTGAAGTAAAACGGCCATTTGGAAAGTTGAGGTCTTTATCGTATAGCGTTTGCGGAAACAATTTGTAATCAGCTCTGCATTTGATAAACTGAAATTCCACTTTAGTAAACGGCCTTTATGCTTATTAACATAAAATTTATCGAAACAAGTCCTGCTTTTTTCTACTTCAGGAGGCAAATTGCACCAATCCGTTTTCAAAGTTGGCCATATTCCTGATGTTGTAAGTGTAACCTCTAAATCCATACTTAAGGTTTCATCAGAATCTTTCAAATACTGCACGAAATCTTCTTTTAATATTTTACTTACCTCAATATCTTTGAGCATTTTTTCCAAACTACTTAAATTGCGAAGGCACGAAAATTGTTTAAAATTTGAAATCATGTTAGCCTCTGCATCAATATCTATTGAATTATTCATCAATAATCTTCTGGACAACATCTTCTTGTAGAAAATCTTGAAGGCATCTATATTTTGAAGATAATTCACTAATACAATCGCATCTTCGAAGCCATATTCAATATCTGAATCGAAGTTGAGTGTTTTTCTTAACAAACTATCACAATATTGTGCCAAGAATTGAGCAGGCTTATCATAATCTTCAGTTTGTTTCGTTACATAATTGTCGTTGATTACACTTTTGCACGCATTATCAAGAGCCAAGATGAAACCAGTATAATCATTAAAAGCTGATTTGATGCATTCACAAAACCTTTTGCGGAAATTCAGAAAGGTAATGATAAACAATTTGAAGTCTTTATATATCACTTCTCCACATTGCTCAAGACTTTTAAGGCCTTCGATTTTAACAAAGTTTTCAAACAAAACTAAAAGTGTTTGATCTTCAACCGGTATTTGAGAAACTAACCTATATATGTTACTTAAATCATTATACCTATTTTCTTTTAAGAATTGTGTAAATGTTGAATGGAATTTTTTGTTATGGTTTTGGACAAACACTTGAAGAAACAAAGGTTTAAGTTTGTCTTGTGATGTATGATGAATAAAACGATTAGCACGCTCACATTCGTCTGAAATCCACTTATTTACCTCAATCATATACGCAGTTATAGAGTTACTAGTCTGAAAAAATGTATTGCTTACCTTCATATAATACTCTTTGACACCATTTAAGAAAGCACATTCAAACTCTTCCCTATATATTTTCAGAAAGAAACGTCCATATACTTGTTTATTCTCAAAGTATAAATCCATGGATTCTTTTACTAATTGCATATCGGTCGAATTTCCCAAACGTTCTTGTTCAATCAGTTTGAGGATAGTCTTATTAAGAATCCGACTTGTTGGCCTCAAGATATATTCACTCCATTCAAAAATACATAAATCTTCTAGGCAGTAATACTCATCCTTAAGATAATTTTCAACAATAAAAATATCAATAAATCTAAAAGTAGCTGTTAATATTCGAACTGATATAAGGTAGTCTTTAAATTTATTTCTGTAGAACTCGAGTAGATCTTCGCATTGCGAACCATCATAGCTTTTGAAAAGCCTTTTCAAATAATCTTCAATAAATTTCATCAAACATTTAATCAAATATTTTAAACCATAATCTTCTGATTCCCGTTCAAAATTACAATTTTTATCGTTTAATTCATAAATGAGTTTATAGATATATGATATATGATCCGGTCTTAAGTCTTTTTGAAATAAAACTGGTAACAGAAGTTCAATCTCTTCTGATATACTTTTATGTTCCATTTATTTAGGATTAAAATAATTTATAATTAAGTTAGCTTTTTTTTGTATTCGAATGACAGAAGAAACATGGAATGAAATATCAAAATCAATTGTTATTTTTTTTAAATACTCTTTTTTATTATTTTTAGAATATTCATTGATTAATTTTCTAAAATTTATTTTACCAACTTTTTTGTACAAAATATCTATTTGCATTTTACTGGTTCCAAAAAATCTTTACTAGGTGTCGCTAAAAAAGAGCAAACTAGCTTATGATACAAGCCTACATTCCTATCTTATTATATTAGCCACTCATACACCTTATTCACCAGACTTAGCACCTTGTGACTTTATTTTATTTCCGAAAGTTACTTTTTGTTGAAAGGGATAAAATTTGACACGATAATGAAGCACTACAAGACTTTATCAATGCCGTAAATTCCATCCCCGAAGATGACTGGTGTAAATGCTTCGATAATTGGTTTTCACGGATGAAATCTTGCATAGGTACTAAATATTGCATGTGGATTTTAATGGTATAATTTATTTTTTTTAATTTTAATTATTTAATTTCGATTGAAAAAACCTTTGGAGTGACCCTTGTATTTACAACAAAGAATAATATTCGATAAAATAATCCCTTGAATCAATATTAAAATAAGAACATTAAGCCTCCAGGGAAAAGTTTATTTTAAAAATATTTTTTATTTAAAAATCTCTCAAGCTTTCCGGCAAGAAAGCTCTTTTACGGGAGAAAATATTTTGCATCATAAACTCCAATAAAATAAGATTTAAAATCAAATAAAGTTATTTGGTTGTTTACATTTGTTACAATGTAGAATCAACGCAGGCTTCTGTTGCGTGTGATTTCGAGTTTGCTATTCCAAGGCGATATCTTCACTTGGGGGTTATGGGGTGGGTTCAGGGAATATTATGTTATAAATTTCCGGAATGTCTATTCTCTAATATTCTCTGAACCCACCCCATAACCCCCAAGTGAAGATATCGCCTTGGAATAGCAAAACTCGAAAGCACGCTCAACAGAAGCCTGCGTTGATTCTGCATGGAAACAAATGTAAACAACCAAAGAACATAATTTGATTTTAAATCTTATTTTATTGGCGTTCTAATGACATAAAAAAATTTCTCCCGTAGAAGGGCTTTCTTGCCGGAAAGCTCAAGAGAATTTTAAATGAAAAATATTTTGAAAATAATCTTTTCCCTGGAGGCTTATTGTTCTTGTTTTAATGAATGAATAATATGAAAATTCGAAACTATTTTAGACGCGTATGATTCTTTTTAAAAATTAAACAATTTCTACTGCCCTTACTGTAATGGAAAAATTAGTGGGAAGGCCTGGATCATCAGTGGTTAACCCTCCCAGCGGTTTCACCAGTTTATTTACCATACCGCTGGGAGGGTTCACCACTGAGTCAGGCCCTCCCATTATTTTTTTCTTTGCAGTAAGGGCAGTAGAAAATGTTTTATTTTTAAAAAGAATCATACGCTTCTAAAATAGTTTCGAATTTTCATAACAGATGGCGCGCTAATGTATTATAAAGAATAATATATAAGTGAAGGATATTCACATATTAAAACAAAGTGTCCAATACGGAATTAGATCCTGGTTCATGCCTGTCGGGAATCGAGGGTCTTACCCACTCATCCACCGACTTCATTTTTTATTTGCATAGTAAGACATAGTATATGGGTAACCTAGGCTCTTAGATAAATAGCAATTCTATGTGTAATGTACAATTTGAAGTCTTTCTTGAGACTTGATTCTTAGAAATATTGTTTAGGATTTTTCAGAGGAGAAATAAATTCAAATTTTCAGTTTTCGATCTTGAATTACTTTAGAGTTCTCAACAAAAATTTCCTTCTATAAAAATACACCAAACATGATCAAAAAAACCTTTCGCAAATAAGTTTATTTTTTTAAATTCTATATCTCTCTTGAGGTAAGCAGGATTCCTGGAGCCACCACGTACACCAACTATCCGGGTTGACATGTCTAATGGTGGACATACAGTTTATCAGTACAGGGGTGAATATTCCTAGGAGGATGGTGGCTGTTTGGAACCTATGAAGGTGGAACATCTGTGGTGGTTGACAGTTTGGTCTTCCTGGTGGCTATGTGGACAGGTAGGATCGTCTTTTGATATTTTTTCAGCATCTGCTTTGACAAAGCCGTGACCTGTGAGGATTGTAGAGGCGGTGCCACAAAATTTTATTTTGGGTAAAATCGAAAAGAGAGTGTTTGTTTATTATGAAAACCACTTCTTATATAGCTTCACTCTATAACACTAGTACACAAAATGAGAAAATATTTTTCCTCCTCAAATAAACAAAACATTTTCTGGGTTAACCTTTTGTGCTGATTAACGTGGTATCAATATTTTTTTCGATTAGCTCAATTTCTCAAGTTATGGATATAATGCCTTTTACCCATGATATTCATCTATTGGAGGAAAAGTTATGACATTAAACTTATTACTATATAAATAAATGCGCCAAAGATAGTGCAAATGAAGAAACAATATTATACACATATGCATGTGCATTTATTTTACTTAAATAACTGCCCTTATATATATATTTATCAAACTACTTACGCTATATCCATATAAATTTTCATTTAAAAATCTAATTTATTTCCCTTTAATTTTCAAAATTATCAGGAGAATTGTTTTTATATATAAGATTCAAGGTCTTAACAAAAAGTTGTGTCTGCGAAAAAACTTTTTATTTGGTTTAATAAACATTATTTATGAAGATGCAGTAATTTAGGAAGTAATAAAAATTATATTCATGGATTTAAAGATTGTTTCTGTGAAGTCTAATATATTTTGCTTGTTTGCATCACGCATCAGACTCCAACAATAATCCGCCACCATATGTTTATTCCAAAGACCATTGTATCATTTCTCAATGATTTAAATATATCGGTGAAAGCGTTCACCTTGTTCTTCGCTCTCTGCACCGAAATTATCAGGGAAAAAGTTCAAATGTGAATCCATAAAATGCAATTTTAGATTCATTAAGCACGCGAGCTTATGGAATTTGGAAATCATATTTTCTACGATTCTCGCATAATTCGGTGATATATTATTGCCAAAAAAGTGTTTAACAACGTCGATGAATGCAAGCCAAGCATTTTTCTCATCTTCTTTCAATATTGCAATCAACTCTTCGTCATTTATTAGTTTCCGAATTTGAGGTCCAAAGAAAATATCTTCCGTTATCTTAGAACAACTAATCTTCCGAAATTTATTCATTAAATATTTGACAGCATCACTATCTTTCTTTAAAGCCTTTTCATTTTTCATTAACTATAATTTGATATGTAAAGGGGGAAGAAGCATTTCAAGTTTATGGACAAGCCGTTCATTTTCAACGTTTTGTTCACCTAAGCGAAACATACTTCTTTCAGGCCACTTTTTTTATATAATGATTATTTCTGTCTCTGGTGTCCCACTTGCATAAAAAGCAAATATACTTTGTGTTTCCTTTCTGCAAGCCCTGTAAAATTGCTATAATTTTAAAATCACCGCAAACTCTCCAACAATATTTGGTATAATTCAACAATCCTAAGATTTTCTTAAGAGTCGAATAGGTTTCTTTCATTTGAGTTGAATAGGCAACTGGTATGGAAGGTAATACACTACCATAGTGCAGCAAACAAGCCTTCAAACTTTGTTTAGAGGAATCAATAAAGAGTCTATGTTCGGTGGCATTGTAATTGATTTGCAGAGTTTTAAAAACGCCTTCAATATCATTGCAGTACAATAATCCTTGTTCTTCAGAAAAAAAATTAAGATAGACAGATATTTTTGTTTGTATTAACAAGAGGTTCCTTTGCTTTAATCTTGATCAAAGGATTTCTGCTGCTTGGTCCCTAAATAGATTATTTAATGATGCCTGATCAAATAAATGTGGAATGGCACTTTAATTTGAAATAAATTCAGGGTCTTCTAATTGATGATCATCTGCAAATGCTGTGTGCTGATCATTCTTTTTTCATATATAATTCTTGAGCCGTTTTAGGATCGGTATGGGATTCTCGAGGTCGTGAGGAATAGGTTGATTAGCTGATGGTATATCAGGATAAAATTTAGTTTGCTTCTTTTGACTTTTAAGGCCTGTGATTTTACAGACACAGAAATAAAAATCGTCATTGTGATTTTCTGGTTCTCGCTAAACCATTGGTACACCAAAGAGCATACCTTTTGATTTCCCAGATTTCCATTGCAAAAGCCCTTGATATCACGTTCGGCACACACTATGGGGGCTCCACCACTTGTATTGATCGCCTAAGGCCACATAAAAGTATTCTTTATAGCATTCTTTTATCTTTGGGGTGATACGTTTCCACTGTTTTGGAATTGTAAATTTTCCACAATTGTAGCAGAACATTTCTGGATTAGCTTTGCATTTACGCCGCATTATTTATATATTTAAAAATAATGTATTGTTAAACATTTTCTTGATATAAAATTGCAATGGTATGCATTTCATCTAAACGATGATTAAATTGTATGCTTACAAAGTCAATATCTTCGAAATTTTTTTATGACAGCGATGACATCAGCTTCTTTATAAAATTAAATACTTTCGAATAATTTTCGAAAAATTGATCTAAATTCGAAAATTGAAGGTTATATTCATGATCTACGGGTTGGAATTTACTAGAAACAACTTTCAAATATTGAAAAGGAAAAAGTGTGTGTACTATTGTAATATCAATTAAGAAGGATCAGAAGATGAGTTTCTTTTATTGTATGAATGCTACGAGCTTTCGGGCAAAAGCCCTTCGACAGGCAAAAATATAACTATATTAAGAAAGATAACGATTTATATATGTTAATCTTAACAGAATATGCTAACCCAACCATTCACTACAAAAATATCTCCAACCTACACCAGAGATTGGTTCTGGAATCCATAGTTTCATCCAAGCTACACAGCATAAATAGAAAAATTGACATCCCCGCAGCCTACACAAACTACATTTAAACCTCCCACATGTTTATTTCAATAGCCCAAACCACGCGCCGTCTCGTGGTTTCAGACTGCAGATTTAATATTTACTTTTCTCAAAAAACGGTCTTCTGTTAAGATTAACATATATAAATCGTTATCTTTCTTAATATAGTTATATTTTTGCCTGTCGAAGGGCTTTTGCCCGAAAGCTCGTAGCATTCATACAATAAAAGAAACTCATCTTCTGATCCTTCTTAATTGATATACCTTACTAGAAGAGTCTTTACCTTTAATCGTTACTATTGTAATATTCTAAATATTAGGAATTTTTGTTTATAATTGAATATAAGAAAAATTGTGCTTTATATATATACTATTATAAAATAAATTTCAAAATACCTTTCACAATTAGTTTGTTCATCATGAAACTGCAAACTTTTTTGCTAAAGGTTTTTTTCAACCTCTTATAATTAGAAAATCGTAATTTTTTCATATTCTATACACGAAAATATTTCAACTATTATAAAGCGTTATATCCTTCTCTATCTATACATACATCTCAATAAATATATAATCATTTTATACTGTCCTTACTGCCATAAAAGAATTAATGGGAGGGCCTGGCTTATATGTTTTATTCTGATTGAATTTCTATATTTCAACAGCTATATCAGAACTTTTTTAATAATTTGTTTCCCAATGATTCTCAAGTAACTTATTCAGTGTGTATATTTCTTCTCAATGTATAATTTTCTTACAACATAACCTTAGATTATTAGAACATTGGATCAGTAAACATGAGGGCAACCATTTCGTTCAATTACATTACTTTATTTTTCATATAACATTTTTGTAAACAACAAAGGTGATGATGATAAATTCAATGAATATTTACACAATCATAGAAAAATTATATTAAACCTTTATATAAACATAAATATATTCTAACTAAATTAAACACAGTGCAAAACATAATAACTCGAAATTACATCCCAAATTGCAAGAACAAAAAAACACCATTTTTACAGAAACTGATCTTGTTACAATGATATCCCAGCTAAACCTGAAGAAATATCCAGGAATAGATAATATATCGAATCAAATGAAACTCCTTATATTAAGGACCTTTAACAAATCCATGAAAACAGAAATATTTAGAAACAATGACACCCATCATAGTATACATGAGACTTTAAAATACACACTAACTCAATATATCCAGATAAAAATACAGTAGAAACTCCATGAGAAGACACTCACGCTAGAGCACACCTCTCTATAAAGGACAGTTTTCATTTGCATAATTACCATTTTTAATATTAGCAACTCTCCGGTAAGAGGACATACCTCCCTAAAGGACACTTTGGCTCTGCAATTAGGAGTTGTCCTTTACAGGGAGGTTCTACTGTACAA
Source organism: Cordylochernes scorpioides (assembly GCA_030710605.1). NCBI lineage: Eukaryota > Metazoa > Arthropoda > Arachnida > Pseudoscorpiones > Chernetidae > Cordylochernes > Cordylochernes scorpioides. The sequence goes on from CP092864.1 coordinate 147,598,981, forward strand.
CCCACAAGGTTAAATACACAGTAGAACCTCTATTGGAGGACACTCGCACTAGAGGACACCTCTCTATAAAGAACAGTTTTGCATTTGAAAAAATACCATTTTTACTATTTAGCAACTCTCCGGTGAAAGGATACTTCTCTCTAAAGGACAATTTGGCTCTGAAATTAGGTGTTGTCCTTTACAGGGAGGTTCTACTGTACTAGCCATTATGTTATTATAGAGAATAAACCATATGAATAAAGAGGATAGGTTCTATAGGAATTACTGTTTATAACCAAGCATGCCTGCAATATCCAGTAACTATGTACAAGACTAGGGAGTCACTCTTAACACAAGTATCATCCTAAAAATGAAGATAATTCAAAACAAGAGAATATTCAACCTGAAGTATTTCTTATTAGATCTTTAAATGATGTAATGGTGATATCAATGGATATTATTAAAAAGCAACATTCAAAATTTTCAAAAAGATGATAAGAAAACTTAAATTATTGTTTTAAAACTAGTTTTTATATATAATAAATGGTACAATTAAAAGACAATATATAATACAAAAATAAAATGTATAAAACAAAAGTACAGTCTTTTATGGTATGTAAAGATAGACCTTCTCCTCTTCACTCCATTCAATAAATTCCTTTCGGATGAGGTCTTTAATGCAGGTCTTGATGAGGCCAACCTCGACCTTGAATCTGGAGCTAAATTCCTTGATCATCTCCGCTGTAAGTCCCTGGGCATCCATCCGCTTGGCTCCCTTCATCACCTTCACAATGGCTGCTTCTACCAAAATCTTACGATACTCTTCAACTTTCTTCTTGATTACCTCCTGATCCTCTTTGGTTTCTTGCTTCTTCAGTGGCATGTTGATGTTGAGCTTCAACTTCTTGTTCTTGAAGAGAGTGTTAAAGGACACTTCGGATTTAGTATTTAAATAAGGAGAGCCCTTTGTTTCAAGAATCTTCACCTTAATAAGAGTCTGAAGGACTTGATATAAAGATTTCATATCAATTCCTGTATTTTCGTGAATCTGCTGAACCGTGAGTTTTAGTGAATTGTTAAATTGAAGTAAAACGACCATTTGGAAAGTAGAGGTCTTTATCGTATAGCGTTTGCGGAAACAATTTGTAATCAGCTCTGCATTTGATAAACTGAAATTCCACTTTAGTAAGCGGCCTTTATGCTTATTAACATAAAATTTATCGAAACAAGTCCTGCTTTTTTCTACTTCAGGAGGCAAATTGCACCAATCCGTTTTCAAAGTTGGCCATATTCCTGATGTTGTAAGTGTAACCTCTAAATCCATACTTAAGGTTTCATCAGAATCTTTCAAATACTGCATGAAATCTTCTTTTAATATTTTACTTACCTCAATATCTTTGAGCATTTTTTCCAAACTACTTAAATTGCGAAGGCACGAAAATTGTTTAAAATTTGAAATCATGTTAGCCTCTGCATCAATATCTATTGAATTATTCATCAATAATCTTCTGGACAACATCTTCTTGTAGAAAATCTTGAAGGCATCTATATTTTGAAGATAATTCACTAATACAATCGCATCTTCGAAGCCATATTCAATATCTGAATCGAAGTTGAGTGTTTTTCTTAACAAACTATCACAATATTGTGCCAAGAATTGAGCAGGCTTATCATAATCTTCAGTTTGTTTCGTTACATAATTGTCGTTGATTACACTTTTGCACGCATTATCAAGAGCCAAGATGAAACCAGTATAATCATTAAAAGCTGATTTGATGTATTCGCAAAACTTTTTGCGGAAATTCAGAAAGGTAATGATAAACAATTTGAAGTCTTTAGATATCGCTTCTCCACATTGCTCAAGAGTTTTAAGGCCTTCGATTTTAACAAAGTTTTCAAACAAAACTAAAAGTGTTTGATCTTCAACCGGTATTTGAGAAACTAACCTATATATGTTGCCTAAATCAATATACCTATTTTCTTGTAAGAATTGTGTAAATGTTGAATGGAATTTTTTGTTATGGTTTTGGACAAACACTTGAAGAAACAAAGATTTAAGTTTGTCTTGTGTTGTATGATGAATAAAACGATTAGCATGCTCACATTTGTCTGAAATCCACTTATATACCTCAATCATATACGCAGTTATAGAGTTACTAGTCTGAAAAAATGTATTGCTTACCTTCATATAATACTCTTTGACACCATTTAAGAAAGCACATTCAAACTCTTCCCTATATATTTTCAGAAAGAAACGTCCATATACTTGTTCATTCTCAAAGTATAAATCCATGGATTCTTTTACTAATTGCATATCGGTCGAATTTCCCAAACGTTCTTGTTCAATCAGTTTGAGGATAGTCTTATTAAGAATCCGACTTGTTGGCCTCAGGATATATTCACTCCACTCAAAAATACATAAATCTTCTAGGCAGTAACACTCATCCTTAAGATAGTTTTCAACAATAAAAATATTAATAGATCTAAAAGAGAGAGTAGCTGTTAGTCTTCGAACTGATATAAGGTAGTCTTCAAATTTATTTCTGTAGAACTCGAGTAGATCTTCGCATTGCGAACCATCATAGCTTTTGAAAAGCCTTTTCAAATAATCTTCAATAAATTTCATCAAACATTTAATCAAATATTTTAAACCATAATCTTCTGATTCCCGTTCAAAATTACAATTTATATTGTTTAATTCATAAATGAGTTTATAAATATATGATATATGATCCGGTCTCAAGTCTTTTTGAAAAAAAACTGGTAACAGAAGTTCAATATTTTCTGATATACTTTTATATTCCATTTATTTATGATTAAAATAATTTATAATTATGTTAGCTTTTTTTTTTTTTTTTGTATTCAAATGACAGAAGAAACATGAAAAATCAAATTTTATGTTTTTTTAAATACTCTTTTTTATTATTTTTAGAATATTCATTGAATAATTTTCTAAAATTTATCTTACCAACTTTTTTGTACAAAATATCTATTTGCATTGTTCTGGTTCCAAAAAATATTTACTAGGTGTCGCTCAAAAAGAGCAACCTAGCTTATGATACATACCTAGCTTATGATATTAGCCACTCATCCACCTTATTCACCAGACTTAGCACCTTGTGACTTTATTTTATTTCCGAAAGTTACTTTTTGTTGAAAGATATAAAATTTGACACGATAATGAAGCACTGCAAGCCTTTGCCGTAAATTCTATCCCCGAAGATGACTGGTGTAAGTGCTTCGGTAATTGGTTTTCACGGATGAAATCTTGCATAGGTGCTAAATATTGGATGTGGATTTTGATGGTATAATTTATTTTTTAAAATTTTTATTATTTAATTTCGATTGAAGAAACTTTTGGAGTGACCCTTGTATTTACAACAAAGAATAATATTTGATAAAACAATCCCTTGAATCAATATTAAAATAAGAACATTAAGCATCCAGGGAAAAGTTTCTTTTCAAAAAAATTTTTTTTTTAAATCTCTCAAGTTTTCAGGCAAGAAAGCCCTTCTACGGGAGAAAATATTTTACGTCATTAAAACGCCAATAAAAAAGATTTAAAATTAAATAAAGTACTTTGGTTGTTTATGATATAGGCTTAGCAAAAATACGATGTTTCTTTTTAAGGATTTCAAGTTGTTTTGTACTCACGTATGTTGTAGTTACGAGGACATCCCTTTAGATAAAAACTAATATATATTTATTTAAGGAACGACTTGTTCCAATACTATTGTTGTAAACAAGCGATCAAATAATCAAAACACAAAGGTTGAAGCGTAGAAGTGAGTGTGACGTCAGCATCGATGATGATGAAGTCAAAGTTTGCGTAACAGTTTACATTTGTTTTAATGCAGAATCAACGCAGGCTTCTGTTGCGCGTGCTTTCGAGTTTGCTATTCCAAGGCGATATCTTCACTTGGGGGTTATGGGATGGGTTCAGGGAATATTAGAGAATAGACATTCCGGAAATTCATAACATAATATTCCCTGAACCCACCCCATAACCCCCAAGTGAAGATATCGCCTTGGAATAGCAAACTCGAAGGCACGCGCAACAGAAGCCTGCGTTGATTATGCATGGAAACAAATGTAAACAACCAAAGAATTTCATTTAATTTTATATCTTATTTTTTTGGCGTTCTAATGACGTAAAATATTTTCTCCCGTAGAAGGGCTTACTTTCCCGAAAGCTCGAGAGATTTTTAAATACAAAATATTTTGAAAAGAAACTTTTCCCTGGAGGTTTAATGTTCTTATTTTAATTAAAGAATAATATGAAAATTCGAAACTATTTTAGACGCGTATGATTCTTTTTAAAAATTAAACAATTTCTACTGCCCTTACTGCAATGGAAAAATTAGTGGGAAGGCCTGGATCATCAGTGGTTAACCCTCCCAGCGGTTTCACCAGTTTATTTACCATACCGCTGGGAGGGTTCACCACTGAGTCAGGCCCTCCCATTATTTTTTTCTTTGCAGTAAGGGCAGTAGAAAATGTTTTATTTTTAAAAAGAATCATACGCTTCTAAAATAGTTTCGAATTTTCATAACAGATGGCGCGCTAATGTATTATAAAGAATAATATATAAGTGAAGGATATTCACATATTAAAACAAAATGTCCAATACGGAATTAGATCCTGGTTCATGCCTGTCGGGAATCGAGGGTCTTACCCACTCATCCACCGACTTCATTTTTTATTTGCATAGTAAGACATAGCATATGGGTAACCTAGGCTCCTAGATAAATAGCAATTCTATGTGTAATGTACAATCTCCAAGTCTCTCTTGAGACTTGATTTTTAGAAAGATTGTTTAGGATTTCTGAGGAGAAATAAATTCAAATTTTCAGTTTTAGATCTTGAATTGCTTTAGAGTTCTCAACAAAAATTTCCTTCTATAAAAATACACCAAACATGATCAAAAAAACCTTTCGCAAATAAGTTTATTTTTTTAAATTCTATATCTCTCTTGAGGTAAGCAGGATTCCTGGAGCCACCACGTACACCAACTATCCGGGTTGACATGTCTAATGGTGGACATCCAGTTTATCAGATGTACTTGGTTCTGTACAGGGGTAAATATTCCTAGGAGGATGGTGGCTGTTTGGAACCAATGAAGGTGGGACATCTGTGGTGGTTGACAGTTTGGTCGTCCTGGTGACAATGTGGGCAGGTAGGATCGTCTTTTGATATTTTTTCAGCATCTGCTTGGACAAAGCCGTGACCTGTGAGGATTGTAGAGGCGGTGCCATAAAATTTTATTTTGGATAAAATCGAAAAGAGAGTGTTTGTTCATTATGAAAACAACTTCTTATATAGCGTCACTCTATGCAGTCTAAATGATGATTAAATTGTATGCTTACAAAGTCAATATCTTCAAAATATTTTGATGACAGCGATGACATCAGCATTTTTATAAAATTAAATATTTCGAATATTTTTCGAAAAATTGAGCTAAATTTGAAAAATGAAGGTTATATTAATGATCTACGGTTTAGAATTTACTAGAAACAACTTTCAAATATTGAAAAAGAAAATGTGTGTGTACTAGTGTTATCGAGGAAAGGGTGTTTCTGTATTCGCTTAGATCAGGGGTCTCCAAACTACGGCCCGTGGGCCACATCCGGCCCGCAGACAGATTTTGTCCGGCCCGCGGAGACATACTTGAAAACTCCTTTTAGAGAACAAATATTTTTTATAGCAAATAAAATGTTTGTGATAAGTTGGATAAAGAAACACAGAATGGTAATGAGTAAAGACATGTATAATTTATGCAGTAAATTTAACTTCAGCATATAATAACTAACAAATTATTGAAATGAATCCAACTTATTTTTTATACATTGTAAGTAATGAACAACACATACCTTATAACATGACATATGAAATGCTAATGAGATGTATGTAATTGAGATTTTCCACCGACAATAGTTTGTAGTTGTGGACTAATTTTACTTATACCAATTATTAAAAGAGATTTAAGATGCTCGTCAGTTAATTTAGATCTGTATACATTTTTTGTGTACTTCATTTTGGAGAAGGTTTTCTCACACAAATAAGTAGTACCAAAAACGGAAAACAGCCCACGAGCAAATTTATGCAAATTATCAAATTGTGTCAGTGGAAGACTCTTATAAAATTCCAACAAAGATGAGTTTTCATATTTGTTCTTAATTATATCACTGCACTGAAGATCAATCATTTCCATTTGAAGTTCCGGGGCTAGGGTTTCAATGTCAGCATCAAAAGGATTCTGAAAAATCTTAATTTGATTCGCAATGGCATCAAAGTCCGAGAAAAGAGTATCAAAATTTATCTTCAAAGCACTCAAAGTTTCGATTGCAAAATCGATAGGAAACTCAGTCTCAGTAGTGTGGCTGAATATTTCACATGTTTTAAAATGTGAAAAACATTTACTTCGTAGTTGTGATTGAAACAGTATCAATTTCATCCGGAATGACTTGATATTAGTGTATAAATCAGGAAGATGCTGGTTTTCTCCTTGCAATCTCAAATTCAGTTCGTTCACATGTTTTGTCAAATCAACATAGAATGCTAACTTCCATAGCCATGCGTTGTTTTGTAATTCAGTAAGAGGGCGGTGCTTTTCATTCAAAAAAATTTCGATCATTGCTCGAAGTTCAAAAAAGCGCTGAAGGACTTTCCCACAACTAAGCCAGCGTACGGCAGTATGATAAGGTAAGTCTGTTTCTCCAATCTCTGCAATAAATTGTCGGAATTGTCGGTGATTCAGCCCAAAAGATCTGATGAAATTAACAGGTGATATGACAGGTTTCAGAACGTCAGACATATCCAAACATTTTCCGCACAAAGACTGTTGATGAATGAAACAATGTAAGACTAATAGTTTTGAGCCGACGTCATTTTCTACAGCCTTTGACACAAGAGCGACCACTCCTTTATCTTTCCCACTCATGTTTTTGCCTCCATCAGTTGTAATACATTTCAAGTTTTTCCATCGAAGGTTCTTTTTATTAATGGCCATTTCAACTCCTTTAAAAATATCGGTACCAGTAGTTGTGCCATGAATACTATACATATCAAGAAGTTCTTCGTGCACTTCATAGCTTTTATCTACTCCTCTAATATAAATCAACACCTGAGCAGTATCTGACACATCCGTTGACTCATCCAAGGCCAAAGAAAACCACTCAACATGTCCATTTTTGTCGAACAGTTGAGAGGATATACGGAGGGTGTTTCCTTTCAAATGAAACGATTTCAAACGTCCGTTAGAACTTTATTTTTCGAACGTGAATTTTTTTCATGTGTTCTATGTGCTTCCCCTTCTTCTTGGCTATCTCCCTGCATCGGACTTTCCAAGCTGCGAACACTTCCTTGACTTTTAAGAGCGAAACATTCGACCACTCCTCTTGTGCGGCTTTCCAAAGAAGGAAACAGTTATAGCGTCATAGTGAAAAAGCTAAAAGCAGAAGGACTAGATGTTGGCAAAGCTACAATATGTAGGGTAGTAAATGGCATCGGAAAGAAAAGGGAAGCTGAATCCAATGGGCAAAAATTTCAAGTCGATCGACCACGTCCGGTGCGGACCCCCGCCACGGTTTCCAAGGTAAAGCGGCTAGCAACTACTGAAAATCCACCATCTCAGCGCCAACTTTCCAGAATGTGTGGAACATCGCTAAAAACGATAAATAACATCATTCACAAAGATTTGGAACTGGATAGCCGACGAAAAGGCAAGGTTCACAAGCTCACCCCTTTCCACATGAAAAACCGTGCAACGAATGCCCGGAAGCTCTACGAGGAACACCTGGCCGGTTCCAGATCGGAATATACTGCAACATTGGACGAAGCATGGATGTATGTGACGTATTGCAATGGAATCCGGAAGATCTGTTACATCAAAAGAGGCAATCAGGTCCCGGATAATTGGGTTCACCAATGCTCCGAAACTTTCCTTAAAGGTTTCATGGTTGTCGGGGTAATGACTGGCCGTGGAGTCCTTCCGCTCATAAAGGTTCCATCGAAGGTGAAGGTGAACTCAGAATTCTATATAGAATGCGTTCTGAAACCTGTCATCGAACAACTGAAGGACCTTTACCCAGGGGAAATGGACAAAATGTTCCTTCATCACGACAAAGCCTCTTCCCATACCTCCAACAAAACCCAACAGTTCCTACAAGAAATGAAGGACACCCTAGGCCTAAATTTTATCAGGAACTCGGACATTCCAGTGAAGTCTCCCGACGCCAGCCCACTGGATTTTTACGGGTTCGGTATGTTGAAACAACGGCTCTTCAACCGACGTCCCAAAACTGAGGCCGGACTTTGGAAAGCCGCACAAGAGGAGTGGTCGAATGTTTCGCTCTCCAAAGTCAAGGAAGTGTTCGCAGCTTGGAAAGTCCGATGCAGGGAGATAGCCAAGAAGAAGGGGAAGCACATAGAACACATGAAAAAAATTCACGTTCGAAAAATAAAGTTCTAACGGACGTTTGAAATCGTTTCATTTGAAAGGAAACACCCTCTGTATTTTCAGCGATGTTTTCTACCCTTCGAGCCACAGTGTTTGCTGACATACTGACAGTTTTTAATAAATTTACCTTTTCAGGGCACATTTCTTCGACTACTGCAATTATGCATTCCTTGATCATTTCTCCATCGGTGAATGGTTTTCCACGTTTTGCAATTTCAAGAGCCACACGAAAGCTGGCACGAGTTGCCGCCTCTTGTTCAGTTTTGACTTTTGTAAATAAAGATTGATGCGATTTCAATCCGCGCTTCAAAGCTTCGAATTTTTCTGTCCGCACAATTCCTGTATATTTTGAGTAATTTTGAGAATGTTTTGTTTCATAATGACGTTTCATGTTATATTCTTTGAGAGCGGCTATGCTTTCATTGCAAATCAAACATAGCGCCTTGTTACTGGACTCAATTACGAAATACTGAATGTTCCACTGATCTTTGAATTTTCTGCATTCACTATCAATTTTTCGCTTCTTTTCCATTCTGCTAAATCACACACAAAAGCAACAATTAATAATAACATTTAATAACAAATAAACATAACAATTAATACAGGAAAATTAATAATATGCAGTGTTGCCATCTTGGCCCTCGGAACTTACTGGAGTAATCAGTATGGCCCTAAGGCTGGAAAGTTTGGAGACCCCTGGCTTAGATCCTCGCATTCAGAAAGTATGTGTTTAATGGTTTCATCATATTCACAGGAAAGACAAAAATTTCAAGAATCAGAACAGGACACTTTAAATGATAAAGCACAATTTGGATTATCTATCTATATATATAAAAATGAATGTATGTGTGTCTGTCCTTTATGCCTGACCAAACCACTCATTGGAACGCCATGAAACTTTGGGAAGTTATTTAGTATAGTAACTGGGAAGGTTTCTAGTAAATAAAATTTTTAAAATAACTTTTCGCCTAAAAATAATCAAGATAAATATTCTAATTTATCTGTTATAATTCAACAATCTGCTCTAAATATTATCATGATGATACGATGATTTTGTAATGTAGAAAATTAGGAAAGACAAAATTCAGGATGACACGGCAATTTATTTGAGACAAGAATAATGATACAATTCCAAGGCAAGATACTATTCCTTTAACTTCCAATTACCGAGGGAACCAATTAATATTGATTTTATTCAACTTATCGAGTATTTTTCAAGGGACCGGGAAAAAATGTTCACTTTATCGAGAGATTCGTTAGACAAACCTTTACTCGGGTAAAACCCGGGCGAAGCCGGGTACGTCCGCTAGTATATTATATATTTATTAATAATTATATTTGATATGTATTTAACCCTATATAATCTTATATGGACATTCAAATAAAGTAGTTTCAATCTCAATCTCTCTCTTTACTTTGTAGAGAGAGAGAGAGTTTTACTTTGTCCGCTCTGGCTGTAACAGTGCATTGCGGTCTGTCTGCTCTCCACGGTCACCCCTGGGCTCAATACTATTGGACCCGGCTCTGCCACCTCCTGATCTCCGCGGATCACCATCCTACCCCACTGATCCTCCTCTACATCCCGGCTCTCCTGGCCTAACCTGGCAATGATCCCCTGGCCACCCATCCCCAGGACCCTCCAACAGTGCTTTGTATATATCCCGCTTTATGCGTCCATCGGGGCTCAAAAATCATTCATTCTGGTTAGTAAACTCGTTATTAAATATATTTCCGTTTTTCAAGTTACACACAAGTGTTTCTGTAACTCTATGTGTGCTAACTTGGTGTGTAATTTTATTATTCAGCGTGAACAATGTATGGCATTTAATGTAATCACATTTTATCTCTTCCGAAGTCCATGCATCACCAGACCAGGTCATGAATATTTTTGCAAAGGGTTTCCATGCCACCCAGGAGGTACCTGCTCGACTCGTTAGCCTTTATTTATAGTGGCGCTTAGCCTCCCGTAGAAGCCCTATTCCACTCTTCTGGCACAACCAGAGCATCCAACTCGCTCGAGATGACTCGGCCGAGCTAATGGTCCAGGCCCTGCCAGGAACTGGTCTGCCGATGCTATGGACTCCGTCTCAAAGAGTCGGGGGAGAGGAAGACCTCAATATCTGAGGAAACAAGTAAATTCGGACAGAGTCTCAAAGCAGACCCGCCTTCACCTCAATTCCCAACCGACTGACCCATTGTTGGACCGTGGGAAACGAAATTTTTATAGAGAGTCCCTAAAATATAATTTATTCATATTAAAATAAAAGAAATAATATATAGCTCTTAAATTATATATAGTTTTGAATTATTATCATTATTTTGAAATTAAAAAGCATGAAATTGGATTTGGAGCCATAAGATTATAATTAAAACAATTACTTGAACAACATCAATATAATTGGAGAATTATAATATTTAATGGTTTGTTATTCATATTAAATCTACTTTGAAATATAAATATGTATATTTCTCAACATTTATATTAAAACGTCAAAGATTTGATCAAATTTAGACGTTTGCTCTCTCATTTAAAATGATCAAATATTAGCGGCGTCCTTCATGATTAACTATAAATGTGTCTTAGAGAAATACAAATACAATTTACAATCTATTCTGGATTTGAGATTAAGCTACGGGACTCAAAATATCTGTCCTAAACCCGGTTATGTCTTATAATCCAGTGATCCCCAAATCCTCATGATTACACTAGTACGCACACTTTTTCCTTCTCAATATTTGAAAGTTATTGAAATATAATTGAAAGATACTATTCATTTAACTTCCAATTACCGAGGGAACCAATTAATATTGATTTTATTCAACTTATCGAGTATTTTTCAGGGGACCGGAAAAAAATGTTCACTTTATCGAGAGATTCGTTAGACAAACCTTCACTCGGGTAAAACCCAGGCGAAGCCGGGTACGTCCGCTAGTAGATTATAAACAAGAAAATAAGACCTAATCCAAATAATTTAATAGTGTGTTTGCATAGTTATTTTGCATTTTTTCTTTTGTCTTATGATGGTGACAATGCTGTTGCCGAAACGTCACACACTATTAAATTATTTGGATTAGGTCTTATTTTCTTGTTTAGGACATTTTAAAGGAATGAAGATAAACCCACACATAACTAGATCCTACAGAAACTGCAATAACTGTCACAACACCCAACTCACTCCGGACTATATATACAGTTGCCCGGCCATCCTTGCAGCCCTCTATATGGCAGACATCAATCCAGAAGAGGACATTTATACGGACAAGGCACCTCAGTTGGCCGGTATTGTGATCAGGGTGTATGGACCGATCTGATCTGCTCCATGGACAAGACACCACCACCACAGGAAATATTTACTTGATCATCTTTTCTACTCAAATATGCATTAATCCAAGTAAGGACGATCACAAAGTTTAAGAATAAAGTAACTTATTTCGTTTCAAAATAATGGTCAAAATGAGTTTTTTGTTTAATAATTCACTTTTCACTCCACAGGTTTTCATAATTTCCTCTTCAACTATTTCAGGAATGTTTCAATTTTGTATTTTAGGAAGAGAACTTGATGCCACCTTCTTACCTAGCTTATCTACCTCAAGAGTGATATTGCCTAATTAATCATATTGACCTTTGACTCAAATAAATAGTATTTTCTCTCTTTGTTTAATTATGTACAATGTTAATCTACTTATATAATTGCCTTATTCTGTCTGTGTGAAGTTCACTGTGTGAAGTTCACGGATAGATTTTGGTCAGAATGGATAAAATAAAAAAAGTGTCAAGGGATGGGAATCGAACCCACGACCTTCCGCTTACCGGGCAGATGCCATGACCACTAGGCTACCCTGGACATATTTTTCCGTTCATAAATTTAATATATGATGCCAATATATATAATAATTGTATAAACGAATGCAAGACAAAATCACCGCGAATGTTTCTTTTTTTTAATGCAATTTCTTTTTACGGCAATTATCGTTTTGCACAATTACTTAATCTTTTAAAATAAATAACAATACTTAAATGAAAATATGTTTCTTTAAATAAAATAAAATAAACTTTTAAATCGGTAACCTTTTTTTATGAGAACCTTTAAATATATATAAGTACCTTTTAATTGTAACGAATAGTTCTTTAGTTAAAACATTTTAAAAACACACAGTTTGGAACGGGACGTTTCACAAGAGTGACATCAATGGCGCCAATTTATAATTGTAACGAATAGTATTTGAATTAAAACGTTTTTAAAATATATACGCACTCGGGTAAAACCCGGGCGTTGCCCGGGCCATTCGTCTAGTAAAATTTATAATTATTTAATTAAGTTCTTCAAATTCAAGATACTTCGGCCAGTAAATATTTAAAAGATATCAGTAAAATATTTACCGGCCAAAGTATCTTTAATTTGAAGAACAATGAATTTCGACCAGGCGGCCTCTATCTTTACGATAGTTAATTAAGGTTTATTAATTTATTATAAAATCAGACGTGATATCCCCACAAGAAACGTCAATATATAACACTAACTTTAGATACTATATTACATAAACAATTGAATAATTACAAGGTTTGAGTAGAGTTTAAAGAAGAAAATAAAGGACATTAAAATCATGCTTGAATTTACAACCAACTAATGAAATAAATACAAACAAATATACCTAGTTTGGCAATTACGGTTTTTTTTAACCAAGAGAGAAAATCATAGATATTGCCACGTTTTTATTTTAAAACGCTAATTTTCTGTTTTGTAAAACTATAATTTTAAAGTTCATTATTTTAAAAGTGAAATGTTTGTTAATGGAATAGACATTTTACCTCAACTCATTTTATTGCCGCTTTCTTTTACAAGCCATTTGTTTATGTCTATTTTTACTGATGTATATTTCGTATGACTAGTCAATATTATATTTAATTTTGAATATTGACCGGTCAAATATAATTATTTGATTTATCATCATCTCCTGATATTTTATAGTTTCTGGCTTGCGGTAAACAAATGACCGCGTTTTTCTTTTGGTAAACTTTTTATATAATTAAGTTGTTTATTATTAACTGCTGTATTAAATGTAATACTGAAATAAATAATTTATTAATCCTAAGGAATGTTGTCTAAATGAAGCATAAAGGTGAGTTGGAATAATTTGCTTAAAGAACGACGAGGTAATTTTAAATACACAACAGTAAATTGGCGACGAGGACGGGATATTCCAATTGAAGATAAGTAAACAAATTAGGATCTTCCAATTGAAGATAAGTAAACAAATTAGTTCAAAATGTCTCTTTTTACAATTGAAAAATTTGATGAGACTACAGAAAGTTGGGAAAGATACACCGAAAGATTGGAATATTTTTTTGAGGCAAATAACATTGATCAAAATAAAAAGAAAGCTATTTTCTTGACCTTGCTAACACCAACTGTGTACAACCTTTTATATGATCTTTGCATACCAAAAAAAATATCTGATGTAGAAAATACTTACACAGTTCTAGTGAGCAAATTAAAAAACCATTTCAACCCCACCCCATCTGCTATCGTTGAACGTTCAAAGTTTTCAAATAGAGCAAGGAGGCCAGGTGAAAAAATTTCAATATACATTGCTGAATTAAAGAAGATGGCTGAATATTGCAAATTTGGGTCTACGATAGATGAAGCTATCCGTGATAGACTAATAGCTGGAATCGAGGATGACAACATTCAAAGAAAACTGTTAGGGGAAGGTGATAGTTTGACCTTGCATAGAGCTATTGAAATTGCTCTTGCTTTAGAAGCAGCAGCACAAGATGCAAAAGATTTACAAAGTCAAAGAAATCCAGAGGTTGTTATGAAAATTAAGCAAGGCAATTGGAGGTTAAAGCCATCTACTACAGGAAAGTTTACCAGGTCAGAAAGCTATACATGCATAAGATGTGGAGCTAAGGATCATAAGCAAGATAAATGCCCTCATCTGAAAGCCAAATGTTTCAACTGTGGTAAAATTGGACATTTGGGGAGAAGTTGTCTGAAAAGAAAGCCACAACGCAATTATACTGCAAATAAGGATAGAAATAAAGTACACGCCATCGCAGAGACGGAAATCAGCAGTCAAATCTTCAAAATCGTAAATTTATGGAGAACAACCGATCCAATTAAGATTGAAGTACAAATCAACGATAAGATACTGTCATTTGAATATGATACCGGTTCTGCCTACAGCCTCATATCCGAATCCACTCGAAGGTTCTTTAGACTACCTAATCCATGTCCTGCCGATCCATTAAGAGTTAAGTTGGCAACCTACAGTGGCCAACCCTTGCCAGTGTTAGGTACATTGGATGTGCCCGTACAATACCAGAATAGTACTCAGACCCTACCACTGATGGTTGTTGGAGGTGAAGGTCCTAGCCTTTGTGGTCGGAATTGGATGGAAGCATTGGGAATACTACCAACCCAGCCATACAAGGTTGACATGATTAAAGTAACAGAAAACAACCTGCCAACACAGCTACATAGATTTAGAGATCTGTTCAGTCCTGGCTACGGTGTGTTCAAGGGTGTAAGAGCTAGATTGCTAGTTGATCCTGAAGTGAAACCGAGATTTTTCAAATCACGCCCTATTCCTTATGCGCTCAAGGAGAAGATTTCTAGAGAGCTTGATAGATTAGTCAAGGCGGGAATTTTGAAACCCGTGCGACATGCTGAATGGGCCGCTCCGATTGTTCCAGTTCTGAAGTCTGACCAGACTATTCGAATTTGTGGAGATTTCAAGATTACTGCGAATCAAGCCCTTAAAGTGGATCAATACCCCTTACATAAAGCCGAGGATATTTTTGCAGCTTTAGCTGGTGGTGAGAAATTCAGTAAAATAGACCTCAGAGATGCCTACAACCAATTAGAACTTGATGATGAATCTCAGCTTTATACAGTCATCAATACGCATCAGGGTTTATATAAGTACACCCGACTCCCGTTTGGAATATCTTCAGCCCCAGCATTGTTCCAAAAACAGATGGACATACTTCTAAAAGGAATTCCCATGGTTTTCTGTGCACTAGATGACATCCTAATTACTGGGAAGAATGATCAAGATCATCTGAAGAATTTGGAGTGCGTGCTTCAAAGAATCCAAGAGGCCGGGTTAAAGCTGAGAAAAGATAAATGCTCATTTCTGGCACCATCACTAGAGTATCTAGGTCATAAAATTGCAAAGGACGGTCTCCAACCATTGCCATCTAAGGTTGAAGCTATCCAAGCCGCTCCAAGTCCAACCAACCTGACGGAGTTACGAGCATTCTTGGGTTTACTTACGTATTATTCAAGATTTATTCCTAACATGTCTTCCACTTTAGCACCATTATACAACTTGCTAAAAAAGGAACAGAAGTGGAAATGGGAAATCCCAGAAGAAAGAGCATTCAAGGATATTAAAGAAAAATTAGTCCATTCAACCTTGCTAGTACATTTCGATCCTCGAAAGAGACAAATTCTATCTTGTGATGCTTCCGGAGTAGGCATTGGTGCTGTGCTATCCCAAGTACAAGGGGACAATGATATACGTCCAGTGGCATTTGCATCTCGTACACTCACTCCAGCGGAGAAAAAGTACTCACAACTGGAGCGGGAAGCCTTAGGAATTGTATTTGGAGTAACAAGGTTTCGCAACTACTTGTTAGGAAATAGTTTTACTCTTCGCACAGATCACAAGCCGTTGGTAACCCTGTTTTCAGAGAATAAGGGGATTCCAACTATTGCGGCAAACCGAATTCAAAGATGGGCCATCATTTTATCTGCTTATCAGTACAAGATTGAGTACATCAAGGGTATCTCCAATACAGAAGCTGATGTCTTAAGCAGACTTCCCATGTACACTCCTGAACCAGATTCAAAGGAACCGGATTCAGAACCTGTGGAAATGGTATTATTGATGGACGCTTTAGACAGTTCACCAGTTACATCTGATGATATTCGGAAAAGCTTACCAGGAGATCCTGTTTTAAGACAAGCCTTGAATTATACTCTTCAAGGTTGGAGTGAAGAGACACCAAAGGAAATAGAACTCATGCCTTACTGGAGCCGTAGATGTGAGCTGGGAGCCTGTGAGGGTCTGTTGTTCTGGGGAAATCGTGTCATCATTCCTACAAATTTAAGAGCCAAAATGTTGGATGAATTACATAATAGTCATCAAGGCATTGTTGGTTTAAAAAGTGTCGCCCGAACTTTGTTTTGGTGGCCTGGTTTGGACAAGGATATTGAAGAGACCGTTAGACGGTGTAACTGCTGCCAAAGCCATGCCAGCATGCCACCCCGAGCTACACCAGTAAATTGGCCGCCCACCAACCAACCCTGGGATAGAGTTCATATTGATCATCTGGGGCCATTTGAACAAAACCTGTACCTGATTGTAGTGGACGCTTGTACCAAGTGGATAGAAGCCATTCCTGTTCCTAACACTTCCACAAGAGAAACCATCGAACAACTACGCTGTCTATTTGCCAGGTTTGGCATTCCAAGAACACTAGTATCTGATAATGGTACCGGGTTCACTTCCGAAGAATTCAGACAGTTCCTGACAAGAAATGGTATCCGTCACCTACGGACTGCACCCTTCCACCCAAGTTCCAATGGCTTAGCTGAACGTGCCGTGCAAACCATTAAAACTGGCCTTAAGAAAGTACAACAAGGAAGCATTTCTCAACGCCTAGCTGAGATACTTTTGGGGTATAGAAGGACCCCCATAGCCAGCATCGGAAAGTCTCCTTCCGAAATGATGTTTGGCCGGAACATTCGGAGTCGCTTGGATCTGATTTTACCAAATCCTGGTAAATCGGAGGAACCAGGCTTTAAGGTAGGAGAGTCGGTTTGGTACCGAACCTACAAATCAGAGCCAAAATGGGACCAAGCGAGCATCCAAAACACTACGGGAAACCGTCTAGTGACTTTACAAACAGCCAGAGGACAAGCTAGAAGGCATTGGGACCAAGTGCGGAGATCTCACATTCCTGACAAGAGAGGTGAAGCTACCGAAGACCACGCCGGAGTCTCCGAGCCTGATCTCAACACCGAGTCAGAAGAACTGATTCCTCAACACCAGGAAGTGACATCGGAGCCGCAGTCTTCTACTGAACCAGCCCAGAGTCCCCGGACTAGTACACCACCGGATCCTAAATCCCCTCCAGTGATTCCCCTCCGGAGATCTAGTAGGATTCGAAGACCACCTACGAGATTGAACCTATGAAGAGTTCCGCTCTTCCGAAGAGGAGAGGAAATGATGTATATTTCGTATGACTAGTCAATATTATATTTAATTTTGAATATTAACCGGTCAAATATAATTATTTGATTTATCATCATCTCCTGATATTTTATAGTTTCTGGCTTGCGGTAAACAAATGACCGCGTTTTTCTTTTGGTAAACTTTTTATATAATTAAGTTGTTTATTATTAACTGCTGTATTAAATGTAATACTGAAATAAATAATTTATTAATCCTAAGGAATGTTGTCTAAATGAAGCATAAAGGTGAGTTGGAATAATTTGCTTAAAGAACGACGAGGTAATTTTAAATACACAACATTTACATATCGTTTTTATTGAGTTTTTACTAATTTTGCATGTACATCATTGACTTTTGAAGAATGAGAAAAAGAAATTGAAAATAAACATATGAAAAATTAAAGTAACATTTTAAAGGAATTTATGTACAATTGAAAATTGTTTCTGTAACGTCTCATATTCCCCTTCTTGAAGCATTTATTCTCGGGTAATAAATGGTCGAAGTTGAGATATGTGAACGCGTCTTGCTTGCTTTTGGTCTTTCAGAGAGATATCGTAGGTTACATCAGATATCTTTTTTTGAATGACAAATGGTCCTTCATATTTTGGTGATGTCTTGATGAGACGAGAGTCGTTGAAGGCAATTTTTCTTATGACTAAGTCTCCTTCTTTAAAGACATACTTGGGGTGATGGCTATCGTGTTTAATCTTCCACTTACTTCTAACTTGTTCTGTCCGCAGGCTAGCTTTCTTCCTGGCTTCTTCAATTGTAATTGGAGTTTGGTCGGCAAATTCGGGTACATTACCGATTCCATACATTAAGAAAAGCGGTGAAAAACCAGTCACGTCATGTGGTGTGGAATTATAATTTTTGACAACTTGCGGTAACAATGAGCTCCATTTACATCTAGGTTTCTCTAGAACAGCTATTCTCAGTTTTGTCATTATCGTATCATTTAATTTCTCACAAATGCCATTGCACTGAGGATGATAAGGCGAAGTATATGTGTGTTTAATTCCTTGTAAAGAAAGAAATTTGTTGAACTCTTTTGATAAAAAATTATTGCCATTATCTGTTAAGATAGTATTGATCGAATTAACAGATTTGATTATCTTATCAAGACATTGAGTGACAGCTTGAGCAGTGTTTGTTATTGTGGGATATGCCCATAGATAACGAGTTGCGTGATCAACAAAAACTTGAATGAATTTATGCTTTGTGTTAGCTGCTGCTGTTCCCAGTACAATAGTGTCACAACCGATCATTTGTAATGGTTGGATATTTGACGTTGGAGTGATCATTTCTCCTAAAGTTGGTTCATGTCTGACCTTCACTAGTTGACAAGATTTACAAGATCGAACATAATTCTTGATATCAGTTGTTATTCCTTTCCACCAATAACATTGAGTTATAAGTTTGCATGTTTTGGTTATTGATGGGTGACTCAATGAATCGTGATATTCTTCCAATATTTTTTTGGTAAGCGAGTTTGGGACAACTGCTTTAAAAACTCCTTTTTGTTTGATCATTACCACACCGTCGTGAGTGTGGGAATTTTTCAAGAAACTCAAATCTGAATTTTGTTGGTGTTCTTGAAGTTCTTGAGTTGCAATGTTAACAACTGGGAGTCTTGATAAGGCGTCAACATGAGTTTGTTGCTTTCCAGAACGATGAACGATGTTACATGATTTCGAGGATAAACTAAGAATCCATCTAAAATACTTAGGTTTCGGTTTCTTCATGGTGAAAAGCCATTGGAGCGCCGCATGATCAGTGATGATTTCAAATGGTTGGTTTTCTATGTATACATGAAAGTGATCAGTTGCTTGTATCACGGCTAGGCATTCCATCTCATAAGCAGAATAATTCTCTTGGTGTGGTTGCAGTGTTTTGGAGTAATAAGCAATTACATGTTCCTCATTGTCTGGACCAATTTGTGTTTGGATTGCTCCAATTCCATATTTGGAGGCATCTGTATAAACTTTAGAGGGGTAGTCCGGGTTGTAAATAGCAAGGACAGGTTTTGTAGATAGTGCCATTTTAAGTTTAGCGAACGACTCCTCTACTTCCTCATTCCAGATGAAGGGCTGATTCTTCCGAGTGAGTCGAACCAAGGGGAATGAAATTTTAGAAAAGTCCTTCACAAATTTTCTGTAATAATTCGCCAATCCCATGAACTGACGAACTTTCTTTACAGTATCAGGTCTTGGAAAGTCTTGAATAGATTTTACTTTTCCTGGATCAGGTTTTAATTGATTGTGACTGATGATATGTCCGAGGTATTTTACTTCAGTTCTTCCAAAAATACATTTCGACAATTTTAATTTCATGTTGTACTGTCTTAATTTGTCAAAAACTTTACTAAGAAGCTCTATGTGCTCTTGCCATGTTTTCGTGTACACCAATATGTCATCTTGGAAAGAGCAAGTTCCTTTCCATAATAATTCACCTAGAATATGTTGGATTATCCTTTGAAACGTTGAAGCAGCATTTTTTAAACCAAATGGAATCACTAAAAACTCATAATGACCATCGTTTGTGACAAATGCAGTTTTTTGAATAGATTGCGGGTCCATTTCGATCTGCCAATAACCCCATGCAACATCAAGGGTAGAGAAGAATCTGGATCCATGCAATAGATCAAACATGTCCTGTATGTGAGGTAGGGGTTGCCTGTCATCCAGTGTGATCTCATTAAGACGTCTGTAATCAATGCACATCCTTTTATTTCCATCCTTCTTGGGAACCATGACAACAGGAAATGCCCAAGGAGAATCTGAAATTCTTATTAACTTGTGTTCGAGAAGTTCTTTAACTTGTTCAGCTATCTCTTCATACTCTTTTAGAGGACGACGATAGGGTCTAAGAGAAATTGGTTGTTCACTTTTCGTGATGATCTTATGCTGTATAGCTACTTTTCCCAACTCAATGGCATGCTGAGAAAATACATTCCTATTGTGTTCAAGTAATTTTTTAAATTCATGTTCTCTTATCTCTTCTAGATGATTTACAAGAATTGGATTTTGTAATCCATCAAATTTGGTGTAAATTGTTTTGTCTTTGACATCTATTAAAAGATTAAAAAGAGATGCAAAATCTAATCCGATCAAGAGTGGATATTTAAAGTTCTTCATTACATGGAGAGTTACAGGTTTAATTAGTTTATCTATTCTTACCTTGGTCTGAAGGCTTCCACATGTCCTGGTAACACCATCCGCTTGGCTGATGTGAATGTCTGAATTTGGTTGAAGTTGACGACGGGTTCGCTTGAACAATCGCCAATTGATTATTGATACTGTTGCTCCAGTATCCACAAATGCTTGCGCAGGAATTCCATTTACTTCAACACTTATGTTGATAAGCTTGAAAGCTCCTTGTGTAGGGGTATTTGTCAAAGTACTTACATTCAACAATTCCGGGGCTCCGCATACTTGTTTCACTGAAGTGTTTTGATTAGGCCTATCCTTTTTATAATTAGGATCATAATCCTCACAATCTGTGACCCAATGTTTAATTTTTATTCCCTTTTTCGAACATATTGGACACCAGAATGGGCAAACATTTTTTCTATTATCATTATTTTTTGTAGCGAGATGTATTTTGTTTTTAGGCTTAAACTGAATTGAAGCCCTATTTTGTTCAATTGAAGCTGCGATATGAAACCATTTTGTGGCGTCAGTTGGCTGTGCAGCCACAATTAAATCTTTCCAATCATTTGGAAGTCCGTCTGTTAATAAATGAATTTTTTCCTCCTTCGTTAGATGGGTTTGATTTAACAGGCGAATTTTATCTTGAAAATAATTTTCTATTGATTCTTCTCGTTTTAATCTTCGATGTGATGCTGAGACAATTGGATTTGCGTTGTATGAACCAAATCTTTGAATCAACTTTTCCTTTACAACTTCCCATCTCTTTTTATTGCAGGATTTGAAATAATCTCGTCTGCATACCATTCAAGTGCTGAATCTGTCAAGTAGTACATAAGATTTTTGATTTTTTCATCTTCCTTTAAAGAATTATTTTCAAAATCATATAATTTGATCCATGACTCAGGCCTAATTGCCGACTTCGAGCCGTTGAATTTTTGCAACCGGTTGTTTGGATTTTCCGCCATTTTTTTCCGTATCCTTTTCGACTGCGCCAAATGCCACGTTTTTATTTTAAAACGCTAATTTTCTGTTTTGTAAAACTTTAATTTTAAAGTTCATTATTTTAAAAGTGAAATGTTTGTTAATGGAATAGACATTTTACCTCAACTCATTTTATTGCCGCTTTCTTTTAAAGCCATTTGTTTATGTCTATTTTTACATATCGTTTTTATTGAGTTTATACTAATTTTGCATGTACATCATTGACTTTTGATGAATGAGAAAAAGAAATTGAAAATAAACATATGAAAAATTAAAGTAACATTTTAAAGGAATTTATGTACAATTGAAAATTGTTTCTGTAACGTCTCAAGTTTACAGAATGTCCTATTTACAGAATGTCCTATTTATAAACATAAAAAGAACCTTGTATTCAATGTTTTCCCGATTTCTGTAGTTCTGGAAGACATTCAATAAGCAAGTGACCCCGCCTTCTCTCTCCACACCCTGGATCGTCTATAGCTCCTATTTGAAACAGAAAATCTCCGAAGTTTACATGGTCCAGAGCATCTTCTTTTAACTTGCCCTCTGACTAATCAAATTGTATGTAGATACTTTGAAACATTACCAAATTCTCTTTGTGTATATACTATATCTAATGAGAACTTTGTTAAGTTTAGAACTATTTGTACAATAATTTACAAAACACTACTAATCCATCGTGTAAATAATTAATCATATATATGTAAATAATACTAGCACAGCACAATAGTCCTTTGGACTTCTTGCTTTTGTAACAATAAATAAATAAATAAATGGTTAGTAACGAATTGCACGTTGTAAAAGTCAGGGCAGAAATATTTTGGGATGCCTGAAGGGAAAAAGAGACGAAAGTGAGAGCTCTAGTATTAGAACAAATAACTCTCAATCTTGTTCTTAAAAATCATCCATTAATGATGAATAATGTTGGGTTGATGATGAGTGGAATAAGCCGTCGTTTTTTCAATATTCACGACTCGTCATCGAATCATGCATTGGACACTTTTTTTATGGAGAAAAAATTGCTTCAATGCCACCCGATTCTTTCAAAGTTCCAACCAAACCGCTGAGTTCAAATAACCAAATGTGTCTATAGCATACTTGAAAGTAACAAATAAAAACATTATAAGACTCGAATGTTTCTTTTAACAAATAAATCAAACTTCTACTGTCCTTACTGCGATTTTTTCATTGCAGTAAGGATAGTAGAAGTTTGATTTATTTGTGACATTCGCGTCTTAATGTTTTTATTTGTTATATATAGATGGCGCGATATTGCTTTGTATTAATATAAACCTAACTTGTCCTCATTGTTTGCGGAAGAGCATTGCTCGATGCAAATTTTTAAATATAATTCTACTGTCCTAAAAGCTCATGTCCAAAGTTTGCTTAAATACCATTTCAAAGATTCCACCGTTCAGTGTAGCATATAAAAGCAGAATGATCCAATACAGTATTAGAGCTCTAAAGAAGCAGTCTGGTGGATTAAATTGGCAAAACCGCTGGGAAGGTTAACCACTAATAAGCCAAGCCCTCCCAATATTTTTCATTGCAGTAAGGACAGTAGAAGTTTGATTTATTTGTGAAAAGAAGCATTCGCGACTTAATGTCTTCATTATTTATATATAGATGGTGCGTTATTGATTTGTAATACTTGTAAGTACAAAGGTCGAACTGCTTTTCCCATATGTTGACAAGTTGTGCAGTTAGAGTAAAAGTAGTTACTGGCAACTAGCTATCATGAATATATAATCGCCTATACCATCTGTGTACTACCGATAATATTAGTAAAAAATAGCAAATCTATTATTAGATGTAATACATCTGTTACTACAGTCT
This sequence comes from Cordylochernes scorpioides, assembly GCA_030710605.1. Classification (NCBI taxonomy): domain Eukaryota; kingdom Metazoa; phylum Arthropoda; class Arachnida; order Pseudoscorpiones; family Chernetidae; genus Cordylochernes; species Cordylochernes scorpioides. Next base: position 147,622,630 of record CP092864.1, read on the forward strand.
TGACGCCAATTTTGTACAACAATTATCTCAGGAAGAGCTTATATTCTCAATAAGACAATTTGATAATTAAAATAATTTTCGTAGTTAGGATCAGACATGACGTGGCCACGCAATAATATTAGAAACGAAGGCGTTTCTAAAATAATTTTATTCACATATTGTCAAAACATGCAAAATTGCACAGTCTGTACTATTTAAAAAAAGATAATTATATATATGCATGGTACTATGTACAATGAATATGGCGCCTCTGCCAGCGCAGCAGAGTTTGGTGGAGAATCGTTAGCGTGACAAAAAGTTACTCTTGTGGGTTGTCACATAAAAAAACAATATACTGGGGTCTAAAGGAAGTGTAACTAAATACGCAGAAAAGCGTACACTCAAGAGTACAACACCAACAACAAAAAGTAATTAAATCAAAACTAGCGATTTGTGCAATAAAAACAAAACAGTACTTATCTTTATTGTAGCGTTGGTAGGGAACGGACTCGGGTCACACCGGGATGCGAAGAGATCCCCAGGCACGGAAAAATCATGTAGAAAAACATTTTAAGTGTCTCCACACCAATTCTCCTCGCTCTGGACCCCCTCTCGCATTCCCTTAGTCCCCTCTTATATACAGACATGGCCACATTTGTACAATGAGAGAGATTGGTTCACTAAACAAACGAAGACAACATTCTTCCCGCTAAAAACTGATCAGAAAAAAAAAACTTAAAATGTTTGTCAATATAATTTGACAAGCAGGTCTCCAGCGATACCACGTATTTCGCGATCAACGAAGAATACGTAGATCGCATGCTTCACCGCTGAGGAGATGGTGATGGCGTGGTCCTCGAGACCAACTGAAAAGACCCAGGACTGCAGGTCCGGCCGTTGATGGAGAACACCTCTCGGATAATCTATATATATAAAAATGAATGTCTGTCTGTCTGTCTGTCTGTCTGTGTGTGTGTGTGTCCTCTATGGATTCAAAAACCATACATCCAATCGCCGTGAAATTTTGGGATATTATGAGGTGTATCCCCGGAAAGGTTTACGAAAAAAAATTTCTTGAATATCTTGAATATCCTTAGTTATTTGCAGATTTGTATATTTAACTCGCAAGCAGCCCTACCATTGAGACGGAGATAGGCTTAGTTTGCTGCTCCTGATGACCTTGGGTCATCGTGTGAGTCACAGCATGATGCTACAAAAACACTCTCTCTGGGGATTTTACAGCGTCGACAACCTGTAAGATTGCCTCTCTCATATATTATACTTTAAACATCTGCTTAATTAAAGCATTTTTCATTTGAAAGAGACTGCTCTCTTAACCCCCTTTAGACAACATTAAATGATATCCCGTGTCGATGATTTTGTAATGTATAGAATTAGGAAAGACAAAATTCAGGATGACACGGCTCACAGGGAACGGTAAAAAATGTTCACTTTATCGAGGAAATACAAAATTCGGGATGACACGGCACACAGGGACCGGGAAAAAATGATCACCTTATCGAGAGATTCACGACCATGATTTTATTCAACTTATCGAGTATTTTTCAAGGGACCGGGAAAATATGTTCACTAGATAAAACGATTATTTTGTAATATAGAAAATTAGGAAATACAAAATTCAGGATGACACGGCACAAGGGACCGGGAAAGAATGATCACTTTATCGAGAGATTCAAATTTACGAGTTTCAAATCATCAAAATATATCTTTCTTTTTTTATATGTTTATAGAGAATTGTTTTAACAAATGTTCGTTATACAAACCTTTACTCGGGTAAAACCCGGGCGAAGCCGGGCACATCCGCTAGTCTATATTGTTACATCATGATTAATGGCGTATTTATTATATTATTTTTAATATATTTGAAATTTAAATTATATATTTATTTATTTTTATATTCTATGATATTTATTTAAAACAGATTATTTTTAGATTATCATCATTTGTATTTAGGTACACTGTGACTTCACTGCTCTCTTTGATGTGAGAAAATAAATAAATTATTCTGGTGGCTACTTAAAGAAGACTTATCTCGTTATTCCCTTTTATAAATTTGTAGGATGGTTGAAACACGCTCTGGTAAGATGCAAGACCCAGCACAGGAGAGAATCAAGGCTGAAGAGTTTGCCAAGCCGCAACCTGGTGCAACAATTGGTAGAGATGCTAGTTCCGACCCAGTTGTTCTGAATCCCAACATCGACATCCCCAAGTATGATGGAACGGAAGACCCTCGCCCATGGATTGAATCTCTTGAAGAAATTGGCTTCTTGTACCATTGGGCAGACTACATTATCTCTCGTTATGCCGCCATGAACATGACGGGAAGCGCTAAAACCTGGTTGAATTTACACAAAGCTAGTTTCACGAGCTGGGAAAATATTAAAATCCGCCTCATTCAGGATTTTTCTTTGGACGCGAATAAAGAAGAACTTAGAATGAAGCTCAACAGAATGCAACACTGGAATGAACCAGCAATCAGGTTCGCGGAAGACATTCTAGTGTTGTGCAACAAGGTTGACCCCGCAATGGAAGAAGAAACAAAAATTGAACATGTTATTGGAGGACTGAAAAAAGAGTACTCATTCGCGCTCTACCTGAACCCTCCTAAAACGACCGATGACCTTCTTGTCGTGTACAAGAAAATGGATTCTTTTGAAAATAAGTATCGGGAACGTGTGGAGAAATCCAGAAACCTATATAACGGTCCACGCTATTCTAGACCCCAACAACAATCGAGGTACGTGCCGCCGACTGCCGCACGAAACTACCAGACCACTTCCAGGCCCCAAGCCCCTGTTTCCAATAATTACAAGAACGACTCCCCTCCTACCCCCAGACAGTATCGAAACAACTTTCCCCAGCCCTCTACCCCTAGACGTCCTTATAATCCTAACTTTGTGCCGAAACCAAACCTCCAGAGAAACACCTACAATAAAAGTCAAGAAGTGAGCAAAAATAGGACGGAAGATGGAAGACCAATCTGCTTCAAGTGTAACAAGCCAGGGCACGTGGCTCGTTATTGTAGGGTCAAGTTTATAAGAATCCTAGAAGAGGATCCAGCAGATACCCAAGAGAAGGTCGAAGAAAAATGCCAAATGAATGAAATATCAGAGAAATCAGGACCTCGGCTTTATGCTGATGTATGTCATAGCACACAGACAAATATTCCTACCCGGAATAGATATTCCGTGTTGGAAGATTTAAACTAAGCGTCGCGCCTGAATCTGTCAATCAAAGCAAGTCGACCATAAACGGAATCAAGAAGTTGGACCCTAAATACAAATTAAAAATTAATGTGGACAAGATAGGGACTCTTGAAGCTTTGGTTGATACAGGTGCTGACCTCTCAGTGGTCGACCTCAGAACGGCCCTCGATACAGGCCATGGTATAAGTAAACTCGCAAAAATTTGTGCAGGACCCGATGGAAAAAAATTGGACATGGTAGGAAGTATATTTTTAAATATAAAAATTGACGACGAAACATTATCACACAACTTTGTGATATTGAAAACGCATTTACGGACATTAATTCTTGGGAGAGATTTCCTTAAGAAAATGAACGCAAAAATAGATTGTAAGCAAGAAACTATAAAATATGATTTGACGAATAATCATGACGAAATCAATTTTGAAATGTTGAAAATAAAGAGTGCCAAGGATTCCATTGTACCGGAATGTTCCATGAAATTGATCAAGGCATTGGTAGAAACAGAGGATGGAGAATATATTATCGAGGAGAGCAACAAAATGTTTCAAACAAATGGACTTCGTCTAGCAAGAAGCTTGATCAATGTTATAAATAGGGAAACACACATCTGGATAACTAATCCGTATCCTCGACCGTTAAAAATAATGAAAAACCAAACATTGGCTTTTGGAAGTAGTCCAGCGAAAATAAATGTGAGTCGAGAAAGAGAGGTAGAAAAGAACAAAGAACCTAGATTCCAAATAAACGAAAATCTTTCACCAAAGGAACAGAAGGAGTTAAAACAAGTTTTAGAAAGGTATGAAGATCTTTTTTCATCGAGATTAGGGAGAACCAATTTGGCAAAACATCGGATAGACACAGAAGACGCGAAACCAATTAAACACAAGCCTTACCGGGTAAGTGCTAAAGAACGAGATATTATAAAAGAGCAAATTGACGAGATGCTTACAGAAGGCATAATTAGGCCATCTTCTAGCCCCTGGTCTTTTCCAGTAATATTGGTCAAGAAGCGAGATGGTAAATACAGATTTTGTGTGGACTACAGAAAACTGAATAATGTGACAGTAAAAGATGTCTATCCGATCCCTAGAATAGACGAAGTTATGGATACTCTCCAAGGATCTACACACTTCTCAGCAATAGACCTCAGATCTGGATATTGGCAAGTTGAAGTCGAAGAAAGAGACAAAGAGAAAACAGCTTTCACTACAGCGCATGGATTATATGAATTCAACGTGATGCCTTTTGGACTTTGTAACGCGCCTGCTACCTTTGAGAGAAATATGGAGAATATGCTTGGAAATCTGAGATGGCAAATTTGTTTGTGTTATCTGGATGACGTTATCATATATAGCCCGGATTTTCCAACGCACCTCAAAAGACTTGAAGCTGTTTTTAGATGTTTTCGTGAATCTAATTTAAGGTTAAACGACAAAAAATGCCGATTTGCTTTTGAGGAATTGGAGATTCTCGGCTATATAACGAGCAAACATGGTATAAAACCCGCGGAACATAACATCAAAGCTGTCAGAAATTTTCCTCGGCCCAAAAAGGTCAAAGAAGTACAATCCTTTTTGGGAATGTGTTCATATTATAGAAAATTTATCAAAGACTTTTCAAAAATTGCTGACCCTTTGACCAACCTTATAAAAAAAAGTGTATCATTTACCTGGACAGAAAGACAAGAGGAAGCGTTTCAAACCCTAAAAACAGCACTATTAAGTCCACCAATTTTAGGTCACTACAATCCAAATGCACCTACTTATGTTCATACTGATGCGTCCAACATCGGCATAGGTGCAACACTTGTCCAAGACATCGGTGGTGAAGAGAAGGTGATCTCATATTTGAGTCGTACCCTAAGTAAAGCGGAGCAAAATTATTCAACCACTGAAAAAGAATGTCTGGCCGTTGTCTGGTCAATGTCAAAATTACGACCCTACCTTTATGGAAGACACTTTAAAATAGTAACAGACCATCACGCCTTATGCTGGCTCAAAAACTTGAAGGATCCAACAGGTCGATTGGCAAGATGGGCATTGAAAATTCAAGAATATGACTTCGATATAATACATAAATCGGGAAAGAAGCATCTGGACGCCGATGGCTTATCTAGGGGGCCCTTACCAGAAACTGATTGGGATGAGGATTTTGAAAGGCTATTTTTAAATCAAATAACAGACGAAGAGGATAAATTTATCGAAAGTGTTAAGAAAAACCTTAATGGAAGCAGGCGATCAATTGCGCAAAACTTTAAAGAAGAAGATGGATGCCTCTTTAAGAAAAACCCGAACCCTGAAGGCAGGGCGTGGTTGCTTGTGGTTCCAGAGAATAAAAAGAGAGAAATTATGAAAGAATATCACAATCATATGTCGAATGGCCATCTGGGCGTCGCCAGAACCATGTACCGAATAAAGAGTAAATACTTTTGGCCATCCATGCTAAAGGATGTCTCAGAATTCGTTAAGACGTGTCACCTTTGCCAAAGTAGGAAAGGCTCAAACCAATTACCTTCTGGACTACTACAGCCCATCCCCCCAGCCAACTTTCCTTTCGAAAGAATTGGAATTGACTTTGTTGGTCCACTACCATCTACGAAAAACAGGAAAAAATGGATAATCGTGCTGACGGACTACTACACTAGATATGCAGAAACAAGAGCAGTCTCGGAAGCAACAGTGAAAGAAGTTTCTAAATTTCTAGTAGAGGATATTTTTCTTCGGCACGGAGCCCCACAATATCTTATTAGTGACAGAGGCTCTCAATTTACCAGTAATTTAATGAAAGAGGTGATGAAAACGTGCAAGATTAAACATTGCTTCACAACGAGCTATCATCCCCAGACTAATGGATTGACAGAGCGGTTAAATAGAACATTGATCAATATGCTCAGTATGTATGTGAACACTGATCAGAAAAATTGGGACGAAATACTCCCATTCATCACTCACGCTTACAATACTACAATTCAGGAAACCACAGGATATTCTCCCTTTTTCCTGATGTTTGGAAGAGAACCCACGTCTCTTTTGGACGACAGGAATATCTCGGTGGACATTGACAAAGATGATTATGATGAATACATAAAACATCACTTAGACAAAATAAACAGAACAGGAAAATTAGTTATTAACAACACAATAAAGACTCAAGAAAGAATGAAAAAGAACTATGACAAGAAACACATGGAAAGAAGCTACGAACCAGGAGAATTAGTAGCAGTTTGGACACCAATTAGGAAAATAGGAAAGTGTGAGAAACTACTGAGAAAATATTTTGGCCCATATAGAATATTAAAGAAGCTGTCTAACGTAAATTACTTAATTGAGCCAAAAGATAATCCTGGCCAAGACCCATTGATTGTCCATGTCTCAAGACTCAAACCCTATTTTGAGAGAATTGATGAGGTAACTCACGAGGACGTGACGACCTCTGGAGAGGGGGAAGTGTTACATCATGATTAATGGCGTATTTATTATATTATTTTTAATATATTTGAAATTTAAATTATATATTTATTTATTTTTATATTCTATGATATTTATTTAAAACAGATTATTTTTAGATTATCATCATTTGTATTTAGGTACACTGTGACTTCACTGCTCTCTTTGATGTGAGAAAATAAATAAATTATTCTGGTGGCTACTTAAAGAAGACTTATCTCGTTATTCCCTTTTATAAATTTGTAGGATGGTTGAAACACGCTCTGGTAAGATGCAAGACCCAGCACAGGAGAGAATCAAGGCTGAAGAGTTTGCCAAGCCGCAACCTGGTGCAACAATATATATAAAATTGAATGTCTGTGTGTCTGTGTGTGTGTGTGTGTGTTTGTGTGTCCTCTATGGATTCGAAAACCATACATCCAATCGCCGTGAAATATTGGAATATTATTAGGTGTATCTCCGGAAAGGTTTACGAAAAATAATTTCTTGAATATCTTTAATATCCTTAGAGTTATTTGCAGATTTGTAGCTTTAACTCGCAAGCAGCTCCACCATTGAGACCGAGATAGGCTTAGGTTTTGGTCCACGCCTGATGACCTTGGGTCTTTCAGGGCTAATCTATATATATAAAAATGAATGTCTGTCTGTCTGTCTGTCTGTCTGTGTGTGTGTGTGTGTCCTCTATGGATTCAAAAACCATACATCCAATCGGCGTGAAATTTTGGGATATTATGAGGTGTATCCCCGGAAAGGTTTACGAAAAAAAAATTCTTGAATATCTTGAATATCCTTAGAGTTATTTGCAGATTTGTATATTTAACTCGCAAGCAGCGATACCATTGAGACGGAGATAGGCTTAGTTTGCTGCTCCTGATGACCTTGGGTCATTGTGTGAGTCACAGCATGATGCTACAAAAACACTCTCTCTGGGGATTTTACAGCGTCGACAACCTGTAAGATTGCCTCTCTCATATATTATACTTTAAACATCTGCTTAATTAAAGCATTTTTCATTTGAAAGAGACTGCTCTCTTAACCCCCTTTAGACAACATTAAATGATATCCCGTGTCGATGATTTTGTAATGTATAGAATTAGGAAAGACAAAATTCAGGATGACACGGCTCACAGGGAACGGTAAAAAATGTTCACTTTATCGAGGAAATACAAAATTCGGGATGACACGGCACACAGGGACCGGGAAAAAATGATCACCTTATCGAGAGATTCACGACCATGATTTTATTCAACTTATCGAGTATTTTTCAAGGGACCGGGAAAATATGTGTTCACTTTATAAAACGATTATTTTGTAATATAGAAAATTAGGAAATACAAAATTCAGGATGACACGGCACAAGGGACCGGGAAAAAATGATCACTTTATCGAGAGATTCAAATTTACGAGTTTCAAATCATCAAAATATATCTTTCTTTTTTTATATGTTTATAGAGAATTGTTTTAACAAATGTTCGTTATACAAACCTTTACTCGGGTAAAACCCGGGCGAAGCCGGGCACATCCGCTAGTATATTAAGTAAAACTAATTCAAATATTATTGAAGGTATATATATAATAGGTAAATTATTAAATTATTTAAATAAAACTAATTCAAATATTAGTGCTTTAGTGCTATCTCCTTGAGGTTACCGATTTAAAAGCTTATTTTATAATTTTAGATTTATAAGAAACATATTTTATTTTACGTATTGTACTTTATGAAACATATTTTATTTTAAGTATTGTACTTTATTTTAAAAAGTTTACATAATTGTGCAAGACGATATATATGATATATAATAATCAAAAGAAATACTGAGTATCGTTCAAATATAAAATTCGAATAAATATAAATGCGCTACTAAAAATTAAATTTTAGGATGCAATTATTAAAGGTATATATATAATAGGTAAATTATTAAATTATTTGGATTACAAATATTTAAATTAAAATTTGGGATATTGTTAGGTGTATCCCCGGAAAGGTTTTCGGAAACTAATTTCTTGAATATCTTAAATATCCTTAGAGTTATTTACAGATTTGTAGATTTAATTCGCAGACAGCGCCACCGTTGCGCCACCCCTGATGACCTTGGGTGTGTCACCGTGTGAGCCACAGCATGCTACAACAACAAACACTCTCTCTGGGGATTTTGCGGCGTCAACAACCTGTAAGTTTGACTCTCTCATATATTATACTTTAAACGTCTGCTTAATTAAAACATTTTTTCATTTGCAAGAGACTGCACTCTTAGCCCCCTTCTGACAACACCTCGTTCAACGACAGTTTTGTTCGTTGACAGGTGGTTTCAAGAAATTTCGTTTGTTTACAACAACGCTACAACGAATTCACACGAAGATATTAATAGACACATTTGAATTCAGTCTATTATTATAGCTGTTATTTATCATAGATAGTTAATATGATACATACGTGCAATAAATGCAAATATTATTGATTTCTAGCTGAAGGAAATAATTGGCATAACGTTTTATTTAACCCCACAATTATGCCACCAAAGCGGAATGCCATTGGTCGATCTACACATCAAGCAAAAAGGAGGAGAGAATACCGAGCTTCAGAAACAAGTGAGCAGAGACAAGCTAGGCAAGAAGGAAATCGGGTTCACACTGCCCATGCTCGATCATTGGAAACGAGTGAACAGAGTCAAGCAAGGCGAGGAAGAGAACGAATTCGTACTGCTCTTGCTCGATCATTGGAAACGAGTGGAGAGAGTCAAGCAAGGCAAGAAAGAAATCGAGTTCACACTGCCCATGCTCGATCATTGGAAACGAGTGGAGAGAGTCAAGCAAGGCAAGAAAGAAATCGAGTTCACACTGCCCATGCTCGATCATTGGAAACGAGTGGAGAGAGTCACGCAAGGCAAGAAAGAAATCGAGTTCACACTGCCCATGCTCGATCATTGGAAACGAGTGGAGAGAGTCAAGCAAGGCAGGGAAGAAATCGAGTTCGCTCTGCTCTTGCTCGATCATTGGAAACGAGTGAACAGAGTCAAGCAAGGCAAGGAAGAGATCGAATTCGTACTGCTCTTGCTCGATCATTGGAAACGAGTGGAGAGAGTCAAGCAAGGCAGGGAAGAAATCGAGTTCTCACTGCTCTTGCTCGATCATTGGAAACGAGTGAACAGAGTCAAGCAAGGCAAGGAAGAGATCGAATTCGCAGGACACAGACAAGGCGAACGATGCATACTGATTTGAATTTATGTGGCTTCATTTACAATCCCTATTACAATTACAGTCTTCATCCAAGTGTAATTATAGGAAAAATGGATAAAAAGTGTACGTATTGTGGTGCTCAAAAATTTAAAAATGAAACACCAGGTATGTGCTGTGCAGGTGGAAAAGTAAAGTTACCAGACTTGCGTTCACCACCTGAACCCTTATTAAGTTTAGTATCAGGTGAAACAAGTCAATCAAAACATTTTTTGAAAAGTATACGCAAGTACAATTCATGCTTCCAAATGACATCGTTCGGAGCAACGAATATCGTTGGCGCAAATTATATGCCAACGTTTAAAGTGCAAGGTCAAATTTATCACCATGCTGGGTCACTACTACCCTTGCCAAATGCTGAGCACAAATATCTTCAGATATATTTCATGGGAAATACTGACGAACAAATCAACAGACGGTGTCAACTGCATGTGAGTACTAGACGAGAGATTGTCGCTGAATTACAAAATTTGTTTGAACAGCATAATGAATTAATTAAATTATTTAAAACCGCCTTCGAACAAATGCCATCTGACGATTACAAAATAATAATAAAGGCAGATAAAACACCTATTGGTCAACATCGGAGACAATTCAACGCACCAACGATCGATGAAGTGGCAATTGTCATAGTTGGTGAAGAATTTAATTCTCGCGATATCATTCTTCATCGTAGAAATGGTGGCGTCCAGAAAGTATCAGAAACGCATCGTTCATATGATGCATTACAATATCCCATTCTATTTTGGCAAGGGGAGGATGGATATCATTTTAATATTAATATGAGAAATCCTACAACTAATGTTGGCATTACCAAAAAGGTCAGTGCTATGAATTATTATGCATATCGAATGATGATTCGTGAGAATGCTGATAATCATATTTTGAAATGTAGACAATTATTTCATCAATACATTGTTGACATGTATGCAAAAATAGAAAGTGAAAGGCTCCTCTACATACGACTAAATCAAGTCAAATTGCGTTCTGAAGAGTACATCCATTTACGTGATGCAGTTGTAAATGATGGCAATCTCATGGAATTGGGAAAGATGGTCATTTTACCATCCACATTTACAGGCAGTCCACGACACATGCATGAATTTGCACAAGATGCAATGACGTATGTTCGTGCATATGGTCGTCCAGATTTTTTCATCACATTTACTTGCAACCCAGCATGGGATGAAATAAAGGAGCTTTTATTAACAGGACAATCACCGTCAGATCGTCATGATATTTCCGCACGTGTATTTAAACAAAAATTAAAATCTTGACTAGATTTTATTGTCAAACACCATGTATTTGGAGAGACGCGCTGTTGGATGTATTCCATTGAATGGCAAAAAAGAGGTTTACCACATGCGCATATTTTAATATGGATGATGGAAAAGATAACACCAAGCAGAATTGATGAAATTATCTCTGCAGAAATACCAGACATTGAAATTGATAAAGACTTGCACGATATTGTCTCAAAAAATATGATTCATGGACCATGTGGCTCACTAAATAATAATTCCCCATGCATGTCAGATGGAAAGTGCACAAAGCGATATCCTAGAGACTTACTTGCTGAAACTATTACAGGCAATGATGGATATCCACTCTATCGACGACGATCTATCGAAGATGGTGGAAAGTCCTTTAAACTAAAAGTACTCAACAATACTATTGATGTTGATAATCGTTGGGTAGTACCATATTCTCCATTACTACTAAAAACGTATAACGCACACATAAATGTTGAGTTCTGCAACTCAGTGAAAGCTATAAAATATATTTGCAAATATGTGAACAAAGGAAGCGATATGGCAGTGTTTGGAGTGGAAAATACAACTGCATCTAACGATGAAGTCACCCAATATCAACTGGGACGTTACATAAGTAGCAATGAGGCTGTATGGCGTATTTTTTCATTTTCCATTCATGAGCGATATCCAACGGTTGTTCATTTAGCGGTACATCTTGAAAATGGACAGCGTGTGTATTTTACATCAGAAAATGTACGTGCAAGAGCAATGTCACCACCGCCAACAACATTAACTGAATTTTTCACATTATGTAGAAATGATACCTTTGCAAGGACACTACTGTACTCTGAAGTACCAACCTATTTTACGTGGAATACATCAACAAGAAAATTCAAGCGTCGTAAACAAGGTAGAACAGTACAAGGACACCTCAATTTATATTCCACAGATGCATTGGGTCGTCTGTACACTGTACATCCAAATAACGCAGAATGCTTTTACCTAAGATTATTATTAATCAATGTTCGTGGACCAACATCTTTCCAAGAATTAAAAACAGTCAATGGCCATGTGTGTGCTACATTTCGTGAGGCTTGCCAGAAATTAGAACTCTTAGAAAACGATGCTCATTGGGATATTTCACTCGCTGATGCTTCTAATACAGCTCACCCACAGCAGATACGTACACTATTTTCCATCATACTAACAACATGTTTTCCGGCTAATCCAAAGGATCTTTGGGAAAAATATAAAGACTATATGAGTGAAGACATTTTACATCGCATGCGTAGAATAAATGCTAATCCCAACATTCAATTTACATCAAATATATACAATGAAGCATTGATTTTAATTGAGGATGGGTGTTTGGCAATAGCCAACAAATCACTGACAGAATTGGGAATGATTGCTCCAAATAGATCTGGTATTGACATTTTAGATCGTGATATACAACGAGAAACGCACTTCGATGTTAATGAATTACAAGCATTTGTTCGAATTAATCTGCCGAAATTGGTATTAGAGCAACGAACAGCATATGACACAATTATAAATGCAATATCTAACAAGAGTTGTGGTTTATATTTCTTAGATGCACCTGGAGGCACTGGAAAAACCTTTCTTATTTCAATTATTCTGGCAACTATAAGATCACAAAATAATATTGCACTTGCTCTTGCATCATCTGGTATTGCAGCAACTCTTTTGGACGGTGGTCGAACAGCACATTCAGCGTTGAAATTGCCATTAAATATGCAGGTAATTGAAACTCCAACATGTAATATTAGCAAATATTCTGGGATGGGAAAAGTACTAAGTACATGTCAGCTTATAATATGGGATGAATGCACCATGGCACACAAGAAATCTTTGGAAGCACTCAATCGTACATTAAAAGATTTGAGAGGAAATGAGCAGCTCTTTGGTGGAGCACTCATTTTGCTAGCTGGTGATTTTCGACAAACTCTACCAGTTATACCACGTTCAACACCTGCAGATGAATTGAATGCATGTCTAAAATCATCAGTGTTATGGCGGTATGTGAAGAAAATATCTTTAAAGACCAATATGCGTGTTCAATTACAACAAGATGAATCTTCTGAACGATTTGCAAAACAATTGTTAGATATTGGGAATGGTAAAATGGAAATGGACGAATCCACACACTGTATTACATTACCAGAAAACTTTTGACACTTTGTAAAATCCACTGATGAATTGATTGCCAAAGTTTTTCCAAATTTATCGCAGAATTATAAAAATATTAATTGGGTTAGTGAGCGTGCTATATTGTCAGCCAAAAACATTGATGTTAATTTAATTAACTGCACAATTCAAAGTAAAATACCTGAAGAAGAAACAACATATAAATCCATAGATACTGTTGTCAATCCCGATGAATCAGTTAATTATCCAATAGAATTTTTAAATTCATTGGATCTACCAGGAATGCCACCGTATATTTTATCTTTGAAAATTGGTTCCCCAATCATCCTTCTACGAAATATAAATCCACCGCGACTATGCAATGGGACTAGGCTATCAGTTAAAAAATTAATGAATAACATAATTGAGGCAACCATTTTAAATGGAAAATATCAAGGGGAACATGTGCTACTACCACGCATTCCCATGATACCAACGGATACTCCATTTGAATTCAAACGTTTACAATTTCCTGTACGACTAGCCTTTGCAATGACCATTAACAAAGCACAGGGACAATCATTGCAAGTATGTGGCTTAAATTTGATAAATCCATGCTTCTCACATGGACAGCTGTACGTTGGGTGTTCACGAGTTGGAAAACCATCAAATTTATTTGTTCTTGCACCAAATAGGAAAACAAAAAATGTTGTATATTTACAAGCACTAAGATAAAGTTCACCATCAATCATCAAGGAACTATTGGACATATTTTATGGTTGTAAACAATATATAGGTGTATGCGTGTATTTGTGTGTATATATGTATATATTTTTTAATTTAATGCTGTAACTGTAAATAAATTTCAAAGAATATCTCTATATGTAAATAATATTTTTGAATCTTTCTAAGTAACTTTCTGTGTATCTTTCCATGTTGAATATTTTCTTTGTTATATTTGTATGTACATTTAGCGCAAGTGTCACTAGGGGGACATAGCGTTTTGAATTGAAATAAATAAATAAATCAATCATCGAATTTCATTCATTTCATGATGATATTTAATAATTACAAAATTGTTTTTCAATTGAAATTCGTTTGCAATATTGTTTAATATCACAAATGAAGAAGCATGTTTATTCTACCATTAACTATGTATATCTAGGTTTGGTACATATGTTATATTCAAATGACTTATATGTAGGGATAATTTCATTACTAATTTTCATTTTGATGTATTGTATACATTTTATCATTAATAAATTATGTTTGAGGCATCAAAACTGCCTTTTTGTACAAACACAGCAACGTGTGAACGGGTACAGCTTATCTTTATAAAAAAGTTTAAGTAGAGAGTGGTTGTATGCTCGAAAAATAATTTTTATCAAATACTGGTTAGGTAAACTTTCACTAGGGTAAGACCCGGGCGAAGCCGGGTACATCCGCTAGTCTTCTCAATAAAAGGCGCTGAGCTTCTTTCTTTTTTCCTCATTATTTATTTGTTCGTCAAAATATTATTCACGGTAGATACCATTGGACTTTTGTTCATTTCTTAAAGTATAAAAGTAAATACTGAAAAATATGTCTCTGAATCAAACCTCACCCCTATAGATAATTCTGAAACGAAACATGATGATAAAAATAAAATTGCTTTGTGGGCACCTTTGTATATATATTTATTGCTAATACAGTAGAACCTCCCTTTAGTGGACACCCCGCTAGCGGACATCTCTCTACAAAGAACAGTTTTAATTTGCAAAATTACCATTTTTACAATTTAGAAACTCTCCAGTAAGAGGACACCTCTCCTTAAAGGACACTTTGGCTCTGCAATTAGATGTCCTTTCAGATATAGGATAAATTGCGATTTACTTTATAAAATATCAGAAACCTTTCGCAATGAGTTTCTATATAATAAAGAAATAATAAACATATTATATGGGTGTAAACAATATATAGGTGTATGCGTGTATATGTGTGTATATATGTATATATTTAAAATTTAATGATGTAACTGTAAATAAAATTCAAAGAATATTTCTATATGTAAATAATATTTATGAATCTTTCTAAGTTACTTTCTGTGTATCTTTCCATGTTGAATATTTTCTTTGTTATATTTGTATGTACATTTAGCGCAAGTGTCCCTAGGGGGACATAGCGTTTTGAATTGAAATAAATAAATAAATAAAAAAACTTATATTGCGAAAGGTTTTTGATATTTTATAATAGATGTCCTTTACAGGGAGGTTCTACTGTATATATTTTTACTCTCATATTTTTGAAGAAAAAAAAAGCTAAACAGTTTTAACATTGTATTTTAAAAGATTTCATATGGTATAACACAATATTTTACTTTCTTAATAGTACTCTCTCTCCTAGTAATAGTAGTAATAGTACTCCTCTATGGAAGGGAATTGAAACTATTCAAACTTGTTCCTAATCTACTTATATAATTGCCTTCTTCTGAAGCTCACGGATAGAATGCGCGCCCATTGGCTGCCGGCGAACACGTGTTCTCCCTGCCCCCCTCTAGACAACCCTGTTATCAGCTGTGTGATACATACACCTGTCTATAGCGGCCATTCTAGACAACCCTGTTATCAGCAGTGTGTTACATCCACCTGTCTATACAGTCCACCCTGTCTGTAGCGGACACTTTAGGCAACCCTGTAATCAGCAGTGTGTTACATCCACCTGTCTATACAGACCACCCTGTATATAGCGGCCATTCTAGAAAACCCTGTTATCAGCTGTGTGATACATACACCTGTCTATAGCGGCCACTCTAGACAACCCTGTTATCAGCTGTGTGATACATACACCTGTCTATACAGACCACCCTGTCTATAGCGACCACCCAAGACAACGTTTTTAAAATATATTAGCACTCGGGTAAAACCCGGGCGTTGCCCGGGCCATTCGTCTAGTTATTGTATATTAGAATCGCACACTATATATATATATCCTATATATAGTCACGAGCGTCTTTCCACCGTCATCGGCCGCCTCTGTCACGGATGGCCATTTGACGGCTACGATCACGTGTCATCGTTGGCGCGCCGGTGACCTTGAGTGACGTAATGCCCCCCCCCCCCCCCCTGCCGGCGGCGCGCGCCCGTTGGCTGCCGGCGAGCACGTACATAGGCAGATAAAGCACATAGGCTATAGTTATTAACTAATATATGCATTTATTTAAGGCGCCAATTTATAATTGTAACAAATAGTATTTGAATAAAAACATTCAATCGGGTAAAACACGGGCGTTGCCCGGGTCATTCGGCAAATATCTATATATATAATTGCCTTATTCTGTCTGAAGCTCACGGATAGAATGCGCGCCCATTGGCTGCCGGCGAACACGTGTCCTCCCTGCCCCCCTCTAGACAACCCTGTTATCAGCTGTGTGATACATACACCTGTCTATAGCGGCCATTCTAGACAACCCTGTTATCAGCAGTGTGTTACATCCACCTGTCTATACAGACCACCCTGTCTATAGCGACCACCGACCACCCTGCCTATAGCGACCACTCTAGACAACCCTGTTATCAGCTGTGTGATACATCCACCTGTCTTTACAGACCACCCTGTATATAGCGGCCATTCTAGAAAACCCTGTTATCAGCTGTGTGATACATCCACCTGTCTATACAGTCCACCCTGTCTATAGCGGTCACTTTAGGCAACCCTGTTATCATCAGTGTGTTACATTCACCTGTCTATACAGACCACCCTGTCTATAGCGGTCACTTTAGGCAACCCTGTTATCAGCAGTGTGATACATACACCTGTCTATACAGACCACCCTGTCTATAGCGGCCACTCTAGACAACCCTGTTATCAGCTGTGTGTTACATACACCTGTCTATACAGACCACCCTGTCTATAGCGACCACACCCAAGACAACGTTTTTAAAATATATTCGCACTCGGGTAAAACCCGGACGTTGCCCGGGCCATTCGTCTAGTCTACTTATATATTTGCCTTATTCTGTCTGTCTGAAGCTCACGGATGGGATTTTTCATAACCATCGGTGGTTCAGTGGTAGAATGCTCGCCTGCCACGCGGGCGGCCCGGGTTCGATTCCCGGTCGTTGCATTTTTTTTTTTTTTTACAATTTTTAAAACTCATTTATATATTATACAAGAATGACATCCACGGCGCCAATTTATAATTGTAACGAATAGTATTTGAATAAAAGCATTTAATCGGGTAAAACCCATTCGTATATAATAATTGTATAAACGAATGCAAGACAAAATCACCGCGAATGTTTCTTTTTTTTAAGGCAATTTCTTTTTAAGGCAATTATCGTTATTTATCGTTAATTTTTGTTTCGATTTTATTGGAAAAAAAAACGATATGGTGCCTTTAAAAAATGATCTTTATTACTATGCAGTTTTCTATTTAGTCAATATACCTAAGTTCATGTTGCAAATGTAATTATCTCTATCGATTTAGTAGGTTAAATGCAAAAAAAAAATCGACATGATGAAATCTTTATGAAAATTCACATTTTTATTTTATATTTTCAAGACACACACAGTTTGGGGCGGGACGTTTCACAAGAGCGATCCACGGCGCCAATTTATAATTGTAACGAATAGTATTTTAATTAAAACATTTTAAAAACACACAGTTTGGAACGGGACGTTTCAAAAGAGTGACATCCATGGCGCCAATTTATAATTGTAACGAATAGTATTTGAATTGAAACGTTTTTAAAATATATGCGCACTCGGGTAAAACCCGGGCGTTGCCCGGGCCATTCGTCTAGTCTACTTATATATTTGCCTTATTCTGTCTGTCTGAAGCTCACGGATGGGATTTTTCATAACCATCGGTGGTTCAGTGGTAGAATGCTCGCCTGCCACGCGGGCGGCCTGGGTTCGATTCCCGGCCGATGCATTTTTTTTTTTTTTTTACAATTTTTAAAACTCATTTATATATTATACAAGAATGACATCCACGGCGCCAATTTATAATTGTAACGAATAGTATTTGAATAAAAGCATTTAATCGGGTAAAACCCGGGCGTTGCCCGGGTCATTCGTATATAATAATTGTATAAACGAATGCAAGACAAAATCACCGCGAATGTTTCTTTTTTTTTAAGGCAATTTCTTTTTAAGGCAATTATCGTTATTTATCGTTAATTTTTGTTTCGATTTTATTGAAAAAAAAAAACGATATGGTGCCTTTAAAAAATGATCTTTATTACTATGCAGTTTTCTATTTAGTCAATATACCTAAGTTCATGTTGCAAATGTAATTATCTCTATCGATTTAGTAGGTGAAATGCAAAAAAAAAATCGACATGATGAAATCTTTATGAAAATTCACATTTTTATTTTTATATTTTCAAGACACACACAGTTTGGGGCGGGACGTTTCACAAGAGAGACATCCACGGCGCCAATTTATAATTGTAACGAATAGTATTTTAATTAAAACATTTTAAAAACACACAGTTTGGAACGGGACGTTTCACAAGAGTGACATCCATGACGCCAATTTATAATTGTAACGAATAGTATTTGAATTAAAACGTTTTAAAAATATATACGCACTCGGGTAAAACCCGGGCGTTGCCCGGGCCATTCGTCTAGTATATATATATTTAACTATATTACTACAATTTATAATTCATAAATTATAGATTAATATTTATATAAATTATTCATAATTATATACAATTTATAATAAACGAGTGAATGTTTGTCTAACGAACATTTGTTAAAACAATTCTCTATAAACTTATAAAACGTACTCGGCTTCGCCCGGGGTTTTACCCGAGTAAAGGTTTGTCTAGCGAACATTTGTTAAAACAATTCTCTAAAAACTTATTTAAAAAAAAAAAAAATATTTTGATAATTTGAAACTCGTAAATTTGAATCTCTCGATAAAGTGAACATTTTTTCCCGGTCCCTGTGTGCCGTGTCATCCTGAATTTTGTCTTTCCTAATTTTCTACATTAGAAAATCATAGTTTTATCTAGTGAACATTTTTTCCCGTGTCACATTGCCGTGTCACATTGCCTTTATTCTTCATTGTTGGCTTTTTATCTTCAATTTATTCTTCATTGTTGGCTTTTTATATTACATTTACTCTTTATTGTTGGCTTTTTATCTTACATTCATTCTTCATTGTTGGCTTTTATATCATATTTACTCTTCATTGTTGGCTTTTTATATTATATTCTGACCAAAATCTATCTGTGAACTTCACACAGTGAACTTCACACAGACAGAATAAGGCAATTATATAAGTAGATTTACTCTTCTTTGTTGGCTTTTTATCTTACATTCATTCTTCATTGTTGGCTTTTTATATTACATTTACTATTCATTGTTGGCTTTTTATCTTGCATTCACTCTTCATTGTTGGCTTTTTATCTTACATTCATTCTTCATTGTTGGCTTTTTATATTACATTCACTCTTCATTGTTGGCTTTTTATCTTACGTTCATTCTTCATTGTTGGCTTTTTATATTACATTTACTCTTCATTGTTGGCTTTTTATCTTACATTCACTCTTCATTGTTGGCTTTTTATATTATATTTTTAGATTGAGATTATTAGCTAGTATGTAAAAATATTAACTCTTTTGAGAAAATATCTTTATTTTACGGGGCTGCTAACCAAAATGAATGATTTTTGAGCCCCGATGGACGCATAAAGCGGAATATATACAAAGCATAGTTGGGGGGCCTGGGGATGGGTGGCCAGGGATCATTGCAAGGGATCCTAGGATCTGGCAGTGGAGGTGTCATCGCAGGGGGGAGGAAGCTGGAGAGGTCAAGGAAACAGCGCCTTGATGGGTGAGAAGCCTGGATGGAGGCCAGTTGAGGAGGCAGGAGGTCCTGGAAGCCTAGAACTTGAGGGCTCTAAGCTTCAAGATGGGGCAGCTTGAGGCTCTCGCCTCGTGCTTGTCTGGGAGGCCCTTGGCACAGCAGTTGGCGCACTTGGAAGTGTGCCAGTCGGCAACTGAGGGGCAGGCACGGCCTTCATGGCCGCTTTCACCGCAGTGGAAGCACGTGGGAGCTCTGGTGCATTGGGCAGAGTTGTGGCCGAAGCCACAACAGCGGAAGCAGACTCGTGCGCGGATGGACTCCTCGAAGTTGAGGATCACACCATCCACCACGATCCTTCCACGATTTCCCAGAGCTCTGAAGGTCGTGAGGTCCACCTCGATGAAGGCGGTGCAGGTCCCGTTTCTGGGTGCAGAGCGATGCGCCACGCGCACCACCTTGTCCCCAGGGAGTTGGCTGACAGCAGGGGTTTCCAGCAGCGTCTCTTCAATGGTGGAGTTGGATGTTTCCTCATCCACTTTGAAGAGGCAGATGCGAGGCAGGATCACCTTCTGTTGGCGGACTTTCATGCCATCCAGCTTGTTGGCCAGGGAGGTGGTAACAGCTGGGATGGTATCGGGGTTGCTGGAGTGGAGGACAAGCTTCCCTTTGGTTCGCAGGGAGGCCCAAACGCCTTGGGGTAGAGTGTGGGCAGCGCGGACAGCTTTAAGCATTGCTCTTGGGTCAGCCTGTGGGTCATCAGAGATGACCACTGTGTGGGCCGCCGATTTTTCCCCATGGAGGACCACTTGGGCGGCCGCAGGCTTGGGGACTCGGGAGGGCGCAGGTTTTGCGGGACCATTGAGGTTGGTCCTCTTTGCGGGCGGGTAGGGAGCCTCAGGCTGCTTCCTTTTGGTTGGAGCGGGAGTGGCGGGCTTGGTGGGGTCAGTCTGAGTGCTGGTTTCCTTGCAGGAGGGAGAAGGGCTGGTTTGAGTGCTGTGGCAGGCTGTCTGTGGCTTGATTTCGTCCAGTTCCTTAAAGGACGCGAGGGTGCCAGAGAGGTTCTCTACCTCGGCAATGAGGGCCTTGATCTGCTCAGACCGTAAGTTGATGAATTCCATTAGGCTTTGGAACAGGTAAAATCGGGAGGTAGGGTAAGTATTCTGTATTTTCTGCTCGAAGTTCTGCTTCACCTCTTCGTTCTCCATCTCCAGTTGGGCGAGGGTTACGAGGGGCTTCTCGGCATTCTCGGCATTCTTCTTCTTCTTCCTAGGAGCCATGGCAGGAGCGAATTAACTCTTTTGAAATTTAATTTTGTATTTATATATAAATAAAATTAACTCTGTTAATTTTTTTGTATTTAATCGATAACAGCGAAGTTACGCATGTTAATGTTAAGGAAAATATTTTGATGTTAAGCAAAACCTGCTCCATCTCGTTTTACATAAATGTTGAAAATTTGGTCGAAATTGATGCATTGTAACGAAAGTTTTTAGTGATGTCCTCTTATGAAATTTGCATTTTATTAATATAGATGTTGCAGTCAGATTGACTTTTTAATTTTATTTCAATTTAAAGCCCTATGTCCCCCTAGGGACACTTGCGCGGTCATACATGTATGCAAGAAGTATCTGGCAATATGTACAATCAGCATAATATAAATTATCAGTTTCTTAAATATATATTTGTTGCTATATAATTTATATCTACAAAAGGTATTGAATTTAATATGCATTTCTTTACTGGAAATAAAAATACTTGAATCTGTTGCTATTAAATTATTGTCGATTCTATAGTCTTGAAAAACAGGACAACTTAACAAAAGATGTATTGAGGTTTATTCCTCATGTCCATAAAAACAACTCGAGTCTTCCACTGCTTTAATTCTTTTTAAAAAGCTACTGAAATTTCCTTGATTAGAAATGAATTGAGAATTATGAAAGTTTGGCCGGAAATATTTTGGTATGTTGTTAGGGAGGAAGCTTCGAAAAGTTTTATTTGTGTTGTTCTTTAAAGTAGCCATTTTAAATTCAATAAAAACGTTATTATGCTTGGGATATCTAAATTGTATTTTTGTTTTTCTTCTAACTTTAAATTATTTAATTCATACGATGTATGTTCAAAAAGTATCGCGACTTTTGTGTTTTTTCAAAAATTATTTATTTATTCATGAATACCTATTTTGTCTCCTTCAAAGTAATCCCCATGAGATATTATAGACTTGTGCCAACGGTTTTTCCCATCTTCGAAGCACTTCAAAAAATCATTTTTAAAAATCTTTTTCAGCTCCTCCTTCGATGCCGTCTTTATCTCGTCAAGCGTAGCGTAACGTCGTCCTTTCATGGGCCTCTTCAGTTTAGGGAACATGAAAAAGTCACAAGGGGCCAGATCTGGGGAATACGGTGGCTGCGGCATCATTAGTGTGTTGTTTTTGGCCAAAAAGTCGCGCACAAGCAACGATGTGTGAGCAGGGGCGTTATCGTGGTGCAAAAGCCAATTTTTGTTCTTCCACAAATCCGGGCGTTTATGGCGGATTGCTTCGCGCAAATTGCGCATAACTTGCAGGTAATATTCCTTATTGACCGTTCTACCCTGTGGCAAGAACTCATGATGCACCACGCCCCTGCAATCGAAGAAAACTATCAGCAAAACTTTCACATTCGACCGAACTTGGCGCGCTTTTTTCGGTCTTGGTTCGTGCGGAAGCTTCCATTGAGATGATTGAGCTTTGGTTTCCACGTCATAACCATAAACCCACGCTTCGTCACCAGTTATGACCCTCTGGAGCAAATTTGGGTCGTCGCGGACAGAGTCCAACATCTCATTAGCAATGTTCATGCGATGCTGTTTTTGATCGCAATTGAGCAATTTTGGTACGAATTTCGCGGCGACCCGTCTCATGCCCAAATCATTGATAAAAATCGAATGGCACGAGCCAATCGATATGTTTAGGTCCTCAGCAACTTCTCTAACGGTGATTCGACGATTGGCCAATATCATTTTCTCCACTTCATTAATTTTTTCGTCTGTTGTTGAAGTGCTCGGGCGTCCGGCACGCTCTTCGTCGTTCACATCTCGGCCTTCTGAGAACATTTTGTACCACCGATAAACGTTGCTTCGGTCCAAAGTTGCTTCTCCGTATGCCACAGTCAACATTCGGAATGCATCCGCGCACTTAATTTCGTTTTTTTCACACAAAATTTGATACAGGTTCTTGATCCATTTTTTTTAATAGGTAAAAATCGAAGACGATCCAAAACACCTGCAAGCAAAGCAGCTGTCAACAATTAAGTGAACATTCAAAATGGCCGAACTTGTCGGCATAAGTGAGAGACATGAGTACCAACATTAAGCCACAAAAAGATCGAAATTCGAATATACGTAACCTGCGAAAAGTCAAAAGTCGCGATACTTTTTTAACACACCTCGTATTTCATATCTTTGGATTCAATGAAATCGTTCTATCATTTGTGTGAAAACTTACATAAAATATTTAAAATAAAATATATAAAAGTATGAAACACTGAAGTATATTTAATTTTCCTATTTTTAAGAAAAAATTATCTTTCACTTATAGCTAATATCATACACAGTGTGTTTGTTATATATATATTAATTAATTGCTACCACGGAGTGTGTGTAAGCTCACAGGTAAACAGGCGCTAACCGAAAAGAAAAAAAGTTATTTTGTTTAATATTGGTTTCCCTTTTATATTTTCATATAAAATGAAAGGATTTAAAAGTACGAATGCTTCTTTTATACATAATACAAACTTCTACTGTCCTTACTGCGATGAAAAAATATATTCTTGAAAACCATTTCTGAGATTCTAGCCTTCAGTGCTGCGTATATAAGCAGAATCGTCCAATACAGTATTAGAACTCTGAGAAGCGGTGTGGTGGATTAAATTGGCGAAACCGCTGGGAGGGTTCACCACTGATGAGCCAAGCCCTCCCAATATTTTCTCATCGCAGTAAGGACAGTAGAAGTTTGTATTATGTATAAAATAAACATTCGTGCTTTTAAATTCTTTTATATGTATAGATGGCGCGTTATTGCTATGTGTTTCTTCTATAATTTGTTCACTCTCTTGTAAATCAATAAATATCATGTTTAATTAATAATGTTCTCGGAATCAGTTTCATTAAAAATTCTAAGCAAAGTCAGCAGTGTTGATAATTTATTAATTATTAAAGCAAAGCTGTTATCACCATCTATATATATATCAATAATTATTACAAACCAATAACACGCCATCTATATATAACGAATAAAGACATTAAGACGCAAATGTTTCTTTTCACAAATAAATTAAACTTCTACTGTCCTTACTGCGATGAAAACCGCGGCGAAACCGCTGGGAGGGTTCACCACTGATGAACCAAGCCCTCCCAATATTTTCTCATCGCAGTAAGGATAGTAGAAGTTTGATTTATTTGTGAAAATAAACATTTGCGTTTTAATGTCTTCATTTGTTATATATCACTAATATAAAGATTTTCAACATCATATATTTTTATATATGCCTTTAGTAGTCTAATACAACATTGTGACGCACAATTTATATAAACAGAATAATCTTTTTTTTTTCAAATGTTAATATA